>JAQQAC010023241.1:1207259-1333791 GCA_029783875.1 Phataginus tricuspis
TTCATCAGGGATATTGGTCTGTAATTTTCTTTTTTAGTGAGGTCTTTGCCCGGTTTTGGTATTAGAGTGATGCTGGCTTCATAGAAAGAGTTTGGAAGTATTCCCTCCTCTTCTATTTTTTGGAAAACTTTAAGGAGAATGGGTGTTATTTCTTCTCTATATGTCTGGTAGAATTCAGAGGTGAATCCATCAGGTCCAGGGCTTTTGTTCTTGGGTATTTTTTTGATTACCGATTCAATTTTGTTGCTGGTGATTGGTCTGTTTAGTTTTTCTGTTTCCTGCTTGGTGAGTCTTGGAAGGCTGTATTTTTCTAAGAAGTTGTCCATTTCTTCTAGGTTTTGCAGCTTGTTGGCATATAGATGCTCGTAATATTCTCTTATAATTCTTTGTATTTCTGTGGGGTCCGTCATTATTTTTCCTTTCTCATTTGTGATTCTGTTTATGTGTGTTGATTCTCTTTTTCTCTTAATGAGTCTGGCTAGGGGTTTATCTATTTTGTTTATTTTTTCAAAGAACCAGCTTTTGGTTTCGTTGATTTTTTCTATTGTTTTATTCTTCTCAATTTTATTTATTTCTTCTCTGATCTTTATTATGTCTCTCCTTCTGGTAACTTTGGGCCTCATTTGTTCTTCTTTTTCCAATTTCAATAATGTGTCCTTCGACTGTTCATTTGGGAATGTTGTTCCTTCTATAAATGGGCCTGGATTGCAATGTACTTTCCTCTTAAGACTGCCTTCGCTGCATCCCACAGAAGTTGTGGCTTTGTGTTGTTGTTGTCATTAGTCTCCATATATTGTTTGATTTCTGTTTTGATTTGGTCGTTAACCCATTGATTCATTAGGAGAATGTTGTTAAGTCTCCATGTATTTGTGAGCCTTTTTGATTTCTTTCTGAAATTTATTTCTAATTTTATACCTTTGTGATCTGAGAAGTTGGTTGGTAAGATTTCAATATTTTTGAATTTACTGAGGTTCTTTTTGTGGCCTAGAATGTGGTCTATTCTGGAAAATGTTCCATGTGCACTTGAGAAGAATGTGTATCCTGCTGCTTTTGGGTGCAGAGTTCTGTAGATATCTGTTAGGTCCATCTGTTCTAGTGTGTTGTTCAGTGCCTCTGTGTCTTTACTTATCCTCTGCCTGGTTGATCTATCCTTTGGAGTGAGTGGCGTGTTAAAGTCTCCTAGAATTATTGCATTGCTGTCTATTTCCTCCTTCACTTCTGTTAGTATTTGTTTCACATATGCTGATGCTCCTGTGTTGGGTGCATATATGTTTATAATGGTTATATCTTCTTGTTGGACTGACCCCTTTATCATTATGTAATGTCCATCTTTATCTCTTGCTACTTTCTTCATTTTGAAGTCTATTTTATCTGATACAAGTACTGCAACACCTGCTTTTTTCTCTTTGTTGTTTGCTTGAAATATTTTTTTCCATCCCTTCACTTTTAGTCTGTGTATATCTTTGGTTTTGAGGTGAGTCTCTTGTATGCATCATACAGATGGGTCTTGCTTTTTTATCCACTCTGTTACTCTGTTTCTTTTGATTGGTGCATTCAGTCTATTTACATTTAGGGTGATTATTGATAGATATGTACTTATTGCCATTGCAGGCTTTAGATTCGTGGTTACCAAAGGTTCAAGGGTTGCTTCTTTACTATCTAAGAATCTAACTTAACTTTCTTGTTAAGTTATTGTGAATGCCGTCTGATGTTTCTTTATCTCTCCCTTCCTATTCTTCCTCCTCCTTTCTTTATATATTAGGTGTTTTATTCTTTGCCTTTAGTTGGTATTTGGATGGTCTGCTTTCTTTGCTATGCTTTTGTTTTCTCTGGTGACATCTTTTTAGCCTTAGGGGTGTTTCCCTCTAGAGCAATCCGTTTAAGATATCCTGTAGTGGTGGTTTATGGGTGGCAAACTCTCTCAACTTTCTTTTGTCTTGAAATTGTTTAATCCCTCCGTCATATTTAAATGATAATCGTGCTGGATACAATATTCTTGGTTCGAGGCCCTTCTGTTTCATTACGTTAAATATATCATGCCATTCTCTTCTGGCCTGTAAGGTTTCTGTTGAGAAGTCTGATGACAGTCTGATGGGTTTTCCTTTGTAGGTCATCCTTTTTCTCTCTCTAGCTGCCTTTAATACTCTGTCCTTGTCTTTGATCTTTGCCATCTTGATTATTATGTGTCTTGGTGTTGTCTTCTTTGGGTCCCTTGTGTTGGGAGATCTGTGGGCTTCCGTGGACTGTGAGACTATTTCCTTCCCCAGCGTGGGGAAGTTTTCAGCAATTATTTCTTCAAAGACACTTTCTATCCCTTTTTCTCTCTCTTCTTCCTCTGGTACTCTTATAATGCGAATATTGCTCCGTTTCGATTGGTCACACAGTTCTCTTAATATTCTTTCATTCTTAGAGATCCTTTTATCTCTCTCTGCCTCAGCTTCTTTGTATTCCTGGTCCCTGTCTTGTAATTCCTTGATCGTGTCTTGAACCTGATTCAATCTGCTGTTGAGCCCGTCGATAGCTTGTCTCATTTCTGCATTATCTGTCCTCACTTCCCTCACTTCCTCCCTCAGTTCTTGCACATTTTTCTGTAGATCCGTCAGCATGGCTATGACTTTTATTCTGAATTCTTTTTCTGGAAGACTGTGCATGTCCATTCCTTCAGCTTCTTTTTCTGGGGTGGTGTTTGTCTGAAGCTTTGTCTGTATCATATTCTTCTGTCTTCTCATGACTATAGAGTTGGTTGTTGGTAGCAAGGAGAGATAAGAAAGGAGAGAAAAGAAAAAAAAAGAAATTTCTACTAATGAAAAAAAGTAAAAGGAGAGAGAGGAAAGGAAAAGAAAGAAAAAGAAAAAGCAGCAACACGTAAAAGAAAACAGCAACAACAACAACAACAAAAACAAAAACAAAAACAAAAAACACCAAAACGCCCACCGGGGCTGGTTTCTGTGTGAATTCTGTAGGTGGTGCTATTGCTCCAGTATTCCAGAGCTGCAGCCACGTCGCTCCACACGGCCCTTTAAAGCTGTGGCCGGGTGAGAATGAATGGGAGGCTGTTGAAAGAGAGGGAAAGAAAAAAAGGAAAAGAAAGGGGAGAAAAAACAATAACAAACAAACAAACAAAAAAGCCACTGAGAGTGGGTTCCGCACGAGTGCTGTAGGTGGCGCTGTTGCTCCACTATTCCAGCGCCACTCTATAGTTCTGGCTGGGTTGGGAACGAATGGTAAGCTGTTGATCTCTGTGGGGGTCTCAATGGCGGGCACCCTTTCCCAGTCGCAGCCAAGGGTCCAAAGCTCCCCACGACTCCCAGCGTGCTGGGCTCAGTTTGCGGGTCTATCCGGCCCCTCTACTGAGCTCCTGTCTCTTTACGACCGCTGAGGTAGAGCGCGCACTTTTCTTCCCTTTTTTCTCCTTTCTTTTTCCTGCCGCGGGCAACTTGCACGTTCCGGGCTGGGACCCTGTGCCCTCTGTCTGTCCTATCTCCACTCACCGCAGGCTGTGTGTCTGCGCTCCCGGCTCAGACTTCCGCCCCCTCCCGGCTCTGAATCCTCTCCTCCCGCTGGAGCGCTGGGGGAGAGGAGCGCTCGGTCCGCTCCCGGCTCCGTACCTTACCCGCCTTGCCGGGACTCCCGCCGGAGTGCTGGGGTGCAGGGGCGTTCTGGTCTCGCTGGATCGCGTTTCCGTCCCGCCTCGCCAGGTGCCGAGTCCTCTGTCAGGAGTGTCTGGCCGCCGGAGCTCTGGTGGGGGGGGAGCACTGTGTCCCACCGGGTCGCCGCTCTGTATCCCATCCGCCTCACCGGCTTCTAAGTTCTCACAGGTGTAGCTGTACGCTGTGCACTTTCCTGTGTATTCTGGTCTCTCTTTTAGGGATAGTTGTATTTGCTGTATTTTTGTGAGTAAATATAATGTTGGGAGAATTTTTCTGCTGGTCCGTTCACGTCGCCATATTCCCCGAAGTCCTAGTTTCCATTTATTTTAACTATACTATTTGTCTATGAAAATTGGTGGCTAATAAGGCAGGATTTGTTATAGGGAGGTGGAAAGTTGTGGAGATAATGAGACTTATTGTCATGAAGACTGCTCTTCGATTTGGACTTTTCTAGCTATAATACACAATACCAATTGAATCACAAAGTGAATCACTGTCTTCTTGAAATATTCTTAAAATTTCTGGATGAAGTGCTGTGAGTCTGTTTCATTTCCTTGTTAAAATAAAGGCACTAGCTTATCTGGAATTTAACCTAAATATTGACCAAGGAAAATGATATTTTAAGTGGACTAAGGCAGGTAAGTAAAGAAGAAGTACATTTATTAACTTCAGATGCAAACAAGAGCAATGCACAGTTATCAAGCTGTAGTTAATGATATCAACAAATTTAAAAACTAGTAATGAATCAATGATTACTTTCAATGAGGTACACTTACGTTATGGCGTAAATGAATTGAAATATAGACATTTTCCGAGTACACTTAAAAATCAGATACTTGATATGTTTTAAGTTCTTTATTTCATACTTTTACGAAATACGTAGAATATGAAGCAAGTGGCCATTAAGAAGGTCAGCCTGATAGTTTTAAGATCCACCTGAAATTTGCCACCTTATGTTCTATGGAATTTCTGCACGATGTTAATAGAAAGTAAAGCGTTCTTTGGACAGATAAATTGGGAAATGATGAGGAAAAGTGGGTTCCATTCATTGAACTGCTTTTCCCAAATTCATCCCTTTCTCGTCTCTTCTTTTTGGTTGAGTACGTTGGGATATTAGTAATTCTTGTAAAACACTTTGGGAAAAGCTATTTACATAATCTTTCCTTGGCTGTGGAATTAATTTAAGCAGAACTCCTTTAGAAATATAGATCCTATGCAGAAATGTACCTGGTTATAAAAAGTCAGAACAGCTAGGACTATTAAAAACTAAATCACAAGTGAGGAAACTTAAAATATTATTTAACACACAAGGGTGAATAAACAGTAAACTCATGCCAAAGCATTTGAGACATTGTGTCTTATTTTTATTTGAGATTCACCAGATTGGATTTCTCTATATAGTTTTCACCAGAACTTTGAATACATGTAATTCCCCTTCCCCCACTTTATGCTATTCTGCCTTAGACTTGTCTAGATGGGGATATAACAAAGCTATTCTGAATTTGGGTGGCTGCTAAGATACAGCTTAAACATTAAATAAATTTTCTCACACTTTTGAGTTTTAAGGATTTGCCTTTTTAAGTGGTCATATAGCAAATACATACTTGAATGAATGGGTGAAATAGGATGGTAGACTTGTGATTGAGATAGTTCATGTTATGGACCATATGTATTGTATATAGAGAAAAAAGATGCCTTTATATTTTTTATGATGTACATTCAGTACAATTAAATAGGCTTTATGACATTTATTTTTACGAATATTTTATGGATTGTTCTTATTGAACATACATTCAACTATTACAACTTTTATAGCTATAACAGGATTAGATCTGCTATTCTGAGGCTAATTGTGGGAAAAAAATCACAGAGTTTAAATATAATTATATTTGTTTGCATTTTAGGCCCTTGATGAACCTCCCTATTTGACAGTGGGTACTGATGTGAGCGCTAAATACAGAGGAGCCTTTTGTGAAGCCAAGATCAAGACAGCAAAAAGACTTGTCAAAGTCAAGGTGTAGTATATGTAGATTTTGTTTATGTTCAATATTTGATATTTAAACTTTTATTTGGTAAGTGTATTTAAGAATTTTTTTCTGCAAGGTAAGTTTAATGTCTAGGAATAGTGATTGTAAAAATACCTTTAAAGAAAACATTCTTTGTGATTTTAAAGTATTCCATTTGGAATGAAATTAGATTATCACAAGTTGGCATTTTAAATGTCATTTTACTCTAGACTTGGTATTGTTAGTATTGTTAGTCTTTGAGAGCTGGAGAGGACCTTAGAAGTACTGTAATTCCTTAACTTAATAGTGAGAAAAATGAGGCTCATAAAGGGTTAGTGATTTCTCTAAAGCTATTATAGAAAATTAATGGCAGAATTGGAATCACTACCATAGTTCATCAGTTTTAAGACACATCCTCTCCCCTTTAACCATGGAATTGAGAATGTGATTTATAATTGATGGTATCTAGATAACAATTGAAATATGACAGATCTAGTTGTTCATTTTTTAATCTCCTTTCTTGAGAAATCTTTTTGAAATGTGCTTTGTCTCAGATAATGAAGAAAAATAAATGTAATTGTTCACATTTTTAGTCAGTTATCAATGTTGAAAATATGGGAAAATGAAATATTTGAAGGCAGATATTTTTTCACTTGTCTTTTATTTATTGAGTGGCAAACTGTGTAGAGCAGGTGGGAAGGAAGGTGGGGAAAGGAAAATCCCTGATTTCTGTCCTCTAGGGATTTGTAATTCAGATTAGCAGATATTCTGTGAAACTTTCGTTGGAGTATCACCAGTTAAGCAGGCCATAGAGGTGTTGTACACCCAGTGGAGAGTATCAGAGTCTCTTCTGGAGCTTTTTCCATTGCCTGTATTCTTAGGTTCCTTGTTTATGCATGGATGTGTTAGAAAAAGTTTCCTGGATGATTCTGTTTTGCACTCCTAGTTACGAACGATTGTGATAAAGACTTTAAATTAACTGTAAGCATTTAGGATGCTGTTTCACTTTGCACATGTGTTGTGCCTATGAGCTCTTTTGTGAATTGATTATGTGGGCATTCTTACAGGGCTCTTAGAGTGGCATTTCCTGTTCCAGCATCACATACTAGTGTTCTCTGAACATTGTTTTTTTTTTGCCACTACTTTCTTAAAGATAAAGAGAAAGTTTTTTATATCAATTTTCTCTTTCAGACAGGACCACTGCAAGGTCATGTAAGACCTTAGTGTGATTAAGACAACAGCTGTTCCTCCTGGTAGAGAGCCTCCTTAGCAGAGCTTGGCATACAGATAGATATGCACTCTTATGTCTGTTAGAAAACAGTGTTCCCTTTGGGAAGAGCATTGTTACTACAGGACCCATGCTTTGGTCTACAGAGCCCAGGCTGTTTTTTAGCCCAGACTTACAATCTTAGCTTGGTGACTGTGTAATGAATGAACCATTTAAACATGTACAGCAGTTCTGCCATTTCTTGCTATTAATAAAAGGAAAAAAATGTTAGTTTCTACTGCTTCTGTTTATACCACAGTTACCAGCACCTTATGTCAATTTTTTTGGATACTCTGAAAATCTGTTTATAATTCAAAGTTAATGATTTTCTCAACAGATAATGGTGGTATATTTCTATACTAGTTTAATTTGTTTATGATTCAAAGTTAATACATTTTTCAACAATTTATTGGTACATTTCTGCATCAGTTTTCATTTATTGAGCATTGCTATGTGCTGATCATTATATTAGGTAGTGCAACTCTACTGTTCAGATCTGGTCTCCATCCTTAAGTGACTTACAGTCTAAGTGATATAGATACTAAACCCATAATTTAACTAAAGTGTGGTAATGCTTTTGTGGGAGACAGAAATGTCTGGGATGCCATGAGTACAGGATTTCTCCTTTCATAGCTGGTTTGTGAGCCTATTACCTAATTGATTACCAGACACATCTGGTAATACCATGTTAATGGTTCAATTCCTGTAAGAACTCTTGCTTTGTATAGGGAAAGCTGTTTTTTTCTGTACTGAATACTAGAAGCTGTCTTGCTTTTCACCAGCTAATTAAGTATTTAAACCTGAACCCTTTATTTTAGTTTAATCTCCTCACATCTGGTTTCCCATTCTCTGATATCCCTGCTGATATTGAGAGTACAGTAACGTTCCAGAGCTAGACTGCCTGAGTTTGGATCCCAGCTCCACCATGTACTAGTTCTGTGATCTTGGACCAGTTACTTATATTTTCTGTTCCTCAGTTTTCTCATCAACAAAGTGGGAATAATCATACTTACCTAATAGGGTTGTGTGAAGGTGATGTTTCTGATGCTTGAGTCTCTCAGCAAATGTCAGGTGCTACTGCTTACTTCTAAACTAGGCCTTCACAGAGTGATATTGTACCCAATAGGCTAAGATTTCCATGTCTTTTTTAGGAAAATAAGTTAATACTTAATTATATTGAATAAAGTATATGTGAGCATCAAGTAATTTAGTTTGGGAAGCTGTCTATTTAATAAATTTTTCAGTTAATCTACTTACGGATTGACCGCTTGAATAAAGTAGGCAGTGTTCAGATACTTGTAATAACAAAATCATGCGTTGATGAGCTTGTATTGCTTTATTTTACTGTATTTTTTGGTGGCTAATTAAATTTATAATCTCTAGGTAACATTTAGGCATGATTCTTCAACAGTGGAAGTTCAGGATGACCACATAAAGGGCCCACTTAAGGTAATTCATTTACTTAATCATTATTAATTCCAGTGCTTCAATGGGAAGTATTAATATTATACTTGCTCATTTCTTTTTAATTCTTTGACTGTTGTTGAGTTGATAAATATGTAGTTCTCTTTAAATAGACTAATAGCAAAACATAGATATAATGTTCCATGAAGTCTGATATGATAGTAAAAACCTAACTGTTCAGAAATGAAATGAACATTGAGGGAGCATTGCCTGCCTGCTTTTTATTTACTCATCTGTTTCAGTGTCACTGTGTTTCATTTACTAAAATGGTGGGTTTTCCACAATTATTAGGTAATGAATGAGGGATTAAGCAATATAAGTTCTTTGATGACTTGAGAAGTGAGGGAAAAAGAACACTCAGAGCTTTTTATTTTTTATTAAAGTATCATTGATATACAATCTTATGAAGGTTTCACATGAACAACATTGTGATTTTAACATTCACCTGTTTATTAAGTCCTCACCCCCCCCACCACAGTCACTTTCTATCAGCATAGTAAGATGCTTTAGAGTCATTACTTGTCTCCTCCGACTGTACTGCCTATCCCATGACCTACCTATACTGTGAGTTCTAATTATAGTGTCCCTTATCCCCTTCTCCCTCCCTCCTCACCCACCTTCCCCACCCCCTTTCCCTTTGGTAACCACTAGTCGCTTCTTGGAATCTGTGAGTCTGCTGCTGTTTTGTTCCTTCAGTTTTGCTTTGTTGTTATACTCCACAAATGGGTGAAATCATTTGGTACTTGTCTTTCTCCACTTGGCTTGAATTCACTGAGAAGATTCAGAGCTTTAATTCTTTGAAGCAACTACTGACAAATAAAAATTTTTAAGGCTTGTCAGGCAATTAATTATAAGTGATGTTACACACAGATAGGGAGTTTTATTTCTTTGCATTTGTTCTTTCTCATTGGCCAGTGAAATAAATGGTGTTTTACTTTCAACTAGAGAGCAAGCAAAAGGGAATGTGTGGGTAGCCACTATGTGCTCTTTGGCCCTTCTAAATATCTGAACATGGTCCATGGCCCAGCTGGGTAATTTTAAGAAATGCTAACAGAATTGAGGAAACATTTATAGATGCAAGAGTAATTTTTTAGTGATAAAGCTGTACTTTTTAGAGAAATCAGATAAATGTGTTTATCTCCTAGTTTTTGTGGTTGATTTTTAAAAATTTAATGGCCATTAGTAGCTTGCATATATGTTAGGAACTGTGGAGAAATAAAATGTAAGTTTTTTTATCCTGCCTTATAAAAACTATTTTCCACCATTTCTATTTTGTAGGTGCCATCTTTAAAGTTACATGCATATGTTCATGACTTGCAGGGACAAAAAGACAAAAACGTGTACATTTATAATATGTTAGCCACCATTTACTTAGCACTTAGTATATGATAATACTGAATTAAGTCTTGCACATACTATTTTTATATGATCCTCATAATAGTCCTTTACAGAATAGGAAACTGAAGGGGGAGTAATCTGGCCAATGTCCTATAACTAGGAATAGCAGAACCAAAATTCTGATAGACTTAGAGCTTGTAATTGAAGCATTGTGTCCTCTGTATGTTCAGAACACAATACTTATCCATGCATTATTTGTGTTTTTGCTCATAAGCACACCAACATAGCTCTTCACTGCCCGACTGCTCTTGTTCACCTGGCACAGACTAGCTGGTACCAACTATAAAAATGTTCAGTATTGCAAAGGGATAAAAAAGGCAATTATCTTGTATCCTCAAGTGATCTTTTTCTTCTGCTGCTCCTCCAGCCTTCTTTGAGTATGGCATAATTGGTTTATTTTGCTTGTTTGGTTTTTCTTATAAAAATTTTCTTTGTGGACCATTTGACTTTGACATAGATAAGTGTATGAAATTTTGGTTTCAAAATTGTTAAAATATTTTTCTTGTCCACAGATTTTTTAAATATAGATTTTGAATCTATTTATTGTTCCTGAATATACTTTTAGCTTTTTATTATCTGAAAGAAAGTGTCAGCATTTGAATAAATGTTTCTCTTAAAGGAATAACTCTGCCAAAAGTTGTAATCATTTGATATCAAAATATTTTCAGTGAGTTCACATAAAAACAATACTTAAACCACTTGAGTAATAAATTTAAAAACTGTGCCATGTATTTATTGATTGTAGTAATTTAATGAAAGTTACGTTAATTCTCTGGATTTTCCTTCTCCCTTTTGGGCATTGTGTGGGGCTAACAGTCTCTTCTCTGAATAAATTTGTGTTATCATGATAAAGAATATATACATTAATATATAATTAATATGTAATATTATATTAGTTTCAGATGTACAACATAATGATTTGATATTTGTATATATTGGGAAATGATCACCACAATAAATTTAGTTAACATGAACCATTATACATAGTTAAAAAAAATTTTTTTTCCCTTGTGATGAGGACTTTTTTAAGATTTACTCTCTCAGCAACTTTCAAATGTGCAATACAGTATTACTAACTATAGTCACCATGCTGTTCATGGATGTTTGTACCTTTTGACTCCCTTCAGCCATTTTGCCCACCCCACTGCCTCCCCCACCTATGACAACTAACAATTTGTTCTCTGTACTGTGAGCTTGAATTTTTGTTTGTTTTGTTTTTTAGATTACATTTGTAAGGACGATCATATGGTATATGCCTGTCTGTGACTTATTTAATCATAATACCCTCAAGGTCCATCCATGATCCATGTTGTTGCAAATGGCAAGATTTCCTTCCTTTTTATTGTTGAGTAAATAAAAGTATAACTTCAGTAAACAATTTTTCTTGATCTACAAATGTTTCCTCAATTCTGTTAGCATTTCTTAAGATTACCTACATCGCATCACATGTCACATCTTTATCCATTCATCCATTGATAGATACTTAGTTTGTTTCCATATCTTGGCTATTTAAATAATGCTGCAATGAGCATGGGGGTGCTTTTTGAATTAGTGTTTTCATTTTCTTCACATAAATACCCAGAAGTGGAATTGCTGGATCATATGGTAGTTCTATTTTTAATAGGGAGTTTATTATTTTTTTGAGGAACCTCCATACTGTTTTTCACTGTGGCTGCACCAGCTTACATTCCCACCAGCAGTGCATGAGGGATTCTCTCCTCCACGTTGTTGCTAACACGTATTCTTGTCTTTTTGACACTAGCCGTTCTAACAGCTGTGAGGTGATACCTCGCTGTGGTTTTGATTTCCCGGGTTATCAGTGATGTTGAGCATCTTTTTGTTGCCTGTTGGCCACATACCTGTCATCTTGGGAGAATGTCTGCTCAGGTCCTCTGCCTAGTTTTCAGTTGGACTTTTTGGTGTTGTTGCTGTTGAATTGTGTGAGTTCTTGTTATATTTTGGATGTAAACCTTGTATCAGATACATGATTTGCAAACATCGTCTCCCATGTGGTAGGTTGCCTTTTCATTTTGTTGAGGATTTCCTTTGCTGTGCAGCAGCTTTTTACTTTGATAAAGTCATAAGTATCATGTAAGTGTAATTATTGCATTTTCTTGATCAGATGGAAAGTACTTTAAATGATGGTCATTAGTGGTACATTCTAACTCTTAAGGAGACCTCAAAGCTGTTTCTTAACTATCTCTACCTGTCCCCAGCCTCCTTGGTAGAGGAATGGTAATAGAGGCACGGGATAGTCAGTTTCACAGACACTGTTCTCAGAGAGCTGTCTGAGGAACCCTGGGTGTTCCCAAGACCCTTTTAAGGGAGGTTGTAAGGGCAAAACTGTTATCATAATAATATTTATTAGATATTATTTGCCTTTTTCACTGTGCTTGTATTTTCACCAATGGTACAAAAGAGTGGTGGGTAAAATTGCCAGCACCTTAGCAGAAATCAGATCAGTGTTTATTTTATTGTTTACCACCGTGCACTCAGTTAAAAAAAAAAAGCCAGTTTTTGATGTGTTCATTTATCTTCTAAAGGTTTTTCTAACTTTTAAAAAATTCTTTAGGTTGGAGCTATTGTGGAAGTGAAGAATCTTGATGGTGCATATCAGGAAGCTGTTATCAATAAATTAACAGATGCGAGTTGGTACACTGTAGGTAAGGGAATAAATCTTTTTAAAAATGTGTTTTCAAAGATAATGCAACTAAAGCAAAATTTCCTTGGTTTGTTTCCCCCCCCTTGTGTCATAGACATTATTACGGTTAATGGTTTTTAATCATTCCAGATCTTTAAAAAATTTACTTCATAATAATGTGCATAGTATATAATTTGAAATGATTTAGTGTATGTATCACAATTGCATTTCTAGTTTTTTCCACTTAAAAGTGTATCTTAGAGAAATTTCTCTTTTTCCAGTTTAATCATTTTTAAGTGTACATTTTAGTAGTGTTAAGTATATTCATGTTGTGCAAAAGAGAAATTTCTTTAATTCTGGGATTATATTTATAATATTTGATGTGCCATAGTTTATTTTCTCTTACCAGTGATGATGCCATGTATTCTCTTTACTTGATTTTTTTTGTTTTTTTGCTTTTACAGTAAATGCTGGATTGAATTTTTTTTGTACATGCACATTATTCTAGTATTTCCCTAGTTTAGATACATTAAGAATTAGACATAGATTGAAGGGAAAGGTACTTTAAAAATCTTTAGTAGATAATGAAAACAGCCTTCCTACAAGACTGTATTTACACACCCATGAAGGTACTATAAGTTGTTATGCTTGTTTGCCCAACCCTTGTCAGATTTGATGTTAATAATCTTTTAAAATATTTGCTCATCTTTGTCACCAAATAGTATTTTAGTTTTGTTTTAATATGCCCCTCATGATTACTAGTGAAATTGGAAATCTTTCCATATATTTTTGAAGGGAATATTATAACATTTGTATTCTCTTTGTTTGAATTGCCAGCTTAGAGTGTCTTCCCAGTCTCCCCCTTGGGATAATTATCCTCTTGGGATATTTATCCTTTTCTTATTTTTAGGATATGAGTATTTTATATATTCTGAATAGTAACCATTTGCTACTTTAGTTGCAAGTATTTTTTTCCTGTTGCTTTACTCCTATCTCAATTTTCATAGAGTCAGTTTTCCTGTGGTCACCTTTTCCTTTGTAGTTTGAGTTTGGGATTTTGTTTAAGAAGGCTTTCCTTTCATCAGTGTTACACATTTATTTTCCAATATATTCTTCAATTTATAGTTTATTTTATTATACAAATAAATATTAAAAAAATTTTATTTCACCTCCATTTTATTTTTTCAAACATTCTGGAATATAATCAAATATCCCAGTTTTATTTATTGAATGGTAATAGTTCTTACTCTTTAATGGCCTCAGAGATGAGAGTAAACACCAAGTAAGATATCTTTTGTGGTATCAGAACTTGATGGAGCTTTGAAATAGTATAGATGAATTTTGTTTATATTTTGTGCAATGAGAAAAAAACCTGGTAAAGAGAGAGGGTATATCTAATTTTGAGTCATAGGGAAATATTTGACTTTCATAGGTTACAATTCTTAACAGTACATCTAGAGGTATTTCGGTGTGGTAGTTTCGTAAATGTGGCACTTTTATCATTGAATGTTTCAGTTTTACAACATTAAAAAAATACACTGAAAGTTATTTGTCCATCTTCATTTAATGTCTCATATAACAACCTAATTTTTGTTCTTAGCGAAAATTGCTGTTCCTAAAACTAAGGCCTTGTAACTTTATTTAAAAATAGAAGTATTCTCTTTACATGATTTGTGAAGAGTGTAGTATACACTAAAACTGTATTATAAAAAATAAATTCTGTGTATATATAAACTTACAGTAAATTTGCTGGGATATTTTGGTACTTTAAATAAGTAGATTTCAAAGGGAGTGTATTTGCCCCCCTAGGGAACATTTGACAGTGTTTGGAAAAATTTTTGTTGTCACAACTGGGAATCGGGGTGCTTCTGGCATCCAGTGGCTAGAGACTAGGAATGCTGTTAAATAACCTGCAAATGCACAGACCAGCCCCCACATGACAAAGAATTATCTAGTCTAAAATCTTAGTAGTGCTGAGGTTAATTAAACCCTGCTTTAAATTATAAAAACAGAGGAATTTTTTTAGGGGCAGTGTAAATATATAAATTTGTACTCTTTCAGTTTCTTAGGTAAATCTCTCATTATTTACCAGAAGGAAAATTTGCCTTTCCTCTACTGTATTGAAAATGATTAGCATTTAAATGGTTTCTTCCGGAAATGCTAACTTTTTATTCTTATTTGGTGATTTCTGTATTGGAAGATATTTTCATTTTAGGTACATTATGTCTTTTTTACTAGAAATTGGAGAAGATACTCTGTATTTAAAATTGTCCATTAGAAAACATAACATGTGAATTGAATTTCAAATGTAATCTTCATAGCTGTTTGCACTTAGAAAATTAAATGATAATTTTTATCATTTTGTTAATCTTTGAAAAACCCTTCAGTAGATTCCATTTTTATCCCCTGTCATAGTTTTTGATGATGGAGATGAGAAGACCCTGAGACGATCTTCACTGTGCCTAAAAGGAGAGAGGCATTTTGCTGAAAGTGAAGTAAGTAATGATTTAACGAATGAATGTGTCCTGTTTTGTATTGTGGGGAGCAAATTTTTGCATTCTCAACTCAGGAAAATTGATTCAGGAAAATTTATTAATACATAATACCACTATAATGTAATCTGTGAAGCCTGTTTATAGGCCTTGTGTTTGAGTACTGGTTGCTACATTATTTTTTGTCAAAAATTCTAGCATTTGTCCAAAAAAAAAAATACAGTGGACTTGTTTATCTTTAGGCAACTTTTATAGAGACTCCTTTAATTTGTAAATAATTGTAGAAATGACATGTCTGATGTATAATAACACTCCCACTCCATCATCATTTAAGGATACGTATATACTATAAGCGTCTCCTCAAACAAGCCTTGCCTGACTGCCCTTTCTAAAATAGTTCCTTTCATTCCTCTTAATCCTATTCTATTTAGTTTTCTTCATAGTATGTACATATCATTCTCTGACATCAAAATATGTATATTTGCTTAATTATATGTTTATTGTCTGCCTTCCTCACTAGAATGTCACAAAGGCAGAGATTCTTTAAATCTTCTTTATCACTTGGTTCCCAGTTCCTAGAACAGTGCCTGGCACAGAGTAGGAACTGAATAAATGTTAGTTGGATGAATAAATGAAGTGCTTATATTTGCCAGGGATTTTGCTCAGTGCTTTGCATACATCATCAAATTTTCAACATTATAAGATTAGATACCATTATTATCTTCAACTTAAAGATGATGAAACCGATGGTCAGAGCTCGTTCTCAAAGCAGCACTTCCTAGCCCAAACCCAAAGCCATGCTCTAAAATTGAAAGGTGTATTAAATGCTAAGAATGGAGGGTTAACAAAGTTTTGTAAATCAGTAGCTTGCAATTCAATTTAAAAACATAGTGTTACATATTCTGTAGTCCAGGCTAATAAAATTAATGTACAAGGTAGCCGAACGATGATTTCTTTTTCTAGTCACTATTTAGAACAGTGTTTCTTTGGGGACATTCATTTTAATATTATTTATTAAGCTATTAGACTTTATTTTATTTATTTACTTATTTTTGAAACCATTTTCTCTTCCCTTAAATGATTGAATTCCTATTTCAATTTGAATTTGGGACAGGTTTTTTCTATTATTATTCTAGCCTATCTTTTCAGTCTCATTTGTATCCTACCATTTCCCTGTACTTCTGCCTTTTAGATGACTTGGTATTTCCAAATTGTGTTTCATACCTTCTTTTCTTGGTTTCTGCTGCACCCTGCTCCTCTTATGGCTACTAGAAATGTTTCTTCTGTGGTGTCTTTCTTGAATTCTCTAACCAAATTTGATCTCTTTAATTCTTTTGCAGTTCTCTTATTCTTATTTTATGGTCTTTTTTGTTACTTTTATTTTCCCTTCAAGATTGTAAGCTGCTTTGGGGGAATAGCCATTTTTTTTTCATCTTGGTAGTCTCTCCTTTTCCCAGCAATGTTTTCTACACAAAAGCCTTCAATAAATATTGGTTGACTTAATTGTGAAGGTTTTAAATGTAGTAAAAATACAGCTTTGGGACAAGTGCAGTGACTTTGCCTTCTTAAACTGATGAAGTAACAGGATTCTGTCTGAGCTTACGTGATTTTTAGAATTCTATTTCCCTTAGTTAGAACATGTATACAGTGATAATTGGTCAATGAATATGGGGGCTTGAAAACTTGGTTTTCACCTGCTAAGTAAACACATGTCTTATTTATTTAATCCAGATAAAATATTAATTTTGTTGTCAGCATTTTAAGTTGGTATAATAGTTCATAAAACAGTGTTTGTGTAAAGGCTGAAGCAATATAAGCAAGTAGCTTAATGTATCCTTTGTACCGTCAGGGATGGTAAGTTATATATACTCTGTGTGTCCGTACATGTCACACTTCATGTTTTGCTAGAGGATACTTGGAATGCTGGCGTATTCTTCCTTGCCGATTCCCATATGCCATTGCTATGCTAGGTACTGGGGACATACCGCTACGCCAAGTAGACATGGAATTGATCTGCCGGTAACTTACTGTCTGTCTGCTGAAGGAGAAAAAGCATAAAACAATAAAAAATATTTTTAAATTGTATAAACATTTCTCTGTGAAGACATGGCCAGGAGTGTGCTTAATCTACCGTCTATATATTCTTTTCAGTTATTTGATGTTTTTGATATATTTTTAAAAAGTGTTAATTTTTTGAAATATTACTCATAGCATTGTTATTAGTAGTAATAACTTTGGCCTTTGAGCAAAAAGCCACATCATACCGGTAGCATTTTGGGTCACTAATTCTAATTAATAAACTACATACCTACACAAAGATTTAATTTCCAGATTTCCATGATAGGAGATTACAGTAGCCCTTTTAGTCAGTTTGAATTCCATCTTAAAAATCACTGGTTCTGGGCATAACCAGCTTCATGAAGACGTTGCCTGTTGCTTGACATCTGTTGGAGTGTTTGGGTATTTCAGCACAGCATTCATAAGTTGAATATTATCCAAAAGTAATTTCATCAGCTAGTACTCTCTCTGTGTATTTACTACATGCAGCTGAAAACTGTCAGATAAAATCTTATCTCCATATTTCCTGCAGCCCATTTTAGGGGAGCAGAGCTCTAGGCGTGTTTCCCCTAGGCCTATGGAATTTTCCTTGAGCCTTTAATATAGCCAGGATTCTCTGATTTTTAGCTCTTTAGGTATAAGACAAGACAGAGTCTACCCTCCCTTCAGTCTTTTCTGTCCTTGAAGTCGAAGTGCTCCTACTTTCCTGAACATGGATTGAGGTCAGAGACAGAGATATTGCTTCTTATTGTTCACTTTATTACATACTAGGGAGAGAGTATGGTTTATTCGACAAGTCTTATATGTGATTCCTAGATAACTTCAGAAAATCCTGGCTATTTGCTTTCCTGTAACAAGTGAAATAACTAGCACTGCTTTCAAGAAAACTACCTTATCTTTAGGAGTGGAGGAGGGGCATTTAATCCTTTTAGCTTGGCAGAAAGATTATTTTCTCTTCTAGAACAACAGGGGGTTTGAACTGTGCAGGTCCACTGATAATGCATATTTGCATATTTTTTTCAATGAATGTATTAGGCAAAAATTTTTTAAAAATTCACAGAAATTTGCAAAAACATTTTCTTTAGCTTACTTTATTGTAAGAATTTGGTTTACACACAATGTGCAAAATGTTAATTGTTTATGTTATCAGTAAGACTTCTGGCCAACACGAGGCTGGAAGTAGTTAAATTTTGGGGGAGTCAGAAGTAATACATTTTCAGTTGTGTAGGGCTTCAGTGCTGCTACCCCTGCATTGTTCAGGGTCAACTGTGTACTTTGAAATTTTCACTCTTGGGAAGCATAATTAGGAATTTTAGTGACAGACATTAAAAGCAAGCTTCTAAAAGAGTTTTTGTTAGGCCTATTTGGGCCAACTTTTGCCTCCAAATATTTTTAAAATGCCTGACTTACAAACAAAATTTGAAAGGTTACATTTCTGTCCTATAGAAGTTATGATTTTTGTCTATTGAAGGAATCAGTATTTACTGCTTTATGGCTAGTACCTTTCTCCAATATTATATTCTTTGTTTTTGGAAACATATTTCTAGGTACCTTAAAAACATTTACATATATTCTAATGATTATGCAAAATAGATTGTTAATATTTAGCTTCCTCCCATTTTATTTCATATAGTTATCATCATTTCAACAAAATTATCTGCTTTTTAAAAATTAAAATTAAAAATTCCTTTTAAATATAGCATTACTTTGTATTTAGATACCTGATCTTTTAAAAGAAAAATCTAAGTTGATGTACATCTTTTCATACAACACCCTGGTTCATAACTTTGAGAAGTCTACCCTAAGGTAGATAATTCCTTACCCTCACTTTGGGGATCTTTTGTTCCCTTGGTGTTCATGAAATTATCTGTAAGAGCAAAGGTTCTTTTGGAGGGATGAAAGGAATAGCAACTGGGGAAAATCTTAAAAATGCAAAAATAAAGGAATATTACCCAAATTGATATTTGGAGATAATCAGGTGGGATAGCATCTTCAGACTGATACCTTAAGTTTTTAGTTACATGAAGCTTTTTAGGGAATAATGGCAAGAAAAATCTATGTATTATCCAACACTGAGAAATGAAGAAAGTCAATTCAGAATCCCTTTTTCTTCATTGTGGTTTTAGCCAACAACTGATTCCTTGCCTGGAAGTCATTATTATTGGATGGGGTGAGGGACAACAAAGGGGTTGACATGAACTATCAGTTGATAACAAAAAAGAAATGTTCATTTATTGATTATTATTCTCATATCAAGCACAAATTGGGTGCTGCAGATTTAAAAGGGAAAGTGAAATATTAACTGTAGGAAAACTAATTTTTACATTTTCCTTAAAAAAGGTTTATTGCAGAAAATGTTTGCAAAGAAATAATACAGCCTATCTGAAGCTGTTTTTCAAGCAGTTGATGTTATCCTGATAATTTTGTTTCTGTTACTTGTTAAGACTTCTATTTTATGGATTATGATTTGCTATATACAAAAAAAAAAAAAAAAAAAAAAGGAGCTGCTGTTGGCCCCAGTCTAGGACTATTAGGTCCTTACATACGGTTTTTTATCTTTAATATTTGTGTTTCCACTGAGCTATTTGTCTTGTATTTTAATCATT
Organism: Phataginus tricuspis; assembly: GCA_029783875.1. Lineage (NCBI taxonomy): Eukaryota > Metazoa > Chordata > Mammalia > Pholidota > Manidae > Phataginus > Phataginus tricuspis. The sequence goes on from JAQQAC010023241.1 coordinate 1,226,842, forward strand.
CTTAGAAGTCTGTCAGCCTTCAAATCAATAATGAAATCATGTAGAGAGAACAACTAAATTTTGCTTTTTTTTCTTCCAGTAATGGACTCATTCATCTTTAATATCTTTGAAATGAGAGTTTTTTGTCTTTTAGGAAATTTGTATTTTAGTCTTCCTTGGGGGAAGTTTTTAATCTCAAAATCTAAGCATATTCTTTAATTGATTTGGTTTAAAAAGAGAAAAGAACTTACAAGTTGTAATAACTTTTGATGGGTTTATGTTCTTACCCACAGACATTAGACCAGCTCCCACTCACCAACCCTGAACATTTTGGCACTCCAGTCATAGGAAAGAAAACAAATAGAGGAAGAAGATCTAATCATATGTAAGTCCATTTTCATAACTGTTAGCTGATATCATTTCTCCTTCTAGTATTGTCTAAATAGTTATTAATTTTAAATTGTAATTTGCAAAATGCTAACTGGATATAATAGTAATTTCAGACTCCTCAGCATGGATGCTTGAGGTTCTACATGTTTAGACAACTTTCACAGCTATATATATCTATCTCTGTTTCTCCCTACAGTTTTTTTGATGCTGTAGTCAAAATGGAACTAGTCAGTATTCTCTGAATGCATCCTTTTTTTTCGTGATATCATTCTTTTATTCATGCTGCCTTTTTTCTGTCTTGAATACCTCCCTTCCATGTCACTGTCTATTTTCTTCAGTTAACAGAAATGCTCCCACCTTTATATGAACCATTTTGTGATTCTCCACTCTTCCCTTGAATACAGATGTTTTTCTCTCCTCTGAACCCTCTAAATTCTTTGCATTTATCTAACGTCATAGACAGTATTTCATCTCTTATTATCATTGTAGTATTTGTTTTTCCTTCCTAATAATTTTAATCTTCCTGACAGCAGAAATCATCTTACTTATTGTTTATGTCATCTTACAGTTGTAAAATACATTTTACATATTTAATAAATTACTTTCAGTGAAATGTGCTTAGGCTCCAAAAGGTCTAAATTAAAAAGGATCACAGGGTTCAGGTCATGAAATTTCAGGACATCAGAGATTAAAAAAAAGCAAACAATCTTCAGATAATCCCAGAAAGAAAAATAATTTATTGCAATAGACTGAGAGGCAGAATGTCATCAGACTTCTAGAATTAATAGTAATTCTTGATACTAGTATTCAGTAGAATGCAGAATGGAGGATGGAATTCTTTGTTAAAAAGTAGGAGTTGATGATTACCTAATCTAATGGAACATTATGGAGAAATTAAAGATATGATGATAACAAACAGAGAAAAAAAGTAGCAAAGGCATTTAGTAACTTCCAAAAATTATATAAGAAAGGAAAACTATATTAGTATAGAGGGAGAGGAGGTGCCTTAAATAAAAAAGTCAAGTCCTTGTAACAATGGGAAGTCAATAGAATAATATCTAAAATGTATAAATAAATACCAGTATAAGAATATTATTTAGAGAGAAGGTAATAACTCTTATAGAAACACTGAAAGAGTTAAAAACAGATGCCTCCATGAAGTAGAAGAAGAAAATTGAGGTAGGGCAGAAGAATGTAGTTTTTACTTTATTCTACTAGGGGTTATTTTAAAAACAATTCTGAATATTTTACTTGGATAAAATTTAAAAAATTTTAATGTGCCTAAGCCCTAATATCATCAGAATAGCCATTAAAAGTATTGAGTTGAATTATTGAAACCTTTAGTGTAAGTGGATGCTGAGTATTTAGAATCAGGTATTAAATCTGATTGTGGCTGAGCTTTGGAGATAGAAATTGAATAAGCTCTATTTCATATTACTTAGTTTCACTCTTACAGCAAACCCATGAAGATAGGTATTATTTTTAGCCCTATTTAAAAATTGGGGAAATTGACCTCAGAGACAATAAGTGACTAATCCAAGGAACACAGAAAGGAAAGAACTAGGACTTGAACTTGCCTGTGCTCTGTAGGCCTTTTTCCATTTAATTGATTGACTCTTTCTTGTTTAGGCAACTTCAGTTACTTTCCAAATTAGTGTTAATAGTAAATAAATAATGAGTCATTTGAAGGAGGAAATTAAGAGACTAATCCTTGCATTGAAAATATTTAATATTGTTTTCCTACTATATTTGTGATTTGGACCATGCATTTATTTCCCCTTAACTCTCTGAATGTTTTAGAAAATGTTTTTTTCCAAGTACTAGATGAATAATTTTTCTCACTTGTGATTTAGCTTTCTCAAGGTCACTTCATTATTTTTAGGCTACTCAGATTGCGACTATTATTTACTCTTCTTGTGTGACATTTAAAAACTCTGTTCTAGCCAGAAAGAAAAATAAATGAAAAATGTATGATGGCATTATTACTATGAAAGAGTCCTGTTGCGATTATTAGATGTTATTGTGATCCTGTTTTCAGTTTTTCCAGAAGCCTATTATATTGCTATAAAATATTTACTGAATCACTCACGCATTAAATTTTTTGATATCTCTTTGAAAGCAAATGATTTCAATTGTGAATTAAAATTTTATCTACCATTGATCATTAGAGTTGTCCTACAGTTCTGTAGTCAGCTCCTAATTAACTATGAGTGATGATGTCAGAACAGTAAGGTGGGTGTTTTAATGTAAAATAATTTCATTAGCAGAGATTTCTACCTCCCTAGCTCTAGAGAGTGGCAGTGTGGTTTGGTTGGTTAAGAGTGTGAAATGTGGAGCCAGATGGCCTAGGTTTAAGTATTGCTTGTGCCACTTCCTTACTAGATGACTGTGGGCAGATTATTTTGTTTTTTTCATGTCTCAATTTTCAAGTCTGCAAAATTGAGATAATAGTATTACTGTCTCTTAGAGTTGTTGCAAAGATTAAATGAATTCACATCCTTATGTGTTTGTATAGTAAGCACTATGTAAGTACTAGATATCAACATCATATATTGGGTGAAAAAAATCTTCATGTAAAACCAGTATGTAACACGACTGCATTTCTGTATAAAAATGAGTTTACATGTGAGTATACAAAACTTCTGCTTATTAGTGTTTATGTTGACAGGTAGGACTATTCTTGGCTATATTACTTGAATTTTTTAAAACAACGTTCCAGTATTATTTTACATATGTGTTATAGGAAGAGCCGTTTTTGTATCTATGAAGAATATCAAGAATTTTTTTAATTTTGAAAAAAATTGCATCCAGTGTTTAGATGTATTTTACCTTTCTGCAAATGTCATCTGGAAGTGTTAAATGAATTTAAGATAATTTGTAGAATATCACATAGTTTCATCTACAAAAATGACCAAAAATTATGATCTATAAAAAAAATCTGTTCGCTGAGGTCTCCCTTTCTTGAATATGAGAATAAAATATATAGTTGTCACCGAGCAAGTTGATGTTTGCTTTCTAAAGGCTCTAGCAAACATTGTAAGTTGGTGATTTTCCTGGTGAGGATCTCTGTGTGTATTGAAAAATTGGCTCTTGGAATTGTGTTGTACCGCAAAGTGTGAACACAGACAAAAGGTTGAGAATTACTAGTGTAGGAAGAAGCCCAGCCCTTCTGTAGTTTTGTTCTGATCGCTGTTCTTCCCCCTCACAGTTGTGATCATTCTTACCTCCAAGAGAAATTATAGTGTTCTTGCTTAGCCTTTTTAAGCCTTGGTGTGTAAATACCACAGTTTGAAATACTCATCTGCTTAATTCGACTTCCTCAAAGTTCTTTCTCCCCCTTCCCTGGAGTGATTTACTGCAACAAAGTCTTGGACTTGGATCTTAAGGTCATATGTCTGACCTTCATTTCCTCTTCCGTTACTTAACTAAAAAAAGTCTTCATATGGTTCAGTGATTGTCATTTAAAATTAATTTTTTTACAAATATAAATAAGGTTATCTCTTCCCAGGATTCCCCAGACTTCACTGTTGGATAGTATATCACTACCTTTGTTTTCTTTTAGCAACTGTTAATCCACATACCTGTTACTCAGCTTGCAGGTACCCCATTATTGTTTGTGATACCTTCCTTTATTTGAGTTTTATTTATATTTTACCTTTAATTAATCTTTTCTATGATTATCATCCTCTAGCTTAAATTTTTGAAGCAAGTTATTGATCCTTTTGATCAATGTATGGCTTTATTGAATTATGCCCTTATAATTTACCCATTGTGTACAGAGGTTTTATTTCTTTCTGCCTAAAGAATAGAATGCCTGGAATTATATAAGTATTTGCTCCGCTCCCCACAAAAAAGTTTTTTCCAGTAACCTGGCAAAGTGTATATGCAGCTGCTACAGTATGGAAGCAGTCTGCCTAATGGTTTTTGTTTTTTTACCTTTCAAGAAAAGAATAAAGCATAATAAGGCTTATAATAATTCTTGTTGGGGATTATCTATGGGTGCAGGTTTTATCCAGTGATAGTATTAAGATTTACCCAATCAATAAGTGATTTGTAGCTGGCATTTACAGGTCTGCAGATCTCTAAAAAATTATTTTTATTGAGAAATAAGTTACATATCATAAAATTCACCCTTTTAAAGTATACAGTGCTTAGTGTATTTTTAGTGTACTCACAAAATTGTGCAGCCAGCACCATTCATTCTAGAATATTTTTAAATATTTGCTGTTTTATTTTGGTGGGAGCATTTGATTCTAGTTTCCTTTTTTGATAAAAATTGGGAAAATAAATTGAACCCTTTTTCAGTTGAATACATGTCTATATATTCTGTATGTTTTAATCTCTAAGAAGCTATATTGTTAGTCTCCCTGATACTGATGAATACAGGTTTTTTATTTAGTGTACAAAATTTGAAACTGAGTTATTTGCCTGAAAAATAATAAGGATCATTGATGTCAGAATTGCATTTCAAAAGTTGAACCTGTTAAGTTCCTGGCTTACTTTTCTATTTGCTTCTCATCATTTGCTGCTTTTGGCACCCGTCTTATCTAAAGTTGTTCTTACTTGATTTACAGTTATTTTACAAGTAATAGTGACATGTGATCAGCTTTATGTGATTAGCTGTTATTCTTTGTGGTAAACATTTCCATGTAATTAGTTTTGTTTCCAGTGGCATCATCAGATGCTATTTCACAAAGACAGTGCACTATTTTCTTGTAGCTTTATAAACAAATACCTTACTACCAAAGAAGGAATGACGGAGGAGGAGAATAAAAACCAAACCTGTTCTTTGCTTGCTCTGTATTTCTCCCTTAAAATATTTTTGATGCTCATTTTAGTTCCTCAATTTATTGAGTATTTGTCTTGTGGAAATAATTTCCTGGCTAAAAAGTCCTCTAAAGGGAAAAGTTAAAGGAGCCTTAGATGTAATGGTACAGTTTAATCTGGTTGTATACATTATGCTGATTGTATACATTTTGTGATTTCAGGAGAAATAAAATCAGATATACCACAGTAGAAAGAAATAAACCTGTTCAGTTATTTAGTAAACAAATACTTACTGAGCATCTTTGCTGTGCCAAGCACTGTTCAGATACTTCTTGGGTTACATCAGTGAACAAAGCAGGCATTTATAAAATCTCTGCCTTTAGAGCTTATATTCTCTCATATGAGGGAAGATAGACAATAAAGAAAAAAGCATAAGAAATACGTAAATTATATAGTAGGGTAGATCTGTAAGTGCTGAGGAAATACTAAGAATAAGGTGAGAGATTGGGGTGGGCAGGTTGTAAATTTAAATAGGATCAGAGTAACTTGACTGAAGTGACATTTGAATAGAAACTTAGGGGAGGTGAGAGTTTTCGTATGTCTTGGGATATAGCTGGTGGAGAAAGGGTTTTTTTTTAATTGGGATAGAAATAACATCTGATGGGAATGCTGATGGGAGTCAATTTAGCAGAGGCGGAACAATTGATACAGGAGAGAGAGGCAAACATTGTTGGAACAAAGTCTTGGTGAGAAGGGGAATCTAGTCCATAAAAGGGGAATGGTTTTAGAGTGGAATATGAACATTTAATATGTAAGGTGGATAGATGTTTTATGTAGCTGATGGTTTTTTAATATATATATAACTTTTGGTGTCTGAAGTCTTCATACTGGGTAAATCTTAAAAAAGAAAAGAGAATTTTTATAGAGATGCAGATGACTTTGTTAGCCAAGTAAAACCGAACTTTCTCTTTGTGTGTTTTACAGATTATATATATGTTATCTGTGACATTATGACTTTCTATCTTGCTAAGGATAATGACATAAAGGGCAGCCATAAAACCCTAGCTGAATGAGTCTTTGACTACTTTGAAAAAGCAGTAATTACAGTTTTAAGGTTGGTTTTATTCTACAACCATGAGAAAGTGGAGAGATAAAAGTCATTGCCCTTGAGAAGTAATTCTAAACAAGTAGAAATCAGACTTGTGAAGTCTATCATTACTATCCCAAGCTTTGTGCCCATTTGTAAGGTTTTCTGTTCTGGTAATATAAGGTATGTTGGTTTTTTTCCTACTACCTATTACCTACTTTCTAAGTAGGGTTAAACTGCTCTAAGTGCCATTTGAAGTACAGTAGTTCTGCTCGGTAGCAAACTTTGAAGATGTGCTTTGTTTTTACCAGGGAGCAATTTTTAAGTATTTGACTGATCACTGAAATCAAATAGTAGTAGTAGTCCCTGTATCACCCTGAAGTGTTTAATATTATTATAATAGTTTTTGTTTCTTTTATATTTATATTAGAATATATAAATAAAAAGTGGTGACATTTTATATTGTCATCCTTTTGGAAAGGCATCAAAGACAAATTGAGAATATATTGAATTTACATCAGACTGATAAATAGATAATTACCACCAAATAGATAAAGTATGCTTAAAGTTTTAAAATAATATGTCAATTTACATTTTTTGTCAGTGAGCTTGGTCATTGCCAGCTATCTCAAAAATGTTTTCATCCTTGTAGGTAATCAATACTATCAATACTAGTCATTATTCTATTTTATCTTACAAAAAGAACATACATTTCAGTCTAATCAACATTTCTTAATGTCTTTGCTTATTTTGAGCATAATGAAGAGTCAGTTATTAGAACTTTTATTTTCTTTAGCATTGATTGTGGGCTTTCTTGGAACCAGATTCGGAGTAGAATTTTTTGTTTTGTGTTTTTTTTTCCTCTTAGAGTTTTCCTTTTTACTATACTCTCACATCACATGGATGTTTTATAGTTATTTTTTCTTCTGACAGTTAATGTCTAATTTACTGGTCCAATGATGTAACTGAAAGGAATTTTTAACATAATACAAAAGAACAGTATTGTGTGATATATGAATACCTTTTTGTGTATATTTGATATTAAGGATAGCAGTGGTGACCAGACCGTCTCCTCTCCCCTTTCCAATCTCCAGTCAATAAAGATCTGCCTTCTTTTTAAAACTGGCTTTGAACTGGGAGTATAAAATTACTATCTCTAGAACTCTGAGAGTCTAGTTTTAGTGGTATGTCTTAGTGTAGTACTGGGATGTCATATGGGGCCTTCAGCTTTTTGAGAATTTTGGGGCCAGTGTTACTTTGTTCTAATCTTCCCCCTTAGTCTCTTAAAATAGCATTAAACAAACAAAGATTTTTTGGAAAATGATGTTCTTTCCTCAAATGATAACCCTATTTGTTGTTACTTAGAAATTTAGAAAACTATTTAAAAATATAAATTAGCTGTTATTAAAGGATTTAGGAAATGGGGTAAGATCTCTAGAATACCTGTATTCATCAACTTGGTATGCCTGTTCTTTGTGAAGATAAATGGAAGTATTTTTTTCTTTCCTTAGACCAGAGGAAGAGTCTTCTTCATCCTCCAGTGATGAAGATGAGGATGATAGGAAACAGATTGATGAGCTACTAGGAAAAGTTGTATGTGTAGATTACGTTAGTTTGGACAAAAAGAAAGCACTGTGGTTTCCTGCATTGGTGAGTAACTTCACTATAAAAAAGTTTAATTTTCAGCTCTTCAATTTTAAGTCTGAAGAAAACAGCTGGTTTTCTAACTAGTGTTTTTCATAGGTAAAAAATGGAGAAATGCTCTTAACGTCATTCACTACACACAAAGATTACTTTCAAAATTGTTTTTGAGTACAAGGAACTCATGAAGTCATCCAAGAAAAGCAAAATTACAGTAATTTTAGAGGCTAGGTATATGGGAGTTCATTATACTGTTCTATTTTGAGTAGAAAATTCATAATGCAAACTTTTAAATCTTCTAAATCCACCATTCAGAAGACCTCAAAAGAAAAACATAATCTCTTTTTGTACTGTTGTCTGTAAATGATGTCTATTTGTCATCCTTTTCACTGAACATATTTCGATTTCTTTATCCCGAGTGCTCAGTTTGGTGTTTTGAACAAAATAACTTCCCAGTAAATGGCAGCTCTTATAATTATAATTAAAACTAATGATGGTAATTATGTTTTCATAAATACAAATCCTTTGATACCTTTGTACCTCTGCATATATTCATCTATCCATCCAACACTTATTAGATGCCTGTTATATGCAAGGATTGTGCTAAGACCTTTACAAGGATTATGCAGTTATTTATCCTCATTTAGAGATAAGAAAACTCTGTAAGAAGGGTTAGCTTGTCAAGCTTTGGATTAGTGGTAAGATTAAAAACGGAAGTATCAGTGTTGATGATCATTTCTTTTTTCCTAAAGTACTAAGATTCTTTGTAAGAATTGATTTTGGAAACATTTTTTTTAAAAGTTTCTGAAACAGCAGGAACATTAAAATTTTCACTGTTAGTATTAAGATTCTTTCACCATAATTTCTAAATAGTTCCTTTGATGATGAGAAAATTATATAAGGATTTGATGATACTGAAAGGTCAGTAATCTTAGTCAGCCATTTCATTGTTATTTCAAAAATCTTAGAATTATTGATATGTGTTATATTCTGCCCCCCATCCAGATTTTGGACAGTGATGAATAATTTTTGCCAACTAGAGTGTGAAATTGTGTTCTAAATCAAATAATCTTCACATAATCACATAAATAATATTTGCATTTCTGCTTTTAGAATTAGTTTTTATAAATTGAGTAAATTTTACAAGTGTTTTGGTAACATCATCATGTTAGAAAACAACTGCATACTCTCAGGAACTGCAAATAGCCACCATGTATTGAGCATTTACCCTAGCCATCCACTGTGCTAAGCATGTTAACATAAGTAGTTTCATTAATCTTGAGACTGAAAAATAAGTGGTATTTATGCCTGTTTTAAGAGGAGGAAGTCTTAGCCTCCATGACTCATGCAGTCCTCCTTTTCAGTTTCTTTTACCATATGTCCTCTAACCAAGCTTTAAGTCTTCTTCAGGGTTCATAATTATCACTCTATATTCTTTTTAGGGTGATTCCCTTTTATAGCATTCAGTTGCAGAGATAACAAATTGAAATGCCTTAGAGACCAAGAAGGTAACACACATGAGTGAACAGGATAAAATGTGGATTGTAGTTCCTGCAGCAGAATGGAGAGTGAACCCTCTTAGTCACACACCACCATCAGCTCTGAGAAAAGCTACCATAATGTGCAGTTTCTCTAAGCTCATGAAAACCAAAAAAGATGTATTTGGCTCCCAGTTTTAGTCCCAAGGTTTAGACTCCTTTATTTAGACTGTTGACTCCCAAGTTTATATTGTAAGACTTCAGACCTCTGCTCTGACTGAGCTGGGCATCAAGTCTATTCAGTATCTCTATTTGGATGTTTAACCACCTTAAAACTTACAAAGCCTAAACTAAGTTTATTCTCTCCTCCCTCATTCCCAAACTTGGTCTTCCTTGTTTCATCCCACAGTGATTGACATCATTTGCATGAGGTAGAAACCTAAGCATCTTTTTCTCTCATCTCTCCACTTCCCTGATTATCTTAATCCTTTAACTTGCCACTGCCTTCACTTTACATCCAAGTCACCATCTCTCAACTAGATGGTTGCAGTAGCTTACTCTCTTTCAACTCTTGCCCTTCTCTGGGACATTTTCTTCATAATGGACAAAGGAATTTTTTTTCCTTGTTGATTGATTTTTTTTTTATTAAGCTATCATTGATACACACTCTTATGAAGGTTTCACAAGAAAAACAATGTGGTTATTACATTCACCCTTATTATTGAGTTCCCCTCATATACCCCATTGCAGTCACTGTCCATCAGTGTAGTAAGATGCCACAGAGTCCCTATTTCTCTTCTCTGAGCTACACTGTTGTCCCTGTGACACCACACACATCATGTGCACCACCAATCATGATACCCCACAATCCCCTTATCCCTTCCTCCCCACCCACCCTCCCGCACCCCTCCCCTTTGGTAACGACTAGTCCCTTCTTGGAGTCCATGAGGCTGCTGCTATTTTGTTCCTTCAGATTTGCTTCGTTGCTATACTCCACAAATGAGGGAAATCATTTGTTATTTGTCTTTCTCTGCCTGACTTATTTCACTGAGCATAATACCCTTATGTATTATGAGCTCCATGCATGTTGTTGCAAATGGTAGGATTTGTTTCTTTCTTATGGCTGAATAATATTCCATTGGGTATATGTACCACATCTTCTTTATCCATTCATCTACTGATGGACTTAGATTGCTTCCATATTTTGGTTATTGTAAATCGTGCTGCAATAAACATAGGGGTTCATAGGTCTCTTTGAATCTGAGAAGTTGCTTTCTTTGGGTAAATTCCTAGGAGTGGAATTCCCAGGTCAAATTGTATTTCTATTTTTAGTTTTTTGAGGAACGTCCATATTACTTCCCACAGTGGTTGAACTAGCTTACATTCCCACCAGCAGTGTAGGAATGTTTCCCTTTCTCTGCATCCTCGCCAGCATTTGTTGTTCCTAGTCTTTTCTGTGTTGGCCATCCTAACTGGTGATATCTCATTGTGGTTTTTTAAAAAAATATTTTAAAATTCAGTTTTTATTGTTCTTGAGCTTACTTTCTTTTATTTTGCTATTATTAATATACAGTTAAATGAGCAACATTATGATTACTAGACTCCCCCTATTATCAAGTCCCCACCACATACCCCATTGCAGTTACTGTCCATCAGTGTAGTAGGATGTTATAGAATCACTCCTTGTCTTCTCTGTGTTATACTGCCTTCCCCATACCCCTCACCCCACCCCCACCACTGCTACGTTATGTGTGCTAATTGTAATAGCCTTTTTTCCCCCTTATACCTCCCTTCCCATCCATCTTCCCCAGTCCCATTCCCTTTGGTAACTGTTAGTCCATTCTTGGGTTCTGTGAGTCTGCTGCTGTTTTGTTCCTTCAGTTTTTGCTTTGTTCTTATACTCCACAGGTGAATGAAATCATTTGGTACTTGTCTTTCTGCACCTGGCTTATTTCACTGAGCATAATACCCTTTGGCTCCATCCATGTTGTTGCAAATGGTAGGATTTGTTTTCTTCTTATGGCTGAATAATATTCCATTGTGTATAGGTACCACATCTTCTTTATCCATTCATCTACTGATGGACACTTCGGTTGCTTCCATTTCTTGGCTATTGTAAATAGTGCTGCGATAAACATAGGGGTGCATATATCTTTTTCAAACTGGGATCCTGCATTCTTAGGGTAAATTCCTAAGAGTGGAATTCCCTGGTCAAATGGTATTTCTGTTTTGAGTTTTTTGAGGAACCTCCATACTGAATTCCACAATCGTTGTACTAATTTACATTCCCACTAGCAGTGTAGAAGGGTTCCCCTTTCTCCACATCCTCACCTCCATTTGTTGTTGTTTGTCTTTTGGATGGCAGCCATCCTAACTGGTATGAGGTGATATCTCATTATGGTTTTAATTTGCATTTCTCTGATGACTAGTGATGTGGAGCATCTTTTCATGTGCCTGTTGGCCATCTGAATTTCTTCTTTGGACAAGTGTCTGTTCATCTCCTCTTATTTGCTTTTTGTTTGTTGAGGTACATGAGGTCTTTATATAATTTGGATGTCAATTGGGTTTATTTCTGGGCTCTCTATTCTGTTCCACTGGTCTATGGGTCTGTTCTTGTGCCAGTATCAAATTGTCTTGATTACTGTGGCTTTGTAGTAGAGCTTGAAGTCAGGGAGCATAATTTCCCCTTCTTTATCCTTCCTTCTCAGGATTGCTTTGGCTATTCAGGGTCTTTTGTGGTTCCATATGAATTTTAGAACTATTTGCTCTAGTTCAGTGAAGAATGCTGTAGGTATTTCGATAGGGATTGCATTGAATCTAAAGATTGCTTTAGGCAGTATGGCCGTTTTGACAATATTAATTCTTCCTAACCAAGAGCATGGGATGAATTTCCATTTATTATTGTCCTGTCTTGTAGTTTTCAGGGTATAGGTCTTTAACTTCCTTGGTTAGGTTTATTCCTAGGTATGTTATTGGTTTGGATGTGATTGTGATTGGAATTGTTTTCCTGATTTCCCTTGCTGCTAGTTCATTGTTAGTGTATAGGAATGCAACAGATTTCTGTGTACTAATTTTGTATACCACAACTTTACTGTATTCAGATATTAGATCTAGTAGTTTTGGAGTGGATTGTTTAGGGTTTTTTATGTACAGTATCATGTCATCTGCAAACAGGGACAGTTTGAGTTCTTCCTTGCCAATGTGGATGACTTTTATTTCTTTGTGTTGTCTGAATTCCATGCCTAGGACCCCCAGAACTATGTTGAATAAACGTGGGGAGAGTGAGCATCCTTGTGTTATTCCTGATCTTAAAGGAAAAGCTTTCAGCTTCTTGCTGTTAAGTATAATATTGGCTGTGGGTTTGTCAAATATGGCTTTTATTATGTTGAGGTACTTGCCCTCTATACCCATTTTGTTGAGAGTTTTTGTCATGAATGAATGTTGAATTTTGTCGAATGCTTTTTCAGCATCTATGGAGATGATCATGTGGTTTTTGTCCTTATTGTTGATGTAGTGGATGTTGTTGATGGATTTTCGAATGTTGCACCATCCTTGCATCCTTTGGATGAATCCCACTTGATCATGATGAAAGACCTTTTTGATGTATTTTTGACTTCGGTTTGGTAATATTTTGTTGTATTTTTGCATCTGTGTTCATCAGGGATACTGGTCTGTTATTTTGTTTTTTTTGTGGTGTCTTTGCCTGGTTTTGGTATTAGAGTGATGTTGGCCTCGTAGAATAAGTTTCAGAGTCTTCCCTCCTCTTCTACTATCTGGAAAACTTTAATGAGGATGTATATTATGTCTTCACTAAATGTTTGTGTTCAGCAGTGAAACCATCTTTTCTAGCAGTTTTGTCCTTACATAGTTTTTCGATTACCAGTTCAATTTCTTTGCTGGTAATTGGTCTATTCAGATTTTCTGTTTCTTCCTGGGTCAGCCTTGGAAGGTTGTATATTTCTAGAGAGTTCATTTCTTCGAGGTTATCCTGTTTGTTACCGTAGAATTTTTCATAGTATTGTCATAATTCTTTGTATTTCTGTGGTGTCTGTAATGATTTTCCCTTTCTCTTTTCTGATTCTTTTTATGTGTGTAGACTCTCTTCTTTTCTTGATAAGTCTGGCTAGGGGTTTATCCATTCTGTTTATTTTCTCAAAGAACCAGCTCCCACTTTCATTGATTCTTTCTATAGTTTTATTCTTCTCAATTTTATTTATTTCTGCTTTAATCTTTTTTATGTCCCTCCTTCTCCTGACTTTGGGCCTCATTTGTTCTTCCTTTTATAATTTCATTAATTGTGAGTGTGTTCATTTGGGATTGTTCTTCTTTCCTGAGATAGGACTGTATTGCAATATATTTCCCTCTTAGCACGGCCTTTGCTGCATCTCACAGATTTTGTGGTTTTGAGTTATTGTTGTCATTTGTCTCCATATATAGCTTGATTTCTGTTTTTATTTGGTCATTGATCCATTGATTATTTAGGAGCATGTTATTAAGCCTCCATGTGTTTGTGGGCTTTTTCGTTTTCTTTGTGTAATTTATTTCTAGTTTCATACCTTTTGATTTGAGAAGCTGGTTGGTATAATTTCAATCTTTTTTAATTTACTGAGGTTCTTTTTGTGGCCTAGTATGTGATCTATTCTTGAAAATGTTCCATGTGCACTTGAGAACAATGTGTATCCTGTTGCTTTTGGATGGAGTGTTCTGTAGATGTCTGTTACGTTCATCTGTTCTAATATGTTGTTCAGTGCCTCTGTCTCTTTACTTATTTTCTGTCTCGTTGATCTATCCTTTGGAGTGAGTGGTGTGTTGTAGTCTTCTAAAATGAATGCATTGCACTCTGTTTCCCCCTTTAATTGTGTTAGTATTTGTTTCACATATGTAGGTGATCCTGTGTTGGGTGCACAGATATTTATAATGGTTATATACTCTTGTTGGACTGACCCTTTTATCATTATGTAATGTCCTTCTTTGTCTCCTGTGACTTTCTTTGTTTTGAAGTCTATTTTGTCTGATACAAGTACTTCAACTCCTGCTTTTTTCTCAGTACTAGTTGCATGAAATATCTTTTTCCATCCCTTTACTTTCAGTCTGTGTATGTCTTTGGGTTTAAAATGAGTCTCTTGTAGGGAGCATATAGATGGGACCTGTTTCTTTATCCATTCAGTAACTCTATGTCTTTTGATTAGTGCATCCAGACCATTTACATTTAGGGTGATTATTGATAGGTATGTACTAATTGCCATTGCAGGCTTTAGATTTGTGGTTATGAAAGGTTCAAGGTCAATTCCCTTACTTTCTAACCTTCTAATTTATCTTACTTTATATACTATTACAAACAAAACCTAAAGGTTCTTTTTTATTTTCATCCTTTTTCTTCCTCCTCCATTCTTTGTATGTTATGAATCTTATTCTGTACTCTTTGTCTTTCCTTGGGTGACATCTTTTTTGCCTTAGGAATACTTCCACCTATAGGAGTCCCTCCAAAATGCAATGTATAGGTGGTTTCTGGGTGGTAAATTCTCCAGCTTTTGCTTATCTGTAAATTGTTTAATCCCTCCTTAAAATTTAAAGGATAACCTTGCTGTGTAAAGTATTCTTGGTTCAAGGCCCTCCTGCTTCATTGAATTAAATATATCATGCCAATCCTTTCTGGCCTGTAAGGTTTCTTTTGAGAAATCTGATGATAGCCTGATGGGTTTTACTTTGTATATGATGTTTTTTCTCTCTCTGGCTGATTTTAAAAGTCTGTCTTTATCCTTGTCTTTGCCATTTTCATTATTATATGTCTTGATGTTGTCTTCCTTGAGTCCCTTGTGTGGGAGATCTGTGCACCTCCATGGCTTGAGAGACTATCTCCTTCCCCAGATTGGGGAAGTTTTCAGCAATTACCTCCTCACTGACACCTTCTATCCCTTTTTCTCTCTCTTCTTCTTCTGGTACCCCTATAATGTGAATATTGTTGCGTTTCGATTGGTCACACAGTTTTCTCAATATACTTTCATTCTTAGAGGTCCTTTTTTCTTTCTGTGCCTCACCTTCTTTGTATTCCTCCTCTCTAATTTCTGTTCCATTTACTCTCTCTTCTACTACATCTCACCTGCTTTTAAATCCCTGCATTGTATGTTTCATTTCAGATATGGAATTTCTTAATGATTGAATCTCCAACTTAAATTCTTTCCTGAGTTCTTGAATATTTTTCTGTTCCTCCATAAGCATGTTTATAATGTTTATTTTGAACTCTCTTTCAGGAAAATTGGTTGGTTCGGTTTTGTTTGGCCCTCTTTCTGCGGTTTGTGAGATTTTGGTCTGTACCTTGTACTTTTCTTGTTTCATATTTCTGTGTGGTGCCCACTAGTGTGCATAAACTCCAGTTTCTGGAGCTGCTCAGCCCCTTGAGTGAGGTTGGTTGTCCTAGGGGAGTGGAGCTGTTTCCCGGGGGAAGAAAGAACTGTTTGCTGATTCCTGTCTGCGGTGCCTGTCTCTAGTGTCATAGCCAGTGGGCAAGAGGTGTAAACCTCTGTGCTTTGCATCTCTACCTGCTGTATGTGGGGCCTTCCTCTGTCTGGCGTGACGCCTGCACAGTGACTGTCGTTTTGCGAGCAGGTGCCTGCAGGCCAGTAGGAAGGTTTGGCAGGCTGAGCCTCACAGTGGGGGGCCTCGGAACTGATTAGGCATCCAGGGGGATGGAGGACCTGAAGCTCCCCAAAGTTCCCAACCAGCTGGGCAGAGCACGCCCAGGAAACCTTGTACAGCTGTCCCTTCTCCCGCACAGCAAGCTCTGTGTAAATCCCACCCCGTCAGCAGCCCTCTGCCTTCTAGGAAGCCTGTCAGACTACCTGCCTTTCCGCTGACACAGAGCAGCCGAGTGTGGATCCCATTCTCTACACACTGCTGGAATGTCAATTTCTCAAGCACTCTGCCTGTCGGAGCTTCTCAACGTCCAGAGCTCCACACCCTATAGGATTCTGCTCACAAAGCACATCTCCAGGGCTAGGTGTTCAGCAGTCCCAGTCTTCCACCCCCTGTCCCAGTTAGTTTCTCTTCCTCCTGCCTGTGAGCTGGTGTCGGGCAACAGCTTCATTTCCATCAGATTTAGGCTTTCGTACGTTACCCTGTTGCGTGAGGTCTGCTCTGTTCGTGAGGTCTGTTTGCAGTTTGCTTTAGTCTTCTTTGTTGTTGCTGTTTTAAGGTTAGTTGTATTAATTAACTATATTTTTGTACAATTTGTGGTTTTGGGAGGAGCTCTCCTTCTCACCTCTCACGCTGCCATGTTGCAAGCCCCTTCTTTAGGTTTTTTTTTGTGCAATATCATGTCATCTGCAAAGAGGGACTGTTTGAGTTCTTCCTTGCCAATCTGGATGCCTTTTATTTCTTTGTGTTGTCTGATTGCCGTGGCTAGGACCTCCAGATGTTTGTTGAATAAAAGCATGGAGAGTGGGCATCCTTGTCTTGTTCCTGATCTTAGTGGAAATGCTTTCCGCTTCTCTCTGTTAAGTATGATGTTGGCTGTGGGTTTGTCATATACGTCATTCCTTATGTTGAGGTACTTGCCCTCTATACCCATTTTGTTGAGAATTTTTACCATTAATGGGTCTTCAATTTCATTGAATGCTTTTTCAGCATCTATGGAAATGATCATATTGTTTTTGTCCTTTTTGTTGATGTAGTGGATGATGTTGATGGATTTTCGAATGTTGTACCACCCTTGCATCCCTGGGATGAATCCCACTTGATCGTAGTGTATAATCCTCGTGGTGTATTTTTGAATTCGGTTTGCTAATATTTTGTTGAGTGTTTTTGCATCTATGTTCATTAGGGATATTGGTCTGTAGTTTTCTTTTATTTTGTTGTGTCTTTGCCTGGTTTTGGTATTAGAGTGATGCTGGTTCCATAAAACGAGTTTGGACTTTTCCCTCCTCTTCTATTTTTTGGAAAACTTTAAGGAGGATGGGTATTATGTCTTTTGTAAATGTCTGATAAAATTCAGCGGTGAATCCATTTGGTGCCGGGGTTTTGTTCTTGGGTAATTTTTTGATTTCTTATTCAATTTCATTTCTGGTAATTGGTCAGTTTAGATTTTCTTTTTCTTCGTGGGTCAGTCTTGGAAAGTTGTATTTTTCTAGAAAGTTGTCCTTTTCATCCAGGTTATCCAGTTTGTTAGCATATAGATTTTCATAGTATTCTCTAATAATTCTTTGTATTTCTGTGGTGTCCGGAGTGTCTTTTCCTTTCTCATTTCTGATTCTGTCTATGTGCTTACATTCTCTTTTTTTCTTAATAAATCTGGGTAGGGGTTTATCTTTTTTTATTTTCTCAAAGAACCAGCTTTTGGTTTAATAACTTTTCCTATTGTTTTATTCTTCTCAAATTTATTTATTTCTTCTGTGATCTTTATTATGTCCCTCCTTCTGTTGACTTTGGGTTTCGTTTGTTCTTCTTTTTCCAGTTTCAAGAATTGTGAATTTTGACTTCATTTCTGAAGGAGGGTACTCACTTAAAAAATTTGGAATGGGTGGTGGTATGAAGAAATTTTAGTGTGTGTTAAAGTAAATATTTAAATGTAAATAAAAATTAGAACCTCATCTGTCTTGTTTAGGATAGAGATTACTCTGATTAAAATTCTGATGCTTATCCCATTTTGATCCCCGTGATTCCTCTTGTCATAATTTAAACTCCGTAGTTCTTTTTCCACCCCTGCACCACTTCCATTCCAGCATTCTATTTTCTGCCTATGACTTGGTCTACAGCTTCAGGTAGTCATAGACATGACTACTTTTAATACCATGCTTGGGGCCAGAGAACAATGTGGATGATCCAGAGAACTGGAAATATACAGGATATAAATTTTTAAACTACATGTGTCCCCACATGTGTGTGTAACTACCTGTTTACCCTCAAACTTACATCAGTTTTTAAACTTTAACCTGTGTTTTTTAAAAGGATTTAAATAGTTGATATGTCATCTATCTATAAATGTGCTTTTAGTTATCATTGTTTCACACTTTTTTTTTGAAGGTCGTTTGTCCTGATTGTAGTGATGAAATTGCTGTGAAAAAAGACAATATTCTTGTTCGATCTTTCAGAGATGGCAAATTGTAAGTATAACTCACTTGGGATAAAAAATATTCTGCTTTTCCAAATCAGGATCGTAAATAATAAATTCAGTCTTTACTTTTACTTTTCATTGGAGGGAATGTTTCAAAGTGTCATTGTTTTCATATTATCATGAAGTGTGATAGTGTTAAAGTATGTCTTTCCTTGTCCTTTTTTTTTCTTTTCTTTTTTTGTAAACTTTCATTTGGATGTTTTACTAAACACTGCTGCTGGTGAATTTAAATATTTTAATGATTGGTATATTTTACCCTTTGCATGCCGTGGGGCTTTTTAAATTTTATTTTATTATTATTTTTTTGCTATTATTAATATACAATTACGTGAGCAACATTATGATTACCAGATTCCCCCTATTATCAAGTCCCCACCACATACCCATTGCAGTCACTGTCCATCAGCGTAGTAAGATGCTATAGCATCACTACTTGTCTTCTCTGTGTTATACTGCCTTCCCTGTATACTCGTCCCCCCACTACATTATGTGTGCTAATTATAATGCCCCCTTTCCCCCCTTATCCCTCCCTTCCCACCCATCCTCCCCAGTCCCTTTCCCTTTAGTAACTGTTAGTCCATTCTTGGGTTCTGTGAGTCTGCCGCTGTTTTGTTCCTTCAGTTTTTGCTTTGTTCTTATACATTACAGATGAGTCAAATCATTTGATCCTTGTTGTTCTCTGCCTGGCTTATTCACTGAGCATAATACCCTCTAGCTCTATCCATCTTGTTGCAAATGGAAGAATTTGTTTTCTTCTTATGGCTGAATAATATTCCATTGTGTTTATATACCACATTTTCTTATTCCATTCATCTACTGATAGACACTTACGTTGCTTCCATTTCTTGGCCATTGTAAATAGTGCCGCCATAAACATGGGGCTGCATATGTCTTTTTCAAACTGGGCTCCTGCATTCTTAGGGTAAATTCCTAGGAGTCCAATTCCTGGGTCAAATGTTATTTCTATTTTGAGATTTTTGAGGAACCTCCATACTGCTTTCCACAATGGTTGTACTAATTTACATTCCCACCAGCAGTGTAGGAGGGTTCCCCTTTCTCCACATCCTCACCGATATTTGTTGTTGTTTGTCTTTTGGATGGCGGCAATCCTAACTAGTGTGAGGTGATATCTCATTATGGTTTTAATTTGCATTTCTCTGATGATTAGTGATGTGGAGCATCTTTTCATGTGTCTGTTGGCCATCTGAATTTCTTCTTTGGAGAAGTGTCTGTTCAGCTCCTCTGCCCATTTTTTATTTGGCTTATTTGCTTTTTGTTTGTTGCGGTGCGTGGGCTCTTTATATAATTTGGATGTCATCCCCTTATTGGATATGTCATTTATGAATATATTCTCCCATACAGTAGGATACCTTTTTGTTTTGTTGATGGTATCCTTTGCTGTACAGAAGCTTTTTAGTTTGATATAGTCTCTTTGTTCATTTTTGCTTTTGTTTCCCTTGCCCGGGGAGATATGTTCATGAATAAGTTGCTCATGTTTATGCCCAAGAGATTTTTGCCTATATTTCTTTCTAAGATTTTTATGGTTTCTTGACTTCCTTTCAGGTCTTTGATTCATTTTGAGTTTACTTTTGTGTATGGGGTTAGACTAATCCAGTTTCATTCTCTCACATATAGTTGTCCAGTTTTGCCAACACCAGCTGTTGAAGATGCTGTCATTTCCCCATTGTATATCCATGGCTCCTTTATCATATATTAATTGACCATATATGCTTGGGTCTATATCTGGGCTCTCTATTCTGTTCCACCTGATCTATCGGTCTTTTCTTTTGCCAGTACCAAATTGTCTTGATTACTGCAGCTTTGTAGTAAAGCTTGCAGTTACGGAGTGTCATTCCCCCTTCCTTATTCTTCCTTGTCAGAATTGCTTTGGGTATTCGGGGTCTTTTATGGTTCCATATGACTTTTAGAACTATTTGCTCTGGTTCATTGAAGAATGTTGTAGGTATTTTGATAGGGATTGCATTGAATCTGTACATTGCTTTAGGCAGGATGTCCATTTTGACATTAATTCTTCCTAACCAAGAGTATGGAATGAATTTCCATTTATTAGTGTCCTGTTTAATTTGTCTTAAGAGTGTCTTGTAGTTATCAGGGTATAGGTTTTTCACTTCCTTTGTTAGGTTTATTCCTAGGTATTTTATGTGTTTGGATGCAATTGTGAATGGAATTGTTTACCTGATTTCTCTTTCTGCTAGTTCATTGTTAGTATATTAGGAATGCAGCAGATTTATATATTAATTTTCTATCCTGCAATTTTGCTCAATTCAGATATTAGATCTAACAGTTTTGGAGTGGGTTCTTTAGGATTTTTTATGTGCAATATCATGTCATCTGCAAACAGGAACAGTTTGAGTTCTTCCTTGCTGATGTGGATGCTTTTTATTTCTTTGTGTTGTGTGATTGCCGTGGCTAGGACCTCCAGAACTATGTTGAATAAACATGAAGAGAGTGGGCATCCTTGGCTTCTTCCCTATCTTAGGTGAAAAGCTTTCAGCTTCTTGCTGTTAGGTATAATGTTGGCTGTGCGTTTGTCATATATGACTTTTATTGTGTTGGGGTACTTGCCCTTTCTACCCATTTTGTTGAAAGTTTTATTATGATGTTGAATTTTGTCAAATGCTTTTTCAGTATCTATGGAGATGATCATGTGGTTTTTGTCCTTCTTTTTGTTGATGTAGTGGATGATGTTGATGGATTTTCGAATGTTGTACCATCCTTGCATCCCTAGGATGAATCCCACTTGATTATGATGAATGATCTTTTTGATGTATTTTTGAATTTGTTTTGCTAATATTTTGTTGAGTATTTTTGAATCTATGTTCATCAGGGATATTGGTCTGTAATTTTCTTTTTTTGTGGTGTCTTTGCCTGGTTTAGGTATTAGATTGATGTTGGCCTCGTAGAATGAGTTTGGGGGATTTTCCTCCTCTTCTACTTTTTGGAAAACTTTAATGCGGATGGGTATTAGGTCTTCACTAAATGTTTGATAAAATTCAGTGGTGAAACCATCTGCACCAGGTCTTTTGTTCTTATGTAGTTGTTTGATTACCGATTCAGTTTTTTGCTCGTAATTGGTCTATTCAGATTTTCTGTTTCTTCCTGGGTCAGCCTTTGAAGGTTGTATTTTTCTAGAAAGTTGTACATTTCTTCTAAGTTATCCAGTTTATTATCATATAATTTTTCATAGTATTCTCTCTTAATTCTTTGTATTTCTGTGATGTCTGTAGTGATTTTCCCTTTCTCATTTATGATTCTATTTATGTGTGCAGACTCTTTTTTCTTTTCTTTTTTTTAGAATTTATTTTGGTATCATTAATCTACAATTACATGTGCAATACCATGGTGATTAAACTACCCCCTTCATTAGGTCCCCCCCACCAACCCCATTACAGTCTCTGTCCATCAGCGTAGTGAGATGCTATAGAATCACTACTTGTCTTCTCTGAGTTGTATAGCCCTCCCCATGCCCCCCCAACATTACTTCTGCTATCTCTTTTTTTCTTGATAAGTCTGTCTCGGAGTTTACTATTTTGATTATTTTCTCAAAGAACCAGCTCCTGCTTTCACTGATTCTTTCTATTGTTTTATTCTTAGTGTTATTTATTTCTGCTTTAATCTTTATTTTGTCCCTCCTTCTATTGACTTTGGGCCTCATTTGTTCTTCCTTTTCTAGTTTAATTGTGAGTGTAGAGTGTTCATTTGGGATTGTTTTTCTTTCCTGTGGTAGGCCTGTATTGCAATATGTTTCCCTGTTACCATGGACTACTCTGCATCCCACAGATTTTGTGGTGTTGAATTATTGTTATTTGTCTCCATATTTTGCTTGATCTCTGTTTTTATTTGGTCATTATCTATTGATTATTTAGGAGCATGTTATTAAGTCTCCATGTGTTTGTGGGATTTTTCATTTTCTTTGAGTAATTTATTTCTAGTTTAATACCTTTGTGATCTGTGAAGATGGTTGGTACAATTTCAGACTTTTTGAATTTACTGAGGTCCTTTTTGTGGCCTCATATATGATCAATTCTTAAAAATGTTCCATGTGCACTTGAGAAGAATGTGTATCTTGTTGCTTTTTGGTAGAGTTTTCTGTAAATGTCTTTTAGGTCCATGTTTTCTAATATGTTGTTCAATGCCTCTGCCTCTTTACTTATTTTCTGTCTGGTTGATCTGTCCTTTGGAGTGAGTGGTGTGTTGAAGTCTCCTAAAATGAATGCATTCTATTCTATTTCTCCCTTTAATTGTGTTAGTATTTGTTTCACATAGGTAGGTGATCCTGTGTTTGGTGCATATATATTTATAATAGTTATATCCTCTTGTTTCACTGACCCTTTTATCGTTATGCAATGTCCTTCTTTGTCTCTTGTGACTCTCTTTATTTTGAAGTCTATTTTGTCTGATACAGGTAGTGTAACTCCTGATTTTTTCTGGCTATTAGTTGGATGAAATATCTTTTTCCATCCCTTTACTTTCAGTTTGTGTATGTTTTGGGTTGGTGGTGAGTTTCTTTTAGGCAGCATATAGAAGGGTCTTTTTTTTTTATCAATTCAGTAACTCTATGGCTTTTGATTGGTGCATTCATACCATTTACATTTAGGTTGATTATCGATAGGTATGTACTTATTGCCAGTGCAGGCTTTAGATTTGTGGTTACCAAAGGTTCAAGGCAATTCTATCTAACAGTCTAATATAACTTACTTTATACACTATTATAGACACAACCTAAATGTTTTTGTTTTCCTCCTTTTTCTTCCTCCTCCATTCTTTGTTATGAATCATATTCTCTACTCTTTGTCTTTTCTTGAGTGACATCTGTTTAGCCTTAGGCATAGTTCCATGTATAGGAGGCCCTCCAAAATGCACTGTAGAGGTTGTTTGTTGGAGATAAATTGTCTCAGCTTTTGCTTATCTGAAAATTGTTTAATCCCTCCTTAAAAGTTAAATGATGACCTTGCCGGGTAAAGTATTCTTGGTTCAAGGCCCTTCTGGTTCATTGCATTAAATATATCATGCCAATCCCTCTGGCCTGTGAGGTTTCTGTTCAGAAGGCTGATGATAGCGTGATGCATTTTCCTTTTTATGTGAAGTTCTTTCTCTCTGTAGCTTCTTTTAAAAGTCTGTCTTTATCCTTGATATTTGCCATTTTTATTATTATATGTCTTGATGTTGTCTTTGTTGGTCTCTTCTTTTGGAATATCTGTGCAGCTCCGTGGCTTGAGAGGCTATGTCCTTCCCCAGATTGGGGAAGTTTTCAGCAATTACCTCCTCAATGACACTTTCTATCCCTTTTTCTCTCTCTTCTTCTTCTGGTACCCCTATAGTGCGAATATTGTTGCATTTGTATTGGTTACACTGTTCTCTTAATATTCCTTCATTCTTAGAGATTCTTTTTTCTTTCTGTGCCTCTGCTTCTTTATATTCATCTTCTCTAATTTCTATTCCATTTACCGTCTCTTCTAGTACATCTAAGCTGCTTTTAAATCCCTCAATTGTATGTTGCATTTCAGTTACGGAATTTCATAATGTTTGAATCTCCAACTTAAATTCATTCCTGAGTTCTGGAATATTTTTATGTACCTCCATAAGCATGTTTATAATGTTTATTTTGAACTCTCTTTCAGGAAGATTGGTGAGTTTGGTTTCTTTTGGCCCTCTTTCTGGGGTTTGTGAGATTTTGGTTTGAACCATGTTCTTTTGTTGTTTCATATTTCTGTGTGGTGCCCACTAGGGTACAGAATCACCAGTCTCTGTGGAGTTCTCAACCCCAGAGTGAGGTTGTGGGTCGTAGGGGAGCAGAGCTGATGCCCGGGGGGAGGAAAGATCTGTTTGCTGATTCATGTCTGCAGTGCCTGTCTCCAGTGTCATAGCCAGTGGGCTAAGCACACCCGTGTAATCCTCTGTTCTTTGCGTCTCTAGCTGTTGTAAGCGCTGCCTCCCTCTGGTTGGCCTGTCGCCTGTGCAGTGACTGCGGGTTTACGAGCCAGTGTCTGCAGGCCAGTAGGAAAGCTCGGCAGGCTGTGTGTCACAGTGGGGTCCTCTGAGCTGAGTACACAGCCATGTGGATGGAGTACCCGAAGGTCCCCAGAGTTCCCAACCAGCTGGGGACAGTACGCCCAGACAACCTTGTCCAGCTCTCCCTTCTGCCGCACACAAGCTCCGTGAAACCCCACCCCTTCAGCAGCCCTCTGGCTCTTATGAAGCCTCTCAGACTGCCTGCCTGCCTTTCCTCTGACACAGGTTGGCCAGGTGTGGATCCCCTCCTCCATTAATGTCTGGAATGTCAATTTCCCAAGCACTCTGCCTGTCTGAGCTCCCCAGTGTCTGGAGCACCACACACTATAGGATTCTGCTCACAAAGCAGATCCGTTAGATGTTCAACAGTCACAGTCTTCCACCCCTCCCCCACTCCATTTCTGTTACTTCCACCGGTGAGCTGGGTAGGTAAAGGGTTGGGTTGCACCAAATTAAGGCTTTCCTACTTTACCCTGTTTCTTGAGGTCTCCTCTGTTCTTGAGGTCTGTTTTCAGTCTGATTTAGCCTTCTTTCTTGTTGCTTTTTTAAGGTTGGTTGTATTAATTAACTATATTTTTGTACTGTTTGTGGTTAGGTCCCCCTCTCACCTCTCATGCTGCCATCTTGAATTCCACCCTCATCATTTTGTTTTTTTTAAACTAGACTTGTTCAATTTGCCATTATTTGCCTGTATAATAGCTGCTGAATTGTTGAGGCAAATTAGGTACTTCTGTCATGTCTAATATTGATTGATATATTTATTCTTTAATATCTAACTAGGATTTTCTAATATTTAAATTATGTCTAATGGTTGTAGTGATACCTTTTGTCACATTTGACTTCTACAGTAGTCTGAGGATTAAAATGGGTCACTGTAAATGTATGTTAAGTGTTAAGAATGTGATTTTTCATGTAGAAATTCTTCAAAACTATCAATTTCTGTCCATTTTTTTCTTTAAGAATTTATGACTAGAAAGGCTATATGTTTTATACTTTGCTTTATTGGACGACTGTACCTTAAAAGGATCATCACGTTTTAAGATTGGTGTCTGGTTTGAAGTTCTAAAAAGATGATTTTTAAAAACTATTAAATCCATTTTAACAAAAATACTAGAAAAATTTGAACACTGAAGTTGATACTGGCTTCATGATGTTATGAAGTTACTGTTAATTTTTAAAGATATACTTACTGTTTTTTAAAAGATTTTTATTTTAAAGGTACATAATGAAATAGCATAAATCCAATTATAATATCTGGGATTTGCTTCAGAATAACCCTTTTGGGGTGGGAAGAAGTAGATGGGGTTTAAATGAAACAGTGAGTTAATTTTTGTAGTTTGGTGATGGATACGTGGAGGTTCATTGCACTATTCTGCTTTTGTTTATTATTTGAAATTTTTAAAGTAAAAGTATTTAAAGTATTTTGAATAGTTTTCAGGTTTATGTAGACCGGTGATGCAAACAAAATGCAGAAAAGCAGAATGATAATTAATTGTAAAATAGGAAATATGGGTGACATATATCTTAGAATGTCTGAATTGTTTACTTCTGACCCCTTCTTATGGTGGGGGCATTCCAAGAAAGACCTTAAATTGTATACCAAAAGTCTGCTTATGAGTCTAGAAGCCAGTGTAAGAGAAATTGTTAAAAGAACCACTTACACTATAGGCTAGTACATTGTCTTCAAGTCTTAAATATTGTAGTTTCTTGTCATTGTCCTAAGGTAATGGCAAATTCTTATTCTTTGATGGCTTTTTAATTAGATTGATGAATTCTGCTATCCAAATATTTTTTTTTGCCATGTTCAGTATTTCATATTTTTTAGTATTGCAGTTAGCCATGGATTCTTTGATATTTGAATATACGTTGGTGTTCATAAAACATCTCTTAAGGTGGGGTCCTTCTGTAGGTGATTACATATTTACCCTCCTGCCTAACATTTTATTTGGGACTTGCATCCCTGTGTGCAATCGAATTCATTGTATATGTCAATATTCCCATGTTTCTCAGTATTTTTCTGTGGTGTGTAATTGGATTTTTAATTAAGCTCTGTGTTTTTGTGGATTTTTTTAAATTAAAAATAATATAGTACTTCAGTACCAAGAAAGGATGTCCATGAAATGACTAGTGACTCTGCACCAAAGCTTGATGCTATATTAAAACAAGGTAAGTTTAAAAAATTATAGTCATGTAAATTATAATTAATTCATAGTTGTAATAAATTATAGTTAATTTAAAAACAGATGAAGTGTTTTTGAAGATTAAATTTTATTTTGCAGTTTAAAATAGTTTTTTTTAAAGTTATATTTGGTTCTGTATATGACTTACACTTGTGTAATCGTATATGTCTTTTGTTACACCTTTTCTTTTTCTTTTTTTAGTTTATAATGAGGGGTAATAATCTAAAAGTGGGACAGAACTCAGTCATCAGCTATCACTATAATCTGGCTTTTGCCTAGTAAATAAAATATGGTAGAGACAGGAATCTAAGTAGTTTTGTTCAGTATTTCTCAAAATACATTGATAGTTACATTTTATTGAGGAATATGCTGTAATTGATTTCTTACTTGATTTTTGGCATTGTAAATAGCTGTTTATTTTTTCTTTGCCCATTTTCATCAAAGAAAACAATATGCCATGTAGACTGGTTAAAAATAATTAAGAATTTGTGGTTTAGATTTTATTTCCATTTAATGTAAAATGAGAATAACTATCTAGCTAATTTTAGGTTAAGCCAATTGTTAATATAATTTTAATTCAGGTTGAGCTAGAGAACATATTTACAGTGTATTTTCAGGTAGTGTATGTTCATTCCAATGGCTCTGTGCCTGGCATAACATACTGTTTATTAGTCATTTGATTAAAATTTACCTGTCTTAAAGTTGTTTTTTTGCTAGACATTTTCATTTGAGAGAAGAAAACTGCTTGTTTCTCTTGTATTTGTTTGGATCTGAGTCACCTTCCACTGGTAGCAGTTTTGCCATCTGTAAAATGAGTGCCTAATATTTAGGACTGTTACTTTAAGATTGGTTGCTGCAGAGCATAGTGCCTGGCACGCTGCAACCACTTCCTAAACAAACGTCAGTGGTATTAGAACAGTAGTTTTTATTTCTTATCTAGATTAATATTTTTGGATAAATCAATTGTTCTAATTTCTCCAGTTCACATAGTTTATGGTCTCTTTCCAGCCTTTGATCAGGCACTTGAATTTCACAAAAGTAGAACCATTCCTGCTAACTGGAAGACTGAATTGAAAGAAGATAGTTCTAGCAGTGAAGCAGAAGAAGAAGAGGAAGAAGAAGATGAAGAAAAAGAAAAGGAGGATAACGGCAGTGAGGAAGAGGTAAGTTAAAATAGTTGAAGCCATTTAAAATAAAAAAAACAGTTGGGTTTCCTTTGTGACTTGGGATTTGACATAAAGTCACCAATCACTTAAGTGTTTTTAGTATTAGAGATATTTCATAATAAAATTGTATTTGTGATATTTATCATAATCAAGTAGTTTATTTTAACATAGAAATATGGTCTTGTGAAATTAAAAATCATCAATATAGTTCATCCTAGTAACTTCAGAAATGTTCTTCATCTTGTGCTTTTGGTTTATCAGATGATTAAGGAAATACTCAACTAACAGAGCAAAATTCTACTTAAGTATTCTTTACCATTATATAGACAGCTGTCACTGTTTACAGTTGCATATTTTATTGAAATACCTAGAAAAGTATAAAATCATTAAAAAAAGTATAAAAATATCTTCCATCTAGTATTAAAAGAATAATCATCAAAAAAGTGAAGACTATTATCTCTTTGACTCAGAGAGTCTTATTTTATCTAATACAAATGGGTAGATCTAATTAAATCACAAATACAACATCTGTGAATTTATTGAATCAAGAAGCTAAAATTTTAGGTTATTCATACCTGGTGCTAGGTCCAACAGTGACAAGTATCAAGAAAAGATGACCATGATGCTACTAGTGACACTGCACCAAGGTACTCTTCAATGGTTTTTTTTGAATGACTTCATAAAACTTATTGAGTAAATGGTGTAGATGGTGAAGACTACTGTATTTACGATGAAGTGAATAGTTTTTAATATTTTTAAGAGGTTAATGGGAATAGCATTTTAGGTAGGGTATGAAATTCTGCCATTTAAATGTAGTTAACAACAATTAATGAAATAGGATTGTTTCAGAGTTTATGTTTTATGATACAGTGATCTATGACAATGTATTGTATAAAAGGTTCTTGGCTTCATGTTCTCCCCTACTGTTTTCTATTTAAAATGCTAAAATGAGCAATCTATCCCTTGCTTAAAACCTCCTCAGTGGCTTATAAAAGTCAAACTTCACTTACAGAACCTCCTTTAAAGACTACTCCCTGCCTTTGTTTTTTACATTCACATATTTATTATGGTCTATTGTGTTAATTATCCTATTTTATTATTAATTGTTTCTGATCTCTTATTGTGTCTATTTGTAAACTAAACGTTGTACTAGGGAAAAAAACATAGTATATATGGGGTTCAGTACTATGCAGTTTCAGGCATCCAGTGAGGGGTCTTGGAATGTATGTATCCCCCACAGATAAGAGGGGCTACTGTACTTGGGTGCCTATTTTCAATTCTTTTCAGTATTCAATCAAGAGTGAAATTGCTGAGTCATATGGTAATGCAATGTTCAAGTTTTCGAAGAACTGGAAAACTGTTTTCCGCAGCAGCTGTACCATTTTACATTAGCAGGAGCAATGTAAAAGCATTCCAACTTCTTCACATCCTTGCCAACACTTGTTACTTTCTTTTTTTTCAATTAAAGTATCATTAATATAAAATATTTTTTCTTTTTTTAAATTTTATTTTGGTATTATTAATCTACAATTACATGAGCAACATTATGGTTACTAGACTCCACCTATTATCAAGTCCCTGCTACATACTCCATTAGAGTTACTGTCCATCAGCATAGTAAGATGCTATAGAATCACTACTTGTCTTCTCTGTGTTATACTGCCTTCCCCGTATCTCCACAATGCTACATTATATGGGCTAATCGTAATACCCCATTTTCCACCTTATGCCTCCCTTCACACCTACCCTCCCCAGTCCCTTCCCCTTTGATAACTGTTAGTCCAATCTTGGGTTCTGTGAGTCTGCTGCTGTTTTGTTCCACCAGTTTTTTCTTTGTTCTTATACTTCACAGATGAGTGAAATCATTGGATACTTGTCTTTTTCTGCCAGGCTTATTTCACTGAGCATAATACCTTCTAGCTCCATCCATGTTGTTGCAAATAGTAGGATTTGTTTTCTTCCTATGACTGAATAATATTCCTTTGTGTTTATATACCACATCTTCTTTATCCATTCACCTACTGATGGACACTTAGGTTGCTTCCATTTCTTGGCTATTGTAAATAGTGTTGCAGTAAACATAGGGATGCATATGTCTTTTTGAAACTGGGCTCCTGCATTCTAGGGTAAATTCCTAGGAGTGGAATTCCTGGGTCAAGTGGTATTTCTATTTTGAATTTTTTGAGGAACGTCCATAATGCTTTCCACAAAGGTTAAAATAATTTGCATTCCCACCAGCAGTGTAGGAGGGTTCCCCTTTCTGCACATCCTCGCCAACATTTGTTGTTGTTTGTCTTTTGGATGGTGGCCATCCTGACTGGTGTGCGGTGATACCTTGTCGTTTTAATTTGCATTTCTCTGATGATTAGCGATGTGGAGCATCTTTTCATGTGACTGTTGGCCAGCTGAATTTCTTCTTTGGAGAAGTGTCTGTTCAGATCCTCTGCCATTTTTCAATTGGCTTATTTGCTTTTTGTTTGTTGAGGTGCGTGAGCTCTTTATATAATTTGGATGTCAACCCTTTATTGGATATGTCAGTTATGAATATATTCTCCCATACTGTAGGATATCATTTTGTTCTACTAATTGTATCCTTTGCTGTATAGAAGCTTTTTAGTTTGATATAGTACCACTTGTTCATTTTTGCTTTTGTTGCCCTTGACGGTAGAGATATGTTCATGAAGAAGTTGCTCATGTTTATATTGAAGAGATTTTTGCCTAAGTTTTTTTCAAAGAGTTTTATGGTTTCGTAAGTTACGTTCAGGTCTTTGATCCATTTTGAGTTTACTTTTGTGTATGGTGTTAGACAATAATCCAGTTTCCTCCTCTTATATGTAGCTATCCAGTTTTGCCAACACCAGCTGCTGAAGAGCCTGTCATTTCCCCATTGTATATCGATGGCTTCTTTGTCGTATATTAATTGACCATATATGCTTGGGTCTATATCGGGGCTCTCTGGTCTGTTCCATTGGTCTATGGGTCTGTTCTTGTGCCAGTACCAAATTGTCTTGATTACTGTAGCTTTGTAGTAGAGCTTGAAGTCAGGGAATGTAATTCCCGCTGCTTTATTCTTCCTTCTCAGGATTGCTTTGGCTATTGGTGTCTTTTGTGATTCCATATGAATTTTAGAACGATTTGCTCTAGTTCATTGAAGAATAGTATTGGTATTTTGATAGGAATAGCATTGAATCTGTAGATTGCTTTAGGCAGGATGGCCATTTTGACAGTATTAATTCTTCCTATCCATGAGCACGGGATGTGTTCCATTTATTGGTATCTTCTTTCATTTCTCTAATGAATTTCTTGTAGTTTTCAGAGTATAAGTCTTTCACCTCCTTGGTTAGGTTTATTCCTAGGTATTTTATTCTTTTTGATGCAATTGTGAATAGAATTGTTTTCCTGATTTCTCTTTCTGCTAGTTCATTGTTAGTGTAGAGGAATGCAACAGATTTCTGTGTATTAATTTTGTATCCTGCAACTTTGCTGAATTCAGATATTAGATCTAATAGTTTTGGAGTGGATTATTTAGGGTGTTTTATGTACAATATCATGTCTTTGCAAACAGGGACACTTTGACTTCTTCATTACCAATCTGGATGCATTTTATTTCTTTGTGTTGTGGCTAGGACTTCTAGAACTATGTTGAATAAAAGTGAAGAGAGTAGGCGTCCTTGTCTTGTGCCCGGTCTTAAAGGAAAAGCTTTCAGCTTCTCACTGTTAAGTATAATGTTGGCTGTGGGTTTGTCATATATGGCCTTAATTATGTAGAGGTACTTGCCCTCTATACCCATTTTGTGGAGAGTTTTTATCATGAATGGATGTTGAATTTTGTCGAATACTTTTTCAGTATCTATGGAGATGATCATGTGGTTTTTGTCCTTCTTTTTGTTGATGTAGTTCATGATGTTGATGGATTTTCGAATATTGTACCATCCTTGCATCCCTGGGATGAATCCCACTTGATCATGATGGATGATCTTTTTGATGTGTTTTTGAATTTGTTTTGCTAATATTTTGTTGAGTATTTTTGCATCTATGTTCATCAGGGATATTGGTCTGTAATTTTCTTTTTTTGTGGTGTCTTTGCCTGGTTTTGGTATTAGAGTGATGTTGGCCTCATAGAATGAGTTTGCGAGTATTCCCTCCCCTTCTACTTTTTGGAGAACTTTAAAGAAGATAAGTATTAGGTCTTCACTAAAGGTTTGATAAAATTCAGGAGTGAAACCATCTGCTCCAGGAGTTTTGTTCTTAGGTAGTTTTTTGATTACCAACTTAATTTCTTTGCTGGTAATTGGTGTATTCAGATTTTTTGTTTCTTTCTGGGTCATCCCTGGTAGGGTGTATTTTGTTGAAAGTTGTCCATTTCTTCTAGGTTATCGAGTTTGTACCATAGTATTTAACAGTATTTTCTCATAATTCTTTGGTGTCTGTAGTGATTTTTCTGTTTCTATGTATTTCTCATTCTATGTATGTATATAGAGTCTCTTTTTTTCTTAATAAGTCTGGCTAGGGGTTTATCTATTTTGTTTATTTTCTTGAAGAACCAGCTCCTGCTTTCATTTATTTCATCTATTGTTTTATTCTTCTCAATTTTATTTATTTCTGCTTTAATCTTTATTATGTCCCTCCTTCTACTGACTTTGGGCCTCATTTGTTCTTCCTTTTGTAGTTCCATTAATTGTGAGTTTAGACTGTTCATTTGGGATTGTTCTTCTTTCCTGAGGTAGGCCTGTATTGCAATATATTTCCCTCGTAGCACAGCCTTTCCTCCATCCCACAGATTTTGCGGTGTTGAATTATTATTGCCATTTGTCTCCATATTTTGCTTCATCTCTGTTTTTATTTGGTCAATGATCCATTAATTATTTTGGAGCATGTTATTCAGCCTCCATGTGTTTGAGGGCTTTTTCGTTTTCTTTGAGTAATTTATTTCTAATTTCATACCTTTGTGATCTGAGAAAGTGGTTGGTACAATTTCAGTTGTTTTGTATTTACTGATGTTCTTTTTGTGGCCTAGTATATGATCTATTCTTGAAAATGGTCCATGTACGCTTGAGAAGAATGTGTATCATGTTGCGTTTGGATGGAGTGTTCTGCAGATGTCCTTTAGGTCCATCTCTTCTAATACTTTGTTAAGTGCCTCTGTCTCTTTATTTATTTTCTGTCTTGTCGATCTGTCCTTACGAGTGAGTAGTGTGTTGAAGTCTCCCAAAGTGAATGCATTGCATTCTATTTCCTCTTTAATTCTGTTCATATTTGTTTCACATATGTAGGTGATCCTGTGTTGGTTGCATAGATATTTATAGTAGTTATATCCTCTTGTTAGACAGACCCCTTTATCATTATGTAATGTACTTCTTTGTCTCTTGTTACTTTCTTTGTTTTGAAGTCTATTTTTTCTCATAGAAGTACTGCAACTCCTGCTTTTTTCTCAGTATTAGTTGCATGGAATATCTTTTTCCATCCCTTTACTTTCAGTCTGTGTATGTCTTTGGGTTTGAAGTGAGTCTCTTGTAGGCAGCATATAGACTGGTCTTGTTTGTTTATCCATTCAGTGAGTAGCCATCTTTTGATTGGTGTATTCAGAACATATACATTTAGGGTGATTATCGATAGGTGTGTACTTATTGCCATTGCTGGCTTTAGATTCATGGACACCGAAGGTTCAAGGTCAATTCCCTTACTATCTAACAGTCTAATTTAACTCACTTCTTATGATATTACAAACAAAACCTAAGGTTCTTTATTTTTTTTCCTCCTTTTTCTTCCTCCTCCATTCTTTGTATGTTATGAATCATATTTTGTAGTCTTTGTCTATCCCTTGGGTGACATCTATTTAGCCTTAGGAATACTTCTATCTATAGGACTCCCTCCAAAATGCACTGTAGAGGTGGTTTGTGGGAGGTAAATTCTTCCAGCTTTTCCTTATCTGAAAATCCCTCCTTCCAATTTAAATGATAACCTTGCCATGTAGCGTATTCTTGGTTCAATGCCCTTCTGCTTCATTGCTTTAAATATATCATGCCACTCCCTTTTGGTCTGTAAGGTTTCTTTTGAGAAATCTGATGATAGCCTGATGGGTTTTCCTTTGTATGTGATCTTTTTTCTCTGTGTGCTACATTTAAAAGTCTGTCTTTATCCTTGATCTTTGCCATTTTAATTATTATATGTGTTGATTTTGTCTTCTTTGGGTCCCTTGTGTTGGGAGACCTGTGCACCTCCATGGCCTAAGATACTATCTCCTTCCCCAGAATTCGAAGTTTTCAGCCATTACCTCCTCAATGACGCTTTCTATCTCTTTTCCTCTCTCTTCTTCTTCTGGTACCCCTATTGTGTGAATATTGTTCTGTGTGTATTTGTTACACAGTTCTCTCAATATTCTTTCATTCTTAGAGTTTCTTTTTTCTCTCTGTGCCTCAGGTTTTTTGTATTCCTCTTCCCTAATTTCTATTCCATTTGCCATCTCTTCTACTACATCTAATCTGCTTTTAAATCCCTCCATTGTATGTTTCATTTTAGATACGGAATTTCTTTATGATTGAATCTCCAACTTAAATTCATTCCTGAGTTCTTGAATATTTTTCTGTTCCTTTTTGAGCATGTTTTTGATTTTTATTTTGAACTCTCTTTCAGTTAGATTGATGAGTTCATTTTCATTTGGACCTTTTTCTGGGGTTTGTGAGATTTTGGTCTGACCATCTTCTTTTGTCGTTTCATATTTCTGTGTGGTGACTTCTAGTATCCAGAAGCTCCAGTCTCTGGTGCTGCTCAGCCCCTAGAGTGAAGTTGGGGGTCATAGGGGAGCGGAGCTGGTGCTTAAGGGTGGAAACATCTGTTTCCTGATGCCCATCTGCGGTGCCTATCTCCAGTGTCAGAACCAGTGGGCCGAGCATACACGTGTAAGCCTCTGTGCTTTGCGCCACTAGATGTTGTAGGCGGGGCCTCCCTCAAGCTGGCCTGTCATCAGCACAGTGACTGCCAGCTTGCCATCTGGTGCCATCAGGCCCGGAGGAAAGTGCAGCAGGCTGTGCGTCACAGCAGGGGTCCTGGGATCTGAGAAGGCAGTCAGGAGGATGGAGTGCAAAGTTCCTCAAAGTTCCCAATCTGTTGGGCAGAGTGTGCCCAGAGAACCTTGTCCCCCTATACCTTCTCCTGCCCACCAAGCTCTGTGCAAACCCCGCCCCTTCAGCAGCCCTCTCACTACTAGGAAGCCTCTCAGACCAACTGCCTTTCACTTGTCTCACAGTGGGCTGGGTGTGAATCCCGTCCTGCACAAACCTCTCGAATCCGTCTCTCAAGCACTCTGCCTGTCCTAGCTCCCCATCCTCCCGAGCACCATACAATGTAGGTTTCTGCTGGCAAAGCAGATCTTCGGGGTAGGTGTTCAGCATTCCCAGGCTTTCACCCTCTCCGTGCTCCGTTTCTCTTCATCCTGCCAGTGAGCTGGGGTGGGGGAAGAGCCTAGGTTCCCCTGGATCAAGCTTTGGTACGTTACCCTGTTTTGTGAGGTCTGCTCTTTTCCTGAGGTCTGTAGGCAGTCTGGTGCAGCCTTCTTTCCAGTTGTTGTTTTAGGGTTGGTTGTACTAAATGTATTTTCACACTGTCTGTGATTTTGGGAGGAGTTCTCTGTTTCACTTCTCACGCCACCATCTTGAATCCCTAATATACAATCTACAAAGGTTTCACATGAACAACATTGTGATTTCAACATTTACCCATATTATAAAATCCTCACCACCCCCTACCCCATAGCCGTCACTATCTGTCCACGTAGTAAGATGCTATAGAGTCATTACTTGTCTTCTCCGTGCTGTACTGCCTTTCGTGTGACCTACCTATATTGTGATTATGGATTATAGTGCCCCTTAAGCCCCAACCCCTCCCCTTTGGTAACCAGTATTCCCTTCTTGGAGTCTGTGAGTCTGCTGCTGTTTTGTTCCTTCAGTTTTGCTTTGTTTTACTCAACAAATGAGTGAAATCATTTGGTACTTGTCTGTCTCTGCCTGGCTTATTTCACTGACCATAATGCTGTCTAACTCCATCCATGTTGTTGGAAATGGTCGGATTTGGGTTGTTGTTTTTTTTTTTTTAATGGGTGAATAATATTCCGTTGTGTATATATACCACATCTTCTTTATCCATTCATCTGTTGATGGACACTTCGGTAGCTTTCTTGGCTATTGTAAATAGTGCTGCAATAAATCTAGGGCTGCATGTGTCTTTTTGAATCAGCGATCTAGTTTTCTTCTGATAAATTCCTAGGAGTGGAATTAATGGGTCAGATGGTATTTCTATTTTTAGTTATTTGAGGAAACTATATCATTTTCCACAATGGTAGGAGGGTATCCCTTTCTCCACATCCTTGCCAGCATTTGTTGTTTCTTGTGTTCTTTATATATTTTGGATGTTAACCCCTTATCAGATAAGTCATTTACAAATATATTCTCCCATACTGTACAATGTCTTTTTGTTCTACTGATGGTGTCCTTTGCTGTACAGAAGGTTTTTAGTTTGATAAATTCCCACTTGTTCATTTTTGCTTTTGTTTCTGTTGCCTGAGGAGCTGTGTTCAGGAAAAAGTTGCTCATGTTTATATTTAAGAGATTTTTCCTGTTTTTTCTTCTGTGAGTTTTATGGTTTCATAACTTACATTCAGGTCTTTGATCCATTTTGAGTTTACTTTTGGGCATGGGGTTAGACAGTAATCCTGTTTTATTCTCGTACATGTAGCCGTCTAGTTTTGCCAACACCATTTGTTGAAGAGGCTCTTTTCCCTACTATAGATCCATGACTCCTTTACTGTATATTAATTGACCATATATGCTTGGGTTTATATCTGGCTCTCTATTCTGTTCGATTGATTTATCACTGTTCTTGTGCCAGTATCAAATTGTTTTGATTACTGTTAGCCTGTGCCTTTTTTTAAAATCACTTCTCTTGTTATACACTCCACCCCCACTCTGAACTTTATGCTGTAGCAATAACAGAATGCATGCCTTGTTTCTGCTCACCTTTGCACCTCTCCCTACAGTGCCTTTTCCCTTTCTCTCCGTCAGTTTGGTATACTCCTGCCTGTTCAGTTTTCAAAACTCTTTTCAAATGTTACTTTTCTGAAGGGAAACGTTCTGTGACCCATCGCCTCCCTCACCTCAGGAAAGTTATGTATTTTTATCACACACAGGCACCCACATACATTCATTGTCTATTTTTTTTCCTCCTTCTAATTTCTAAGCTCTTGAGAGACCCTGTCTTACTCATATTCACACTCATAGTGTCTGTCACAGGGTGTAACATGTAACAAATGATCAGTAAATATCAGTTACCAAACTTTTGTTGCTTAGATTTGTGTTTTATTGTTTTTGTAAAAACATATCTGGTTTCCAGTTTAAATGTTTTCTTAAGTTAATTAGAAACTTCACTTAAAAATTTTAAAACAGGAATAAATTTGGCAGTTTAAGAAAGTCAAATATTGTACCATGGAAACATCAAGGTAATACCTAGATAACATATTTCCTTAAACTTATATATAAAGTTATATTTCCTTAAACTATCTTACCAAAACCCAGCATATGTGGACCATGTTTAAATTCATAAATATAGATCTTTCATAAGCAAAATAACTATCATCATTTATTCTTCTCTGTCCAACTAGCAAACCTAATAGAAAACATAGGTTTTTGGTTTTTGTTTTCAACTTGCCTTCTTTTGCTCTGCTAGCTTTTAAAATAAAGGGGCAAATCTCAGTGACATTAGCCACATGATTTTTAAAACTAAAATGCTATATTTAGACTATCAATTGAAAGTATGCTTCTAACTTTTACAATTAGAAATACATGTGATTCAGCTCGAGTAACTGTAAAGCTCAGATGTATATTTTGAATCACTTTCTCTGCAGTTACTCCTAATCATGTTCTGTAATGGCAGGCTCCATTGCTTGTTTTCAAAAATTTGACTCAGCACCTAGCATAGTTCCTGTTCTTACTGGTGCTCATTAAATGTTTGTTGAATGGATGATAGTCACTGAATTTATAAGTTTCTCAGTCTCACCTACTGCCCTGCTCCTTGCAGATTGCTTCAAGAACAGCTCCCTACTGCCATAGCCCTTGGCCACAGCAGCAAGAAGCTAGTCCTTCCCTTGTAATTGATAAATCAGGGAACTATTTTATTAGTTGAAGATTTCCCTAAGTCTGAATCTTCAGGTATTGTAGATCAAGTTTGTTCCCCACTTTACTTATTTTATAAGCTTGAAGTACTACACAGTGGGGCTGTATATAATGAAGGATGCTTATAGTTAAAGCTGATGGGACCCACACTTGTATAGTTTCTTGAGGAGCAATAAAAGAGTTTTGATTTTAAACCCTGACTCAATTTAGTATAAGTGAGAGTAGGTCTTCTTGAGCCTGTGATCCTAATTTAAAGACTAGGTCTCAGATATGATAAGTCCATGAACTATCTTGCTAGTCTCATTTCTCATGTGAAAATTTACATTTTGGATTTTGGGATTTTTGTTCTGTATAGGAATAGAGGACATACTCCTCTATAATGTAAAATGTCTAATACACTGTACTGGTTTTGAACACTAGTATTAAGAAATAATTATTTGATAAAGAAGTTTTCAAAATATTTTAGTGATAATTAGTCTTTGCTGTTAGTAGGAAATCTGCTCATATTATTAAAATGCTTAACTGAGAAAAATAATATTCTATTTTTTTGTGGCTAAAATCAGGAAGAAATAGAACCATTTCCAGAAGAAAGGGAGAACTTTCTTCAGCAGTTGTACAAATTTATGGAAGACAGAGGTGAGTGTTTTTTTTTTATCATTAGTGTTTTAGGTATCAGATAAGAACACTGTTCATTAAGCTTCATGTCACTTGTAACATAGATGCCTTTTGTTTGTCAGTATCACCAGCCCCTAGCATAATGTCTATCATGTGGTAAGTGGAATGAAGAATTTGACAGTATTTTGATGGATAATATGGCTATGGACCCATAAATAAATCCCTGTATTCTTCATGGCTTATCTCACCACCTATCCATGGGACCCTAATAACCTCTTATACTAGATAACAGCAGCAGAATAGGTATCATAGTACTAATTTATTTGCATGTATATAGATTTCTCTAGCAAAAAGCCTTCTCCAAAATCACTGTTTGATGTATCTAAGATATGTGTGTATGTGAATACAAATATGAGTGAGAGACAGAGGGAGAGACACCCACACCATACTCTTAAGAAGGCTGTAAGTCTTCCTGTGTCCCAGCTACATAGAACTAAGAGGAGAATTAAACTGTCCACAGAGAGGCAGAAATAGAGAAAGGTAACAAAGTCTCTATGGGAGCCTTGGACCAGCTTATTGAATCTGCCTTGTGATGTTAAAGAAATGCAAGGATTGGGGAAAGAGGAATGGGGGCTAACCTTTAATTCACAGTGATGATCTAGACCTCCAAGAACTATGGCCCTGATTTTCTGGCTAATGTGCTATTCAGAGTATAGTTTCTCCTTTCCTGGAATGATGCCTTTAAAAAGAGAGTGGGAGAGGCAGAAAGCTCTCTAGCTTGAGGAGAAGGACAAAATGAATAATATTTAGAAGTGCCACTATACTCTGGGAATTAATGTTTTTTAAATCCTTGTTTGTATTGCTGATGAGTAGAGGCTGGCCCTCCTTGTCTTTTGCTTTTGTAAATGCTAGTGCCTACTACAATGCAGGCATCTTTTTATTCTTTAATATAAAATGTTCTGGATTCCTGTATTATTTCTTAGTATGAATAGAGACTTGGCCTAAGGAGGGTAGGTGTTTTATAGGCTTGTGTATCAGATTCAATAAAAATGTGAAGAAAATGAATAAAATCTAGTATTAGAAAAAGAATGATAAGATACAATTATGCCAGTCATGTATTTTTTGGAAAGGATCATAGGTTGCATACTTCTGTCTATCCTGTTTTTCCTCTGCCACTTGCTAACAGTTTGTTAGTTTTAGTGTCCTTGCCCTACATTTTTCCATGTTAGAATGAAACAGAATTATAGTTTTTACTGTAGAATCATTATTTAGATAGTAGTAAATTAGTAAAATACAAAAAAGTATCAAAAATAACTCTTCGTGAAGCAACTGCCTATCAATTACCTCAGCACTTTCTTCAGTTCTACCAAACCTTGTGTCACTGATTTTTGAAAAATTTAAGTAGTAGACATCATCTTTTTGATTAACAAGGGACTTTTTTCATATATATATATACACACACACACACACACACACACGCACTTTGCACTACATATGTTTGGTGGTACTATTTGAGTGTTTTGAAATTTACATAAAAACTGTAGTGTGGTTCTAATATATGTTTTCTTTAACAGGCACACCCATTAACAAACGACCTGTACTTGGATATCGAAACTTGAATCTCTTTAAGTTATTCAGACTTGTACATAAACTTGGAGGATTTGATAATGTAAGTTTTACAGTCAAAAGTGAAACATGAGGGAGTAGTTTAATCATCACAATATTGCTCATGTAATTGTAGGTTAATGATACTAAAATAAAATAAATTGTAAAAACAAATAAATAAATAAATAAAAAGTGAAACATGTTTTTCATATAGCATATTTTCTCATCTAAAAATTACCTAAAATTGTCTATTAGTAAAAACCTAAGAAGGAAAATAAAATGGAAAATATAAGTTAAAAACAGCTTCCTCAGATCAATTTAAATTAAGGATTTAAAAAAATGGGGTATCTGATTTACTGTTTATTTTGTCAGACTTTTTCATAAACCACCTGTGTTTATCTGAGTCACAGCACAACCATATCAGTGGAAATTCTTTTTGTTTTTTTTGCCCTGGACTCTAAGGTCCTTGATAGTAGGGATCTGTCTTACTAATATTTGTATCCTTAATCTTTTCCACTGTGCCTAGTATCTATATAAAACATTTATATGTGTGTGTATACGTACTGAAAATCTCTGTTGAACTGGAAAAATTATCTTCAGGTTTCCATGATGTATGGTGTTCATCCAATTAAGACTATCTGGAAAAAAAAGTTTTCTGTAGAATAAAATGCTTTACTAAGCTCTATAGAAATGTTTTGATTTATTAGCTTGTGAGTTCTGTGGGAAAAAATACATCATTTAAAAATTCTTTATCTCTGTCTTTTCATTACAAATTTTGTTTAGGAACCTGGATGTTCTCTTATTTACCGTGGCAGTTTACTTAAAAGTCAAGTGGACTGATAATTCTCTGAGATTTGTTAGAATACTAAAACCTACTTTAAAATATTGTAAACCAAATTTTTTATTTAGTTTATTGAGATTAGTATTTTTCATTCCTTTGAGACTAGAACCAATAAATATAAATACTTATTTATATATACTGTATTTATCAAATTATATTCCCCCCTTTTAATTTGGGAGTTTTCATTTCACTCTGTCCATTAGATTGAAAGTGGAGCTGTTTGGAAACAAGTCTACCAAGATCTTGGAATCCCTGTATTAAATTCAGCTGCAGGATACAATGTTAAATGTGCTTATAAAAAGTAAGTCAGTGTATTTGATATGGCTATATTCTTTATTTTACCTAGAGAGCAGGATGGAATTTGCCATGTAGCTATTTATTTCTCCTAAGAAGCAATCAACTCTATAGCAGCACTTTCTAGAGTATATTTCAAGAATAATAGATCTATGAGATAGTCTGTGAAGAAAAGTTTTTCTGGCCAAATAAATTTGCAAGTACTGTGTAGAGGTTATAGGCAAAGTTTTAAAGTCATATAAACCCAGCTGTAAGTTCTGATTCTACCAATTACTAGCTGCTTATGCCTTAAGTCCGTTTATTCTAAGCCTCAGTTTCCTCATTTGTAAAATGTGGTAATACTACATATCTTGCTCTGATGATTAAATGAGATTTTACATGTAATAGGAAGCCCAATGACTGGCACATAAGGAATGCTCAACAAATTGATGCTATTCCGAATACTTCTAATAGATACTATTATTAAAATTACTGTAAGATTATGACAGTCTTTTCACTTTTAGCATAGTTTTTTAAATGAATTTTTTCTTTAAAATATGTTTGTATTTGGGCTAAAAAGATTGGTAAGACCTGAAAGAAAATAAATTAGATTTTTAATACAGTTCAGTATCTGAGAACTTAAACAAATAAATGAACACAAAACCACAACTCTGTAGTAATACTTTGAAATGTTTTCCCAAATAAAATTTATCTTCCTGTTTCCAGATACTTATATGGCTTTGAGGAGTACTGTAGGTCGGCCAATATTGAATTTCAAATGGCATTGCCAGAGAAAGTTGTTAAGCCATGTAAGGAGTGTGAAAATGTAAAAGAAATAAAAGTTAAGGAGGAAAGTGAACCAGAGGTCAAAGAAATAAAGATTGAAGAAGAGGAGAATATAATACCAAAAGAAGAAAAGCCTACTGAAGATGATATTGAAAGAAAGGAAAATACCAAGCCCCCTCTGGTAAATTAGATACTGTTAATAGTCCTTTGCCTTCTTTGGTACATTTTCTACATCCTCTGTAAAGTTTTCATAATCAATTTATTGTAATTTTATTGTTTGTGCATTTTCTTCATTAAATGCCATTTTTGTGTTTGGAAGAGCTGTTAGCTGTTTTTGCTTAATGTTTTAGGAATGGCAGAAGCTTCTTAAAATAACTAATAACTTTATTGATGTTAGTATTGGTTGGTACCGCTTTCTGTTAACAGATCATGGAATTAGTTTGATAATTTTTATTTTTGTTGGTTTAGTTCCTCTGATCTTTTTCTAGGGGAGTAAAAAGAATTTATTAGAATCTATACCTACACAGCCTGATCAGGAAAAAGAAGTTAATGTGAAAAGAACAGAAGAAAATGAAAATCTGGAAGATAAAGATGATGAGACAACTGGGGTAGATGATCCTCTCAGCATAAAGGTAGAAGCTGAAGAAGAAAAAGCAAAATCTGGGTAAGAAATTTGTTTTTGGTTAAGATGCAGTTTGGTTGAATGAATTCTTGTAATTTGCTCTTTGTGTGGCTGTATGAATTTCAATTTGACAAAATATAGAATAATTCAGTGATTTGCACTTACTATGTAAATAGCATTTGCCTCCTTCAGAGACCCTACAAAATTCAAATTGTGGCAAAAGATTTCTGACCCATTCTTCTTGCTCTCATCATGGAAATCCATAAGTTCAAGCTAGAGAAAAGTATTTTATTGCATTAAGCTATGCTTAATAACAAGATAATACAAATTTGGGAAGATGGTTTTCTCCAATGTTTTGTAGATGGTATGTTGGCTGTAGCTTCTGAGAGTTGTGTTCGTTTATTAAGCAAAAAATAAGAATGGAAAAGTGTTTATAATTAGTTTTTAAAAGGCCAGAATTGTTATGTTGTGCTTGATGTGACAGTAGTATTTACTTGTTTTGGTTGGTATGGAAAGGTGAATTACTTGGCAATGAAATTTATGTACTGCCAGTGGACCTCTCGATTTCTTAGGTGATCTTTGGCATCTAATCTTTATATCTGAGGTTTAAAAAACCTAAACATCCCTATTGTTGGTGGTTCATTTAAAATAAGTACAACCAAACTTTTTGGATCATTTTAGTATTTTTCTGAAATTTGGCCACAGCATTCAGACAGATAGGGAGAGAAAAACCATGACTAGGTAAAGAGAGTAAGAGGTGTTTATTTTACTTTGTTTATATATCTGTGTGTACAAATATGTATTTCAAGTACTCCTTACTGGTATTAGAGGTTATTCCAATTATTAAAAAACTTAGTAAGTATCCAACTTTTTGGCTAAACTCTCTTGATCATTTTAGTGTTCTGAAATTTTGGTGGTAACATGCAGATAAACATTGAAGAAAAAAACCTGGGTTTAGATAAATATAGTATACTTGATTATATTTCTTTGTGTGTAAATATGCATTTGAAGTATTCTGCTGCTACCGGAGACTATTTCAACTACTAAGAAACTTAGTAATGATTCAGCCTTTTACCTAAAAATCTGACTTTTAAATCTGCAAATGTTTCTGGAATATGTCCTGTATGGAAGGCACCGTGATAGGCCTGTTGTATTTCTTCCTCTTTGTTATTAATAATTATCTTAATAAAACTTCAGCTGTTTATAGTATAAACTCTATTTTGTAGGTTTTTAAAAATTCTTCAACTGTATGGGTTTTTACTTACTATAGATACTTGCAAATGTATCATACCACAAACTGAAATTTTCCTGGTGTGAC
This sequence comes from Phataginus tricuspis, assembly GCA_029783875.1. Lineage (NCBI taxonomy): Eukaryota > Metazoa > Chordata > Mammalia > Pholidota > Manidae > Phataginus > Phataginus tricuspis. The sequence continues at coordinate 1,270,895 of JAQQAC010023241.1, forward strand.
TGCCTGAATTTGGTAAATGTTCTTTAGAAGGATTGTGTGTTGGGGATGCCAGAGTTGATTTCTGAGTTTTATAAGTGTAGTCTAAAACCTTATAATTATCAAAAAATTAATATATAAGTATTTTTCCAATACATACATTTTCTCTAAGTAATTAGCTACTACCAAAAGTATTCAGTGTTCTTCCTTCATAGTCCAGTTTTGGGAGATTAAATAAGTTAATTTATGTAAAATGCCTGGTTCAGTGCCTGGCCCACAGTTAAGTATTAATAAAATTGTATCTTAAAAAATAATAATTTGTTTCATTGTAAGGATTGTGACATCATACTGGGAAAATTTGATACTTCTTTGTGAATTCAGATGAAAAATCCTTGCTGATACAGTTGGTTTCCCAAAATGCAGTTCTCTAAAAGATAATTAAAATGTGTGTATGTGTGTGAATGTAATATATACATCCATTTTTCTAACATATTAAGCTGGTTGCCTTTTGTGCTTTCAAAGGCTATCTCTTAGCATTCTATATTCTGTTTGGGTTAGTTCATTTAGCTCTGGTTTTGCCACTGAATTCTTAGAGGAGTAGAATATTTTCTTTGGCTGATAGCCAGTAATTGTGCTGTTTGCTTCTTTATACTTTAGTATATTATCATTTTATTAAGGTATCATTGATATACAATCTCATGAAGGTTTCACATGAGCAACATTGTGGTTTCAACATTCACCCATATTATTAAGTCCCTCCACCCTGACCCCATTGCAATCACTGTTCATCAGCATAGTAAATGCTATAGAGTCATTACTTGTCTTCTCCGTGCTATACTGCCTTCCCCTGACCTACCTATTACTCTAGTATGTTATTTAAGTGACTTTCATTTGGTTTGTGTCTGGGACTGATACGTGAAATTTTTAGTTTTAATTTTTGATTGCTTTGTTTTATTAATACAGAGTATTAGGTTTTAAATTCCTGATTCAGTAAGAGATTGCCCTACCACTTAAAGTAGGATTGTGTTTGCTGTTATTGGCAGTCGTGTTCAGTGTATTATGTAACAGAAAATACAGTTTAGAATTTGTTTTCATTCAAAAACTTTAAGACTTTTTATTCTACCTTCTTTCTTGCATAATGATTCTGAGGTGCATGATAAATCTCTTCAGTGCATAATAAATTTCTTCTTTTGTTGTGGCCACCAGAATACACTACCACTTCTCCCTGATAGAGGGATATAATCTTATGATTTAAATAAATAACATTCTTTAAAAAAAGTCTCAATGCTTTAGTTTCATGTATGTATATTATACATATATAATTTCTTTAAAATTGTTAATCATAGTTTATCATCCATAACAGCCTTTCCCATCTCATAGATATTTTAACCTACTAATTATTTCTTCATTATAGGAATGTCAGTGTATTTTTAATAGAGTTCATGTTTTTTAAATCTTAGATTATACCTAATTTCATTTAAGTTTTAATTTTTAAGTACCTATTTATTTAACTTTAAATGACTCTTTATAATAGGAATAATTCTTGAGAATCTTTATAGACTTTGTGATGTATTTAAGAGGAAATGGACATATTTGGTTCTTTTGCGAACCAAATTACTTCCGTGAACACAAGTGTATTAGGTTACCCTTTGTCCCTCCTGCCTTACTGTATAGAAGGACAGGTAGAAGAAGAAAAAAGCATTACAGTTCTGTTTGTATCACTTATAGATTATTTTTGTTGCCTATATAGTTGCATAATTAGGAATGATAAAATATATTATTGCTTAGAAGTTTGCATATAGGAATATAAGACTGAAATTCAGTGGAGGGGACTCTATATAAATATTATATTCATTAACTTTTAAAGCTTAATGAGCTGTATTGGGGTTCCGTTTTATGATTCATTTGTCAGCTGTAGAGTAATGGATTCTTTCTGAGAGAAAACAGTTGTAATGAGTAGATATACTGCAGAGCAGATAAAAACTAAGTATAATCAAGGATTTCATATTGAAGTTTTTAATCTAGCACTTGGAAAGATTTAATAATTTAAGAATTTCTCCAACTTGTTTAGTACATATTTGTGACTAATATAAGGTGAATATGCATACTCAGTTTTAGAAAGTAGATAAGATATTGAGAAAATAAAAATGGTTTCAATGCTGCTTCTAGAATTTCACATAATTTTCATTTTTGTTTCATGTTATTTGGAATTGGCCTCTCATATACCTGTTTCTTTGGAACTTCCAAGTTGAGAGAATTGGTAAAGGCTTTCAGTAAATATGTAGTAAAAAGAGCAGAAATTGTGGTGAAGTTCAGAATAAGAATAGAAAAAACTTGATGTGACACTGATGTAGATTAGAATATTCCTGTGAAAGGTAGAATAATATTGTAGTTAGCATAACATTTGAAAATTTGGTGGAGCACCTTTTTAAGTTACTAAGACTAGCTGTTGGCTAGTAAAATTTTTTTTTTTTTTAAACATCCTAGGCTGAAAATATTTGAAGTTAAAAATAATTTTTAGTCAGAAAATGGCTATAAAGTATATTGATTTTTATTTTTGTCAACTGAGATGTAAAACACCTTTATAATAAAACATGAGAAAACTGTTACAGTCGACCTTACTAGTTTCTTGCTATTCAGCACAACTTCTGTTCTTCTGGCTATTGGAAATATTCTTTTGATGCATCACTTACTATTCACTCTTTATTTACTCTTTATTACTCTAAATGCATCACTTACTCTAATCTTTATTTACTCTAAATGTATTTTTCTGTAACCGCGGTCATCTTGTACATTTTTAGTTTTTAATATTAAATGGAAACTCAGAATTTCATGCACATGGAATCTGCTGTTCCCGGAATCACAGCCACGATTTTTATCAATTTATGTGGTTTGGAACTGAAAAGGTTATGAAGTGTCTTTTATTAACTGCAATTTTTTAAACCTTTCAAGAGATGAAACGAATAAAGAGGAAGAGGAAGATGATGAAGAAGCAGAAGAGGAGGAGGAGGAGGAGGAAGAGGATGAAGATGATGATGGCCACAATGAGGAAGAGGAGTTTGAATGCTATCCACCAGGCATGAAAGTCCAAGTGCGGTATGGACGAGGGAAAAATCAAAAAATGTATGAAGCTAGTATTAAAGATTCTGATGTCGAAGGTGGAGAGGTCCTTTACTTGGTGCATTACTGCGGATGGAATGTGAGGTAACTTGAGTTTTAGCTAGTGATTACTACCTAAAAACACTTATAAAATAACTTTCTATTTTAAAATTTAATTAAAATTACAGACTTACTAGTATCCTAATTGAGGTCATAGTACTATATTAAAAATATGTAGGTTTTAGTGTGTAAATGCCTCACTTTATGACTTACTATTACTGTTTTCAGTACTTAGAAGATATCCTTAGTGTCTAGAAACCTGAAGTCTACACAGTTGATTTGTATTTTATTCATGTAGATTAATAGAGGCAACATTATTGGTGAAATGATAGAAAAATCTCTTAAAAAGATGAAAGAGATTTGAACTTCTTGATGTCTACAGGCCATTTATCAGGCTTCTTGCTCTCTTACCTTTCCAATTGCATTGCCACTGTAACCTCCTCTTTGTAATCTTCTTCAGTCATCGTATTTCTTTCCTTCAGTAGACAGAGCTTTTTAACTTGCAATTTCTTAAGAAGCTTTAGCAATTTCAAGAAGACCTTACCTCCTCATTAACAGCTCTTGCATTACAGCCTTGTTCAGAAGTCTCAGAAATTTATTTGTATGTTTGAAACAATATGGCCGAAGTGTCAACAGGTTTTCTGGAGTAAGCATGCATTTCTGACAGCTACTGACCTGGGGAACCGAAAGGCAAGGCTGAGGTTCGGTTTTAGGTCATGACCAATGACTTCAGTTTTTTTCTTACACAAGATTTTGTGTTTGAATTTTATCCAGAATTGGCAAGCCAGTTTTGGGATCTGATCATTTAGGTATCTTTTAAGAAAAACTTAATTCATTTTGGTATGTTTGATATTGTATTTGAAATACAGCCTATTAGTGTTGTTGCCTTTGAAAAGTTAACCATAGAAGTTTTAAGTGGTGGTTTCCCACTGTGCCTAGTGTCTTCAAGGAGGAGTATAGTTCTCATGCTTTATGTTGAAATTGTAGTCTGTGGTTTGTGAAGTTAAGAGAACATCATCTCAAATTCTGTTAAAAATACACTTTCTTTCTTAAATGAACATTTTATCTTGTTCTGTTGTAGCAATGGGAAGGTCTAAAAGCAAGTCTAATCTGATTACCTTTCTTATTTTGAGAAAAGTACAGTTGTGATCCATTCTGAAGCTCGGAAAAAATAGCAACTTAAATCATTAAACAAATGTTGAGTTTTGTTTGGGACTTGTTCTTTATTATTTCTAACCAATAAGAATAACAAAGTTTTGAATTTTAAGAATACTTATCATGGCTATTGTCCTGAAACAATCTTTTCCAGATATCACTTTTAACATCATGTGTAATTTATCCTTTCGGCTTTTGGTTCTTAAGCTGCCTCTGTGGTGCATGAATTTCCTCACCTGAAGAGCTGGCTATTAATGGTCATGTCCAAAGGGAGATACTTGAGATCTCAGATACAGCTGCTATTAGAATATTTTGTCCAGTCTTTGTTATATAATCATTTTGATCTTACTAAATGATCTTATTAAATATAAATGTAGAGGGATTTCCACTTTGGCCTAGGATCTAAATGTAAATGTTAAATATGTTAGTTTAAAATTAGGAAGGAAAAAATTGAATCAGCAAAAACTGATATTACTAAGTAATGCCCACAATATATAGATAGATAAGAGCTACATCATCTTAGCATCTCCTTCCAGTTCTTCTCTCCTAGTTATTTTGCTAGTTTATGTTATGAGGCTGTTTTCCTAGTGACCTTTATGATATGCTTTACATTCTGTGGTGAATGGCTAGAATTTAGGCTTTCTCCAAGATTCACTATTCTCAGGGCTTGATTAAATAGAAGAGGCTTAATACGTATAAGAATTGAGACATGCATAAAATTAATCAGCAATTAAGATACACCTTTCTGCTTTGTTAAGAAAAGATTGACTAAGAGAAAGAGTAATCAGTCTTATCCGAGGAGCATATGGATTTTAGAGGGTGGGAAGAAATATCTAGTATTTTAGCTTTGAAATTGATAGAGGACTGGTAGGATAAGGGAAGATTTTAAATTGAGGCATTCAAGTTTTTAATAATATAGAAAGGAAAATGAGACCTAGTTCAACAAGATATGCCTGTGTTACTGAGAACAATGCCATCTACTCCTGACAACTCAAGTGTTTATATGGTATGAACTTTCAAAAGAAGAAAACTAACCATCTTGATGAAGACCTGTAGGGTGGATTGCTGCACACACCATAATCATAGAGAAAACAACTATACCTCAGTAGATTAAGCAATTAATTTTCTTATAGTTGATGTAATAATATTCCTATTTCTCTCTGCAATAATGACCAAGGAATGTGTCTTGATGAATAAGCAGTAATTATCATTTTTGCTGCTCCTTCATGTCTGAAGTTAACCTAATGAGGACTGCGGCAAAACCCTCATCAGCTCTACAACTATTTTCCTATTATTTAGGGGATCTTCAGCTTGATCTCTGAATTTACACTTAAGAGATGTGAAATTAGAAATGAAGATTTATGCATGAAGGGTCATGAAATAGTTTTATCTTTACTGGAAGTCATTTGTTACAAGACTAATTTAGGAAATTTTATATGGAGCTATTTATGTGAGTTTTAATCTGAAACATCATTTTCCAGCAAACAAATTTTTCTTAAGGAATATAAGAGCATTTTTCTTAGTTTAAAAAAAATACTGTCTTTCTTGTAATTTCTACGTTTTTCCTGTTTTCTAAAGTGCTGTATAAACCTTTACACTAAATATAATTTTCATTTATTACCCCTATTTCTCAACCAAAGAATGTTAATTTTTGTTATACAAAGGATAGTTTTTGGGTCAGTTTGTTTTTTATGATTGTGATGAAAAGAAACAAACTTAAAGTTTTACATGCTTATTCAGATTTACTGGAAATAGCCAGAATTCTGGATCATAAATCACCTAATGGCTTATAAGTGCTATAATACTGGTGCAGAATTTTTCATATGTGCTGACTATGTATTAAAGAACTGTCCAATATTACAGAATTTACTAGTCAGTACATGGTTGGAGTTAGTGTTTTTTTATACTCTTCTAAAAATAGCATCAATCTAGAAAATAGGAAAATACATAAAATAGAAAAATAAGATCACTGTTAACATTGTAGTGTGTTTCCTTTTATCTTTAAAAAGTTACATCTTCATACATTTTTTAAAAGTATAGTCAGACTTCAGTAATTTTTAATAGTAGGCTGTTATATTTGCTTTAATTTCTCTTAGTGATGTTAATATTTCATAGACTTTTTAGTATCCTTAGCTAATAGATGCTTTCACTCTGAAGTTTCCAAAACCATGTCATAGACCTTGATTTTTGAAAATAAAGTTATACTCTGAAATTCACCTGACATCAATTCTGTTAGGTGTGCTGGATTTACCATTGTTCAGCAGTACAGTTAAGTATTTTGGAACTCTCTGGACTAGTTGGCATGGAGTTAAAATATTTTTTTATGTATCAAGGCTGATTTATTTTTCTCCATTCATTTCCAGTTTAGCTTTCCATAATCAGGTAGTTGGGAATTTGATTAGAGAATTTTTTTATGTGGAGGATCATCACCTGTATTAAAGGATACCCTTAAGTAAAAGAGAAGAAACACTGTAAAAATTCAACTGTAAAATTGTTAAATAAGCAACAACAGTTCTATTCCATATTACAACTTATAGAAAAGTGAAAATAAGTTAAATTATTCTGAAATATATTATTTGAAATAAATGTATTTCATTAAAAAATGCCTTATTTCTCTAAACAAATTGGTTCCTCCTTGGAGGGAATAGTTGGAGGGAACTAGTAAAAAGCTTTCACAAGTGGGTTCAATCCAACTTTTTGCAAGCATTCAACTGCTTTTTATTGAATGTAACTCCTAAATTGACAAACAAATTCACCACCTATGTGCAAAATACTATGCTTGGCACTGAAGATCTGAAGAAGTGGTCCCTATTAAGGAATTTATTGTTCAGGCAAGGTAATTACCCCACCAGGATTTACAATCCATTGATCCTACTACCATCCTTCCCCCACTGCCCTCAACCCTCCCTTTATGTTACTTACATTCTTCAGTCATTTGTTATAGTAGTTTTTGTCTCCCACTCTTGTACTGCTTTTCAGTTGCCTTGCAGTTAGTGTCTGCTTAACAAAAGCACTAGAACCCTGATTTAATCTAACATTCCTCCTACTCCTTGCAGCTGGAGGAAAGCAAACAGTCACATTAACTAGTATTATTTTAAGTTCATGACTGTGAACCCCAAGTGGGCATTATATGTCCTTCTTCCATTCACTCTCTATTTTTTTAGAAGACTATTTGATACTATTTCTTACCTTCTCAAATCCCTGTCCTCTGTTTAAGCTGGTGACCACATTGAAAAGTGGAAATAAGAGAATTTCTACAGACATCCACTACATCTACCCTTTTACCTGTATCCGCTGCCACATTCTCTGCCTTCTCATCTTAGACTTAGGTGGACAAGCAAACTACCTCTAAAGTCATTCTTCTAATTGCCTTGACTTCTCACCAAATGAGAGACGTGGGCCCAGAAATTCTCCCCCTTTTCTCTCTCTTGTCAGTTTCTCCCTCTGTTCTAAATCATTTCCATCCACATGGAGACCTGTAGTCATTTCTCCCAACTCAGAGAAAACTCACTTGAGCTTTCTCCTACTCTCCCCTACTGTGCCATTTCTTTGCTCTGTTTCCATCCAGTGAATGGAATTACATTTGTTATCCTCCATTTGTTACCAGTTTCTCTCCTGTTGTTTTTGTGTAAACCACTTCCAATAGGGATTTGCACCCACCACGCCACCAAAACACTGGTGACCCCATCTAGCTGATTACATCTGTCTTTCTGACCTCTTGGCTACTTGTTTGCTGATGGGACTTGCCCTAGCTGATTGCTCCTTCCATGATACTTTTCACCTGCCTTCCAGCTGCTGCAGCTGCAACTGTTTTTCTTATTTTCCTTCTCTACCTTTCTCAAAATTAAGAGACCACTCCTCAATTATGCAGCTTTTGTATTGGTTAACATAATTGATTATATTAGCATGTAATATTAATTATAGAGGATTATTCTTTCTTTCATTTGTTTTCTCCTTTCTAATTGTTCCCTTCTTTTATCCTTCTGATACCCATTTTAACTTTGTTTACATTCTGTTCCTATTTTTCCAGTAACTTGAGTAATTTTGAGTCACTTTTCTGATAATGAATTTTTCTGAATTATTTTTTTGGTGCAAGGGATTTGACCTTCTGGAATATACCTTCCACCTAGGATTGTGGGTAATTTTTTCCCCCATTGTTTAAACTTTCTATGTCAGGACCTTCATGTTTTGAAAGTGCATTTAATTTTAAAACATGAAAAAAAACCCAATTCCATATTCATTCCATTGTATCCCTTACCACATCAAGAATAGTACATGCCTGGCATTTGGTGAGTAGTAAACAAATATTGAACTAAACTGGACCTCCTTGCAACAAAATGGAAGTAGAACAGAAGTTAAAATCCAAATAAAAGGGACTGGTTTATAAAAGTAATACCTATAGAATATAGAGACTAATGGGGGATTGGGACAGATGTGGCCTAGCTCTCTAGCTGGAGTGTCTTCTTAATTCTTTTATATATGATAACTCTTTTACTTTCTGAGGAACTGTCAAACTGTTTTCCACAGAGGTTACACCATTTTACATTCTTACTAGCAATGTATTAAAGTTCTAACTTCTCCATATCCTCATTAACACTTGTTATTTTCTGTTTTTAAATTAAATAAAAATTATAATTAACCTAGTGGTATCTCATTGTGGTTTTGATTTGCATTTCCATAATAACTAGTGATGTTGAGAATCATTTCATGTACTTCTTGGCCATTTGTATATCTACTTTATCTGTTTAAGCCCTTTGTCCATTTTGGAATTTTTTTGTAGTTGAGTAGAGTAGTAGGAATTATTAATATATTCTGTATATTAATCCCTTATAAGATAGATGATTTGCAAATATCTTTTTCCATTCTGTGAACACATGGGATTGGTTTTCACTGTCTTGATAGTGTCTTTTGATGTACAAAAGTTTTTTTAATTTTGATGAAGTCTAATTTTTCTTTGTTGCCTATACTTTTGGTGGTGTATCCTAGAAAAGATCACCAAGTCCAGTGTGTGCAGTCTGGCGCAGCCTTCTTTCCTGTTGCTCTTTTAGGATTAGTTGTATTAACTATATTTTCACATTATATGTGGTTTGGGGAGGAGTTCTCTGTGTCACCTCTCATGCTGCCATCTTTAATCCTTCACCAAGCCCAGTGTTATGAAAAGTTCCCTTTATGTTTTCTTCTGGGAGTTTTAGCTCTAATATTCAAGTTTTTCATCTATTTTGAATTAATTTTTATATCTAATTATGGTAGTCAATTCTTTTCTGACCTCTTTGGGTCATGTAAAGAGCCCATCTCCTAACTAGCAGCCAAAATTGGGTAGAGAGCGAGACTGGAAAGAATCTCATTAGAAATGCTCAGATTCTGTGACTTTCCTTCCACTGTATGTCTCTTTTTGTCCTTTAAAATTTTTTTATGTCACTTTTCAACGTAATTATTCTATTCTTTCCTTCTCAGAATATTCTACCTACTTCCTTACTTCCTTCTTTTACCTCCCCACCCCCTTCTGTGTAATCTGATCCCTGCCTACTTTAACTATATGCCTTTAGATTTAGGAATATTGATGAAAGAATACAGAGTTCTCACATGCTTTAAAATAATTCTGGCAATGATAGAAAGAAGGAAAAATACTCTGGGAAATGGTCTGCTCTATTTTTATAGTGTGAAAGTTAAAGAACTATAAATGAAGACCACTTGACAATGGTTTCCAAGTAAATATTTGTAAACTTGCTTTAGGGGAAAGAAAAGGAACATTGCCCTAATCTTTCTCACCAACCTTTCCTGTTCTCTTTGCATGCTTCTTTTCCTATGTGCCATTCTTCTTTTGATACTTCGCTGTCATCTTCTCCAAACTCTCACCTCCACAACCCCTTTTGTCATCTCCTAGCCTGCTTACTTACTTTTATGACAGAAAGCATTTTAAAATTAAAAAGGACTTTGGTAGTCAAAGGGCTGTGTGTTACTGCTCATGAGAAAAATTCTTTTGCAGCATGCAAATGCTTTGTATCAGACAGTCCTACATGTAGAGAAATTTAAAACAAAGCTTATAAGCAGGAAATACAGTGAACATAAAAACTTTTACTTTAAAAAATTACTTTTGAGTGGACTAGTTTTTCAGTGCAAATGAAAATAAACATTTCCTTCATGAACAAAGATTAGTAACTCAGATATTTTCGCACTCAAATGGGCTTGCTTGCTTCCTTTCTGTATTCAACTTAAGAGTGTTCTAACCTTGACTTGTTCCATTTGGTAGTTTTTATAATTGGCAGGTATATTTAATATAAAACATTAACTTGGACCTGTTCATTTGGTAGTTTTGTAGATTGGCAGGCACATCAAAGCACATCAGTATATTTGTCTAAATGTATGCAAATATTAATCCCCTAAATTTACCAAATGTTAATGAAATAAACTTCTGGGGTACTTTTAAAAGTCAGTAGCTGCGTCACAATATACAGTGAGTGCCACAGTTGTTAACCATTTTCATTAGTCTTTGTAGCCTGGCAGAATGCTCTGTGATATGTCCTTAACATTACATTCTACCTTTTTCTAAAGACCTATGCCTTTTTTCATTTTACAAAGTTTAGTTCTCTAGGAAAACCTGTTGGTATAATTAACTATACCAGTCTCCTGGGCTGTTTGTGTCAAATCTTAAGTATGATTATGCTATAATATTCATGATAGAAATAATATTCTGCTGTTGTATTCCATATTATGATGAAGACCTTTCCTGTATCTTTGATATGGATTTAAAACTGTTAAGTAGAAATATGAAATGTTAATAGTATGCTCAGAATTTTATTTTTTCAACAATGTAATACTTTTTATTTTGTTATATCTTAACTACATGACTAAAAGCATTAAAAATTGTGTTCAGTGGGTCTTTTCATAAATTTTGCTTTAGCTATTCTCTCAAATTAAAAACATATGTATAAAATTGAGATTATTATAGAAAACTCATAAAGTAGGCAAATATTGATAAAATTGCTTATAAAGTTTATAATTAATAACTAGTGCTACTTTTCACCATGATTCTGTTTTCCTATTATGATATACTTCTTTAAGTTGAAATATCATTGATGTATAATCTTATATTGGTTTCAAGTGTATAGCACAGTGGTTTAACAGTTGTGCATATTATTAAATCTTCACCCCAGTAGTGTGGTTATCTATCTGTCAACATAGAAAAATGTTACAGAATCATTGGCTATATTCTCCATGCTCTACTACTATCCCTGTGACCAACTTATATTATGATTGAGAATTTTTGTGCCCCTTTATCTCCTTCACCCCACCCACTCACCCCTCCCCCTCCCTATGATATACTTTTTTCTGTATTTTCTTACCCACTTCAGGGGGTAAAATTTCTCTCCTTGCTAAGATAGCCTGAATGTCCACTTTAGATATGAGGTTTTTGAAAGTCAGGTTTCTTATATGACATACATTAACTTTTTTGTGTACAGATAAAAAGATATAAAATATATATTGTTCAGAACTGTTAAATGAGTCTATCCATTACAGGAAACAAAATACAAATGATTTTAATATTTTACTTACTGGTTGGTTAGATTTTATCTTTTTTATAATCTGTGTACATATTTCAGATAGCGAGTTTTTAAGTATTATGTCAGTTTGGTTTTGCTTATGAAATTATTTCAAAAACACCATTCCACATGTAATTATGTTTTTTAAACATCTTTCTTTTGGGTATATATTAATACATGGTGATAATATTTCTCTGGAAGTGGTTTAGTTGGGTTTAAAAACAAGCAAAATCTGAATCAATGTAGGCACAGTAACCATTTGATATCTTATATCTGGTTGACTAGCATTCTTTTCCATTTTTATTATTGCTGAATGATTTATTTCTTAGATGATTTGCCAACACATCCAAACAAATATCATAAAGCTTCTTAGAACTGTTTTTCTCTGGTGAGAGCAAGTGTGCTATGGTCTCTGACTGGTTCCTTGTAGCTTTAAAGTATTTTAATTCAACACATTAAAAAAAAAACCAAATACCTATGTGGCTTCTTCTTTTGGAAGGTTCAGAAGGTTTGTATTGTTACTTTTGTAATGCTCTTTAGTGTTTTCTCTGTTAAACTGTAAGCTCCTTGCGGAAAGGAGCTGTGCTGCATTTACTGCTGAATATCCTGTGTCTGGCACAGAGCCCAGCATGTAATAAGTACCGTAGAAGTATTTGTGGATTGAAGAAACCCATGTGCAATCTTTTAGTCTTGGAGTTTCATATAATTTTTCATTTCAGGGATCGTCTGGCCCAGCTCCTTCATTTCATGTAAGTCAGGGAGCAGATCTTTAGAAGCTAAATACATTGCTCAACCTGTTCTATCATGTTTGTTCCATTTGTTAAATATTAACTAGATGATCTCAATAGAAATATTTTCAGATAAGTCATGCATATACTTTGAAAATATTTTCCTTAGTACTTTAAATATCAGGTAAGATACTTGTTTAGACTCCATACATTAATTAGAGTGAATTTATTGGTAATTGAATTGAAAGAGTATGGTCTAAAAACTAACAGACTTAGTCTTAATTTTCTAATTCAGTATTTTTAATATTTATTTCAATATTTGTTTTTCTTTGTTTTTCAGTACATTTTTAAAATACAGAATTTAGTCATTCTTTTTTCTTTGTGCCCTAGCAAACTGTATTTCCTTTTGTCACCAAGAGGCCAGTTACTTTCTTCTGATCCTAATTTCTAAAGGTGAAGTCCAATTAAGGCAGGATAGTTTATATCAATAGTCCAAACTCCCCGGTTTTCATCAGACATTCTTATAAAACTCTATTGCTTGGATCTAAAGTTGGAAGTCATTTTGTTGGTAGGCCAACCACTTAGCTTAAATTTCTCTCCTAGTTCTCAAGTTACATTATCACTAAACATGATAGCTGACAGCAGTAGGCCTGCTATCCTTGGAGAGAAACCTAGGTATTTAACAAAGTGGTTTCTCTGAAGACCTCTTGCCCTAAATATCCATTAAGTAGTGTTCTTCCCGTGCGGTAGAGAGACCCCTATCAAAATATGCACTCTAATGCCTTGATTCCCTCTCTGATGCTTAAAGCAGAGTCAAGAATATTGAAGAATCCCTGGGCAGGGGTGGCCATTATGCTGAGGGAAGGACTGCATGTGCATGCATTTGGGGTTGTCTGAGAAAAGGACTAGAAGCAGTTTAAAACCAAAACTTTGTAGTTGACTTAGTTTTTAAGATTCTTATTTTTTTTTAAGACTGTATCTTGAGGGATGAGATTGAGAAATGCTTTATTATTTTATGTGTCTTAGCTGCAATTTTCTACTCTTTGCAACTTCTCAGTAATTTTAGGTTTTATGGTGTTTGAGCTAAATTTTCCCATTTTCTATCTTCATTGACTACTTTATCTGTTATGCCTAAAGTAAATGTGTTATAGTCTCTTTTTAATATATATTAAATATACTTTATATAGAATAAACAGCATCAACTGCAGCTTTTTCTTGTAGTTCTGAACTAAATTCTCTTCAAGTCTATTCTTGGTATTGGATAGGGAATAAGAGCTCTTGATCCAATAATATTGCCTCTTTTATTTAAATTAACTGGCACTAGTAAAACCATAATTTAAAGTGGCCTCACTGTTGTCTGCAGGGTTGATATTTTTGGCACTGGGTTTTGTTTTTTTCCCACATGAATTTATGTTTCTCTCTTTTCTTGTTCTTTGAAAGTATTCTGTAAAGAAAATAGAACACTTGACTAACACTATGCGTTATTACATGAAGAGAAAGAAATTCCCATTTCCTATTTTCAAAATACAGGATCAGTTATAATTATCAGTTTATCTTCTGATCATTTTTTTCCTAGTAAGATTAATCAGGCAACTAAATATTTGTCTGCTAATGTTTATATCAATGGTCTCAACCACTATTTATTTGGTAAGGGCATTTGTAAATTGGAAAAGCTACCTAAACCAAACTTTTCACACATTGTTTTCACCCATTCTCCCACATCATGGGTGGTACATTTTTGATAAGGCTTTTTCAGTTGCTGGTCTGTTACTCTTTTCTGTGCTTACTCTGAATAGGACCTGGTATGCCCTCTACCTTCATTCTGGTATTCCACTGCTTTTACACTGAATTGCATTTCCCATTCTTCTCTGACTCAGTACATAGTTCTTTTTTGGCAAGCCTGTTGCTTGTAAGGACACTTTGCTTCCATGGTTTGAGTTTTCTTAGTCTGTGAAATAAATTCATTGATAGATTTGTAAGACATGACCTAATTCTAAAGTCTATTAATTTAAATAACAGTAATAGTATTATGTTACACATTTTATAAAAATAGGGCATAAATCTGAGAAAAGAAAAAATCTAAAAGAATAGCGTCAGAATGAGGGAATGCCAAAACAAATAAAAAGCATTCACAAAGTAGAATAGAAAGGGGCAAATAAAGGAGTCATAATATAAGCCAATTTTTGTAGAACCATACATTACCATGTAATTATTCTGATAGGAAACATATTGCAGGAATTTTTCCAGGAATCACCAAAAACCATACAGAATATTCAGTAATTTTAAATTGAAATTGTTGTCCAGAATAGTAAGACCATAGCGTTTAATTACTCCTATTCAAATATTCTACAAGTGTGTGTAGTTTGTTTTATCTCATTCCAAAATCTGTCTTTTTTGTGTCCTGCCTGGTCTAACACTCTTTCCACATCCAGATTCACTAAAGTTCTTCTGATAGCCACTCCCCTCATACCATCCTTACTTTACAGTTGGGTGGAGGAGAAAATAATTACTACATAGCATCTGTAAACTGGTGGTGCTTTGGCAGTGGGCATCAGCCTGTACCATACCGAGTATCCATGATTTTATTTATGCATGTGTTCCTTCTACCTCATTGCTAAGAGAATTTAAGCAACATACATTGTCTCTGAGTCATAAAGAAATCTTCCTTTATCACAGTGAAAATTTTGATGAAGCAGTAACTGTTTTTTGCTTCTTTAATGTCTTTGGTGCTCCATGTAAAATATTCAAATGTACAATATCATGGTGCTAGTGTTAAATTGAAAGCTACTGTTTTACCCTAATTTGAAATACAGTTCATGTCAAAAACCCAACTTGAAATTGAAGTGTATTCTTATTGGTAGTAAAAATGTCTGGTATTATAAAACTACATACATAACAGATAGTCTTTGGTTAAGAAAGATAAAAACTTAGATCTTTGTTTAGCTTATGTTAATGTTATGTGTAACCATTATGAACAGTCTTCAGTTTATCTCATAGGAAAATAGTGGCTCATTTTGTTTTCTTTTAAACAAAGTACATACCATTGACTTCTGAACTATATTGAAGTAAGAGAACTTCTAAGAGTTCACATTGAACTTTGCAAAGGGCGAGGATATTTTCTGTTCATTCTCCACCTTTACTTCAATTTTGGAATGAACTAAACTTCTTTCTTCCTAAGCAGAATGCAATTATTGGTAGTAAAGGAAAATTTAAAGTACTGTAAATAAATAGGTAGGTGCCACTATGCTGGTATAACTACCAGAAGGCATGAATGTGTTCAGAAGAATGATATTTTACTCTCAAAATAATATTTTATCCTCAAAAAACCACATGTGATACACATGTTTTTCTTAATTTTATTGTTTTAATGTAATTGTATGATACAGAATAAACTAAATCTGATGTTGAGAATGGCTTGACCAAAGGTCACATAACTAGTTAGCAGGGATTATGTAAAGACTTCTAGAACTCATTACATTCCTTCCTCATTCTCTCTAATGATTATGATGGCCTTCAACAGCTTCCAGCAGATACAAACATAACCCCTTGCATGGGGTTGACCCTCAGCTTTACTGCAGCCAGTAGTTTGCACCAGCAGTGTAACTCTGCCTCTGATGGTTGTTACAAATACTTTCCAGGCCTACTGTAGAGCAAAAATATAATTTATTAGTCAGGTCATGATCCAAGCCACTTATTCCTGACTTAGGGCCATTATTACTTCATTTAGTACCTTTAATACTGAGAACATTTGAATTTAAAAGCTGATTTTCAGCTGTTCTTGTTTTGGAGTTAAAAATGTCAGTGAACTCTTCATTTTCCACAATAAATGTATAGAACTTTTGAACATAAAAAGAGGCTAATTTTTTTTCTTGATTAGCTATTTTTAAATTTTATTTTGGTATCATAAATATACACTTAACATGAGCAATATTGTGGTTACTAGATTCCCCCCATTATCAAGTCCCCATCACATACCCTATTACAGTCACTGTCCATCAGCGTAGTAAGATGCTATAGAATCACTACTTGTCTTCTCTGTGCTAAGTTGTTTTTAATGTTTATTTTTTTCTGGCTGAGTTTTTGACAAAAATAAACTATTGTTCTTTATTGGTTTAAACGAATAGTTTTTACTGTAGTCAGTAGGAACTGGTACCCTATAAAATCATGTAGACTGTCATTATTGAGTAGAGAGGCCGTCATAGTTGTTGACTTTGAAATGTCTGCATATGTAGGGAGCATCTCAGATAGTTGAAAAAGTTGGCAGAATAATGCTTTTCTAGTATTTTATGAAAAGGTATTTTTTCTAGGTGATTTTGCATTGACTATAAGTTACAATACTATGATCTTCTGTTCCACAGTGCCATTTAAAACTGGAGCATATCACCTTGGCTGCCTGATGCGTTTAGAAAAAAATTACCTACTTAAGAAGAAAATAAAATAAACAAAAATGTATAGAAAAGATTGTGATTTCTCTTAATAGTTATTATATAGATTTGGTTTATCTCTGGTGTCTCAGAGTAAGGAGTGCTAGCCTAAGAGCCAAGAGATTCTGCTTTCTAGTCTTGGCTCAGCCACTAACCGATACTGTATCGTTGGGCAAGTCACTTCATCTCTCTTCAGTTCTTGGTAGCTTTTTTCACTGAACGAGGAAGTTGAACTGAATGATGTCCAAGGTCCTTTCCAATTCTAAAATGTTACATTTATGAGTTTATCTAAAATTCTGTTTATGAGTTTCCCATTAATATGGCATAGTTACTTCTGTGATATGTTTTAAATATTTAATTTCCTTTAATTTTAGATACGATGAATGGATTAAAGCAGATAAAATAGTAAGACCTGCTGATAAAAATGTGCCAAAAATAAAACATCGGAAGAAAATAAAGGTAAGTGCTTGTTTTGCTATACATCAAAGCTCTTATTTAAAGACCTTTTCCTCCAAAATGATGTTAAGTGTGGGTACATTAGTGTTAGTAGAGTTGGAAATACTCTCTTAAAATAGAAAATGTATCAAATACTACATTTGGGTATTATTAATACTGTCAGCTTATGGAAATGACCTTTGAGGCTTTTTCAGTTCCAACACTGTAAGGCCAACCAGCCAGATTTCACCTATCCATTTCAACCTTTTCTGGCCCCTCTTGTGTCCAATGAGGAGTCATAAAGTAGTGTGCCTGGGAACCCCGGGTTACTGTGATAGTTGTAAGCTATTCAGAGAAAGAAAAAGAGACATCTGAAGGCAAAGGAGAGCCTATTTACAACTCTTCTTTTTCTGTTCATCTTTATCTGACTCTATAGGTAGTGGAGTAGAAATATATTCATAAGACCTTATTAGCCATACTCTAGGTAGATACTGTGGGGAATCAATCTGTTAATGAGCTTGTGGAAGTTAATATTTTTATGTATAATAGACGTACTCTTGTTTATTCTAAGACTAAATCTTTTCAATGTTTTGCTAGTAAGTAGACCATTAACTAGTTTTTAGGATATTTTTTACCTTTTTAAGCTTTTTTATACATTGATGGTATATATAGTTAAGGTGTTTACTAGTTCTTCTGAAATTGAGTCTTCATATTCAAAGTGACACACTGTTTACTTTCCTGCTTAAATGATACCAAATAGTAAAAGCTTTCTCCTAACAGATTGTTCTTTTCTCATTATAAAATTGGGTCCATGTTATTAAAGTTCTGACACAGCATCCCAATAGCTACAGCTCAGGACTTCTCAGACGACTTTTCATCTTCACTCTTGGTCTTTATTGGAAAGTATGGAAATCATGCTGTACTCAGCACTGTATTTAGCTACTGGAAGAGTTTTCTCTGTATGGCACTAAAAAGTCAATTTCCTTACACAAAGCAAGTTTTAGGAGTAGTATTTCTTAGAGGATAGGAAAGGGGTGGAGAATCAATATTAGAATATTACTTAGAGAATTTTTTCTAGATACTTATTTACTTCTCAGTTCAGTTCTTCACCTGTCCTAGGCATATCAAAAATTCCTGGTCATAGGGAAGAGGCATGGGAACTTTGAAAAAGCTTCCTAAATATTATTCTGATAATTGCACACCCCTCCCTCACTTGATCTCAGCTGACTCTGAGAACCACTCACCTTTGACAGCAATGAAAAGCCGTATTTGAACTTTGAGGTAGACTATTTCTGCCTTCAGAATATATGGTATATTATGACCTCTGGTATGAAGTGGTGAAAAGCTGGCAGCAGTAGAGAAATTAGAACAAAACTAATTATTGAAAAGTTGTGGTAGTCTACCTACATGTAAGCTTTCTCAGTGCATTCTGAGAATAAAGCCCAGATGCCATAAGTCAGTGGATGTCATACTTCAGTATGTATCATACTCACTGGGAGGATTTATTGAAACTCAGTCTTTCTGATTAACTACGCGTGAGGCTGGTTCTAGGAGTTTGCATATTTAACAAATTCCCAGAAGATACTAAACGTTGCTGGGTCCGAGACCATACTTGAAGTACCATTTCCTAAAGTTTCTTATATGCAATGAGGTAACTCTTCTGTGCTTCCAGAATGGTACTAGCTATGTACCATTTTAGGAGAATTGTGAAAATAGTCACTCAGATTCTATAGCCTGACTATATAACAGGACTTCAGAATTTTTTACTAATACATCGTGCTCTACATCATCTTTTAGAGAGTGTATATAAATTATTTTTCCTATAAAATTATTTAAAGTAAATTTTAAAAATGGTTTCTAGGAAGTATATTAGCTCTCCTCATCTATTTGTAAACAGGATTTGAGAAAATTTCTCATTTTTTCCTGTATCATTAATTTTTGAACAAGGCAGGAAGGTTGCCCCCAGCTTGACTTACAGTAGGTCATTTGTTTAGAGTTACTCCCAGCTGTCAACTGAATGAAGATGATTAGAATTTTGTCATTCCTAGCCCATATTTTATATTGAGAGTCTTATAAGTTTTATAACTACCAGTTTGAAATTGTGTTTCTTTAAAAAATATGAATATTTAATTTAACTTTATTGTGATTTACATTTGAAGGACATGTAACACCAATTGTTAATAATATGGAGGTTTGCTAGTCTTAATTGCCTATCTGATTGCTAATTTATTTCCACTATTAAAATATAAATGTTAGACAAAACCTTTTTGCTCATCCTGCAGTATTTGTGAAATGTTGAAAAAACATCTCTGGCTATGTTGAGAGGCTTTTGTGTTCTTTCTGTGTTATTTAATAATATATTCTATAACTTTGAGTTGAAGTGAGTATTTGTTGCTACTAAGTGCCTTATAAATAAATTATAGCTAACATGAGATACTTTTTTCCTTAACCTAGAATAAATTAGACAAAGAAAAAGATGAAAAATATTCTCCTAAAAACTGTAAACTTCGACGCTTGTCAAAACCACCATTTCAGACAAATTCATCTCCTGAAATGGTATCCAAACTGGATCTTACTGATGCCAAAAACTCTGATACAGCTCATATTAAATCCATAGAAATTACTTCTATTCTAAATGGACTTCAAGGTAACTATGACAAACATCCTGCTGCATGCAAGTATTTGTTTTTAGTTTTTGGAAGCAAAATTCTATAAAGATAATTTGGACATGATCAAATTCTGCCTTTAAATTGAACCAGAATTTTGTTGCCTCTATTAATACTTGAAATAAAATCAGCCATTAATTGCGGCTTGGAAATATTTCTGTTATTAGTAGCTCTAGGGGCTACAATTTAATATTTATCCTATAGTTCTGATAATGTGTTTTTATCAGGTACCATCCTTTCTGGTCCCATGTAAAGCATAGTTTGTGTTATTTAATATTAGATTATAAGACTATATCTAATTTTTTGTAAAGAATATCAGAGTTTGCTTATCCTGATTATGTCTGTTATGATCTCTTTTATGATGGCATTATTACTTAATATTTAAGGCAGAATGAAGTGTAACTGAATAATAAAAGTTATGAGGATGGGAGGATGAGATTTAGTAAATCTGATGGGCACAGAAAAGGGAAATATGATTTACCAAATGAAGTAAAAGAATGTATTTCCATGAAAATATTTTACATTTTTCATAACTTACGAAAGCTTAGATTTTTATTTATTTTGGATGTCATTGAAATTATTTTTGTCTCTTAGTTAAGATGGAGGTTTATATGAACTCATCTATTTAATGCTGTAAATATTCTCAAGTTCATTTTTGTAGTTTTCTAATGTAGCAGACATGCATAACAGTAAATGGAGAATATATATGTAATTTAAATAATAATAACATAAACACTGGTATGTCTACCACAATGGTGAAAAAATATTTACTTAAAAGAATTCTGTCTTCCCCAGAAGTAATTAATACTATATCTTTAATCATTCCTTTACTTTTATTTAGAGTTGTATTAAACATATATATATGTAAATATATATATATACACACACAGTTGACCCTTAAACAATGGGGGGCTGGTGTGCCAACTCCCTGTGCAGTTGAAAACCCACATATAACTTTGGACTCCCCCAAAACTTAACTACTAGTAGCTACTGTTGGCCAGAACAAAGCCCTACTGATAAAATAGCCAATTAACACTTTATATGTTATGTATTATATACTGTGTTCTTAAAGTAAGCTAGAGAAAAAACGTTTTGTAAATTGTCACAAATTTTACTTGTGCTTAAGGAGTCTGGCTCACAACACTTACTACAGAAGCTCCAGTCCTTTTGGGCTCCTCACTGGGGTTCAGGTAGCAGTGAAAAGATGATAGGAGTAGTACAGCAAGGTGAAACCCTACTCCCATGTAAACACTGAGGAAACAACTATAGCAAATACAACTAACCTTGAAAACGACCTGAAGGCTGCAGCACAGACCATCTACACCTGGTGAAGAGAGGACCACATTGAGAAGGGCGGCTCAGCTCCTTGGCAGTTTTCCCCTGGGTATCTATCTGTCCACATATTCAGCCTAGGAGCAGTGCTGTTTTTGACCTGCAGACAGAGCACAGCCATGCCCACACAAATCTCAGCAGAAGCACCTCATGTTACACAAAGGGCATGCAGAGGTGAGCTGTGGGGATCAGCCACTGCCAGCAGATAGGCAGAAAGACAGGTCCCATTCCCAACCCACCAATAGCAACTGTGACTCAGCCTCAAAAGAGAACCATGCACTGGTGAGCAAAGAGTCTTGAGTTTCTGGGCATCACAGGACACACACTTCATAAAGCCATTACTTTCAAGACCAGGAGACATAACTGATCTATCTAATACGAAGGAAGAAACACAGAAAACCAAACAAAATCAAGAGGTAGAGGAATATGTTCCAAATAAAAGAACAAGATAAAACAGTGCAAAAAGAGCTCCATAAAATGGAGATTAGTAATCTTCTTGTTAAAGAATTCAAAGTAACAGTCATAAAGATGCTCTCGGGACTGGAGAAAATAATTGGTGATCTCAGTGAGGACTTCAGCAAAGAAAAAATGTGAAAAACAGCCACTCAGAGGTTAAGAATATAATAACGGAAATGAAAAGTACAGCAGAGGAAATGAATAGCAGACTGCTGGAAATAGAGGAAAGAATCAGTGTGATGGAAGGTAGAGAAGAGAGAGTAACCAAGCTGAGGAACAGAGAGGAAAAAGAATTTCTAAAACTGAGAAGATGCTAAGACAGCTGTGTGACAACTCCAAATGAAACAATATTCACATAATAGGGGGACCCAGAGGGAGAAGAGAGAGAGACAAAGGAGTAGAAATTCTCTACGAAGAAATAATAGATGAAAAACTTGCCAATCTGGGGAAAAAAAATAGACATCCAGGTCCTGGAAGCACAGAGAGCACCTAACAAGATGAACCCCAGGTAGACAGGACAAAGACAATAGCAATTAAAATGGCAAGGATCAAAGATAAACAGAGAATATCAAAAGCAGCAAGACAGAGGGACAATTACTTATCAGGGAAATTCCATAAGGCCATCAGCAGATTTCTCAGCAGAAACTTTACAGGCCAGAAAAGAGTGACATAAAATATTCAAAGCATTGAAAGGGAAGAACCTATAATCGAGAATTCTCTACCCAGCAAGGTTTTCATTCAGAATTGAAGGAGAGATTAAAAGACTCCCAGAAAACAAAGGCTAAAAGAATTCATCACCACTAAAGCAGTCTTATGGGATATGTTAAAGGGACTTCTTTAGAGGGAAATGTTCTTAAGTATAAATATGTTTTTTATCAGTGAAGTAAAGCTACAGTAAAAGTAGTAGACCAGTTACTTACAGAGCAAATATGAAGTTAAAACCGAATCAAGTAGATACAAAATTAGTCAAGGGATATACAAAAGATGTAGATTATGACATATGTAAGGCATGGAAGAGGAGGAAGATAAGTAGTACTTTTAGAATGTGTTTGAAATCAGGTGACCATCAACTCAGTATAGACTGTTACATATTTAGGAAACTATCTTTGAACTTTATGGTAACAAACCTAAAACCTACAATAGGTACACAAAAAATAACAAAAAAGGAATCCAAGCATAACACTAAAGAAAACCATCAAATAACAAAAGTAGAAGAGAGAAAGAACAGAAGAGAGAGGAACTATAAAAACAACCAGAAAATAATTAATAAAATGACAAGTACATACCTATAAATAATTACCTTAAATGTAAATGAACTGAATGCACGAATCAAAAGACATAGGGTGGCAGAATGGATAAAGAAACAAGACCCATCTGTATGCTGCCTGCAAGAGATGCATTTTAGACCTAAAGCAATAGACTGAAAGTGGAAGGGATGGAAAAAGATAGTTCTGCAAATAAGAAGGAGAAGAAAGCAGGAGTAGTAGGACTTATATCAGACAAAATAGACTTCATAAAAAAGAAAGTAAGAAGAGACAAAGAAGGACATTACATAATAATGAAAGGGACAGTCCAACAAGAGGATATAACAATTGTAAATATCTATGCACCTAGCATAGGAGCACCTAAATATATAAAACAAATGCTAACAGACCTAACTGGAGAAATAGACAGCAGCACAATCATATTAAGAGACCTTAACACCTCACATCAATAGATAGACCATCCAGATAGAAAATAAATATGGAGGCTTCAAGATGGTGATGTGAGACGTGAGACAGAGAATTCCTCCCCAAACCACATATAATGTGAAAATATAGCTAATACAACTAGTCCTAAAACAGCAACATGAAGGAATAGAATGTTGTGGAATGGAATGGAATGTTATGCAATAAAATGCAATAGAATTTTTGGAGTGCAATTTAGTGCTGTGTAAGCCACTGGAATGTTTCGGTGTGAATGGAATGTTGTGGAATAGAACAGAATTTTAATGAATGGAATGGAATGGAAATAATATTTGAAAGAAGGCTGCAACAGACTGAATACAGACCTCCCGAACAGAGCAGACCTCACCAAACAGGGTATTGTATGAAAGCCTTGATCCGGCAGGACCCAAGCCCTTCCCCCACCCCAGCTCACTGGTGGGAGGAAGAGAAACGGAGCAGGGAGGGGATGTAAGCCTAGTACTGCTGAACACCAACCCTGGAGGTCTGCTTTGGACCACTAACCTACATTGTATGGTGCTCTGGAGGTTGCTGGGGTTGGGGAGCTGGGAGAGGCAGAGTGCTTGAGAGACTGAGATTCCAGCCATTTGTGGAGGAAGAGGATCCACATCTGGCTGCTCTGGGACAAAGGAAAGACAGGCAGTCAGCGAGAGGGCTGCTGAAGGGGCGGGGTATGCATGGAGCTTGCGGCACGGGAGAAGGGTTGGGTGGACAAGGTTGCCTGGTTGTGCTCTGCCCAGCATTTTGGGAACTTTGGGGAGCTTCAGGCACTCCATCCCCCTGGCCGGCCACCCAGCTCCAAGGCCCCCCACTGTGACACGCAGCCTGCTGCGCCTTACTCCTGGACTGCTGGCACCTGCTTGCATAGCGGCAGTCACTGCACTGGTGTCAGGCCAGCCAGAGGGAGGCCCTGCCTACAAAAGCACAGAGACTTACATCAGTGTGCTCAGCCCACTGGCTCTGATACTGGAGACAGGCACTGCATCCAGGAATCAGGAAACAGCTCTTTCCTCCTCCCAGGCACCAGCCCCGCTCTCCTTCGACCCCCAACCTCACTCTAAGGGCTGAGCAGCTCCAGAGACTAGAGCTTCTGGGCACTAGAGGGCACCACATAGAATTATGAAATGTCAAAGGAACCTGGATCAGACCAAAACATCACAAACCCCAGAAAGAAAAAGGGCCAAATAAAACTGAACTCACCAACCTTCCTGAAAGAGAGTTCAAAATAAAAATCATAAACATAAACATGCTCAAAGAGGTACAGAAAAATATTCAGGAACTCAGGCATGAATTTGAGACGGAGATTCAATCATTAAGAAGTTCCGTATCTGAAATGAAACATACAATGGAAGAATTTAAAAGCAGATTAGATGTAGTAGAAGAGACAGTAAATGGAATAGAAATTAGATTAGAGGAATACAAAGAAGCTGAGGCACAGAAAAAAAAAAGGATCTCTAAGAATGAAAGAATATTGAGAGAACTGTGTGACCAATCTGAAAAGAACAATATCTGCATTATAGGGGTACCAGAAAAAGAGAGAAAAAGGGATAGAAGGTGTTATTGAGGAGGTAATTGCTGAAAACTTCCCCAGTCTGGGGAAGAAGATATTCTATAAAGCCATGGAGGTGCACACAAGGGACCCAAGGAAGACAACATAAAGACATATAATAATTAAAATGGCAAAGATCAAGGATAAAGACAGACATTTAAAAGCAGTTAGAGAGAGAAAAAAGATCACATACAAAGGAAAACCCATCAGGCTATCATCAGATTTCTCAACAGAAACCTTATAGGCCAGAAGGGAGTGGCATGATATATTTAATGCAGTGAAGCAGAAGGGCCTTGAACCAGGAGTACTCTACCTGGCAAGGTTATCATTTAAATTTGAAGGAGGGATTAAACAATTTTCAGATGAGCAAAGCTGAGATAATTTACCTCCCACAAACCATCTCTACAGTGCATTTCTGAGGGACTCCTATAGATGGAAGTATTCCTAAGGCTAAATAGATGTCACCAGGGGAAACAAAACCATAGAAAAGTAGAACAATTAATTACTAAGGAGATGCAAAATTAAATCAACTACCCCAAAGTCAATCAAGGGATAGACAAAGAGTACAGAATATGATACCTAACATATAAAAAATGGGAGGAGGAAGAAAAAGGAAAATAAAGAGAACTATTAGGTTATATTTGTGATAGCATACGAAGTGAGTAAAATTAGACTGTTAGATTCTAAGGGAATTACCCTTGAAACTCTAGTAACCACGAATCTAAAGCCTGCAGTGGCAATAAGTACATACCTATCGATAATCACCCTAAATATAAATGGTTGAATGCACCAATCAAAAGACCTACAGTAACTGAATGGATAAAAAAACAAGACCCATCTATATGCTACCTACAAGAGACTCACTTCAAACCCAAAGACATACACAGACTGAAAGTAAAGGGATAGAAAAAGATACTTCATGTAACTAATAATGAGAAAAAATCAGGAGTTGCAGTACTTTCAGACAAATTAGACTTCAAAACAAAGAAAGTTATAAGAGACAAAGAAGGACATTACATAATGATAAAGGGGTCAGTCCAAAACAGGATATAACTATTCTAAGTATCGGTGAACCCAACACAAGATTACCTACATATGGGAAACAAGTACTAACAGAATTAAAGGGCGAAACAGAATGCAGTGCATTCATTTTAAGACTTCAACACACCACTCACTCCAAAGCACAGATCAACTAGACAGAAAATAAGTAAAGAGGCAGAGGCAGTCAACAACACACTAGAACAGATGGACCTAACAGATATCTACAGAACACTTCCTCCAAAAGTAACAGGATACACATTCTTCTCAAGTACACATGGAACATTTTCAAGAATAGATCATATATTAGGCCACAGAAAGAGCCTCAGTAAATTAAAAAAGATTGAAATTGTACCAACCACCTTCTCAGATCACAAAGGTATGAAACTAGAAATAAATTACATAAAGAAAACGAAAAAGCCCACAAACACATGGAGGCTTAATGACATGCTCCTAAATAATCAATGGATAAATGACCAAATAAAAACAGAGATCAAGCACTATATGGAGACAAATGACAACAATAATTCAACACCCCCAAATCTGTGGGACTAAGCGAAGGCTGTGCTAAGTGGGAAATATATTGCAATACAGGCGTACCTCAGGATAGAAGAACAATCCCAAATGAACAGTCTAAACTCACAATTAATGAAACTAGAAAAGGAAGCACAAACGAGGCCAAAAGTCAGTAGAAAGAGGGACATAATAAAATTAGAGCATAAATAAATAAAATCGAGAAGAATAAAACAATAGAAAGAATCAATGAAAGCAGGAGCTTGTTCTTCAAGAAATTAACCAAATAGGTAAACCCCTAGCCAGACTTATCAAGAAAAAACGAGAGTCTGTGCACATAAACAGAATCAGAAATGAGAAACGAAAAATCACTATGGAGACCACAGAAATACAAAGAATTATGAGAGAATACTATGAAAAATTATATGGTAACAAACTGAATAACCTAGAAGAAATGTACAGCTCTCTAGAAAAATACAACCTTCCAAGGCTGACCCAGGAAGAAACAGAAAATCTGAATAGACCAAATACCAGCAAAGAAATAGAATTGGTAATCAAAAAACTACCTAAGAACAAAACACCTGCACCAGATGGTTTCACTGCTGAATTTTATCAAACATTTAGTGAAGACCTAATCTCATTAAAGTTTTCCAAGAAGTAGAAAAGGAGGGCATACTCTCAAACTCATTCTACAAGGCCAACATCACTCCAATACCAAAACCGGGCAAAGACACCACAAAAAAAGAAAATTACAGACCAATATCCCTGATGAACATAGATGCAAAAATACTCAACAAAATATTAGGAAACCGAATTCAAAAATACATCAAAAAGATCATCCATCATGATGAAGTGGGATTCATCCCAGGGATACAAGGATGGTACAACATTCAAAAATCCATCAACATCACCCACCACATCAACAAAAAAAGAAGGACAAAAACCACATGATCATCTCCATAGATGCTGAAAAAGCATTTGACAAAATTCAACATCCATTCATGATAAAAACTCTCAACAAAATGGGTATAGAGGGCAAGTACCTCAACACAATAAAGGCCATATATGACAAACCCATAGCCAACATCATAGTTAACAGCGTGAGGAAGAAAGCTTTTCCTTTACAATTGGAAACAGGACAAGGATGCCAACTCTCTCCACTTTTATTCAACATAGTTCTGGACGTCCTAGCAATGGCAGTCAGCCAACCCAAAGAAATAAAAGGTGTCCAGATTGGTAAGAAAGAAGTCAAACTGTCCCTTTTGGCAGATGATATGGTATTGTATATAAAATACCCTAAATAATCCACGCCAAAACTAGTAGATCTAATATCTGAATTTAGCAAAGTTGCAGGATACAAAATTAATGCACAGAAATCTGTGGCATAACTATACACTAACAATGAACTAGCAAAGAGAGAAATCAGGAAAACAATTCCATTCACAATTGCATCAAAAAGAATAAAATACCTAGGAATAAACCTAACCAAGGAAGTGAAAGACCTATACTCTGAAAACAAGACACTCAGTAGAGAAATTAAAGAAGATACCAATGAATGGAAACACATCCCGCGATCATGGATAGGAAGAATTAATATTGTCAAAATGGCCATACTGCCTAAAGCAATCTTTAGATTCAATGCAATCCCTATCAAAATACCTACAGCATTCTTCAATGAACTAGAGCAAATAGTTCTAAAATTTGTATGGAACCACAAAAGACCCCAAATAGTCAAAGCAATCCTGAGAAGGAAGAATAAAGCAGGGGGAATTACGCTCCCTGACTTCAAGCTCTACTACAAAGCTACAGTAATCAAGACAATTTGGTACTGGCACAAGAACAGACCCATAGACCAGTGGAACAGAAGAGAGAGCCCAGATATAAACCCAAGCATATATGGTCAATTAATATACGATAAAGGAGCCATGGATATACAGTGGGGAAAATGACAGCCTCTTCAACAGCTGGTGTTGACAAAACTGGACTGGACAGCTACATGTAAGAGAATGAAACTGGGTTATTGTCTAACTCCATACACAAAAGTAAACTCAAAATGGATCAAAGACCTAAATGTAAGTCATGAAACCATAAAACTCTTAGATAAAACATAGTCAAAAATCTCTTGGACATAAACATGAGCAACTTCTTCATGAACATATCTCCCCGGGCAAGGGAAACAAAAGCAGAAATGAACAAATGGGACTATGTCAAACTAAAAAGCTTCTGTACAGCAAAGGACACCATCAATGGAACAAAGAGACATCGTACAGTATGGGAGAATATATTCATAAATGACATATCTGATAAGGGGTTGATGTCTAAGTTATATAAAGAGCTCACGTACCTCATGAAACAAAAAGCAAATAAGCCAATAAAAAAATGGGCAGAGGAGCTGAACAGACACTTCTCCAAAGAAGAAATTCAGATTGCCAACAGGCATATGGAAAGATACTCCGCATTCCTAATCATCAGAGAAATGCAAGTTAAAACCACAATGAGATATCACCTCAGACCAGAAAGAATGGCCAACATCCAAAAGACAAACAACAACAAATGTTGGTGAGGATGTGGAGAAAGGGGAACCCTTCTACACTGCTGGTGGAAATGTAAACTAGTTCATCCATTGTGGAAAGCAGTATGGAGGTTCCTCAGAAAACTCAAAATAGAAATACCATTTGACCCAGGAATTCCACTCCTAGGAATTTACCCTAAGAATGCAGCAGCCCAGTTTGATAAAGACATATGCCCCCCTATGTTTATCGCAGCACTATTTACAAAGCCAAGAAATTGTAATGATCTAGGTAGCACTATTTACAATAGCCAAGAAATGGATACAACCTAAGTGTCCATCAGTAGATGAATGGATAAAGAAGAGGTGGTACATATACACAATGGAATAATATTCAGCCATAAGAAGAAAACAGTCCTACCTTTTGCAACAACATGTATGGAGCTAGAGGATATTATGCTCAGTAAAATAAGCCAGTTGGAGAAAAATAAGTATCAAATGATTCAGTCATCTGAAGTACAAGAACAAAGCAAAAACTGAAGGAAGAAAACAGCAGCATACTCACAGAACCCAAGAAAGGACTAAAAGTTACCAAAATGAAGGGATTGGGGAGGATGTGTGGGAAGAGCGGGATAAGGAGGAAATAGGGGCATCCCGATTAGCACATGTAATGTAGGGTGGGAGGGACCCACAGAAGGCAGTATAACACAGAGAATGGTAGTGAATCTATAGCATCTTACTATGCTGATGGACAGTGTCTGCAATGGGGTACGTGTTGTGGAGTTGGTAATAGGGGGAGTGTAGTAATCATAGTGGTGTTCGTATAATCGTACATTAATGATAGCAAAAAAGAAAAAAGAATAAATAAATAAGGAGAGAGAGAGGCATTGAACAACGTTAGATCAGAGTGACTTAAGATACCTACAAAATATTCTACCCCAATGCAGGAGAATACATTTTTCTCAAGTGCACATGGAACGTTGTCCATGATAGGTCACATATTAGGACACAAAAATAGCCTCAAAGAATTAAAAAGTTGGAAATTGTATCAAACATCTTTTCAGTCCACAATGGTATAACACTAGACATGAAATTACATGAAGAAACCACGTCCCCCAAGAAAATCCTTGGAAGTGGAGGGTAAACAACATGCTTCCAAATAATCAATCAAAGAGAAAATTAAACAATACAGGGAGACATGTGAAAATAGAAACACAATGTTTCAAAATATGTGGGGTGCAGCAAAAGTGGCTCTTTTAGGGAGGGACATAGCAATACAGGTGTACCTCAAGAAACAAGAGCAATCTATCCCGACAAGTAAAGGAATAAAAAAAGAGAAACAAAACTCAGTGTTAGTAGGAGGGACATAAATAAATAGAGTAGAAATAAATAAAATTGGGAATAAAAAATCAATAGAAAATATCAGTGAAACTAAGAGGTGGTTTTTCCAGAAGATAAACAAAATAGACAAACCTCTTAGCCAGATTTATCAAGAAAAAAAGAGGTTGGAAACATAATAAGAAACAAAAAAAAGTTAACCTGAAGCCAGAGAAATTCAAAGAATTATTAGAGAATTCTATGAGAAAGTATATGCCAATAAAGTGGACAGTCTAGGAGAAATGGTCAAATTCCTAGAAACACGCAATCTTCGAAGACTTACCCAGGAATAAACATAAAATATGAACATACTGATTTCCAGTATTGAAATGGAATTAGTAATCAAAAAAGTCTCAAGAAATAAAATCCAGGAACAGATGGCTTCACACTGAATTCTACCAAACATTTAAAGAAGTCCTAATACTCATGCTTCTTAATGTATTCCAAAAAATATGAGAGGTGGGTGCTTGCTTCAGCAGTACATATACTAAAATTTGAACAATAAAAAGATTAGTATGGCCCCTGTGCAAGAATGACATATAAATTTGTGAAGCATTCCATATTTTTAAAAAAATGTGAAGAGGAGGGAATACTTACAAACTCATTCTCTAATACCAAAAACAGACAGACAATAAAAAAAAAAGAAAACTACAGAACAATATCCCTGGTGAACATAGATGTAGAAATTCTCAACAAAATATGAGCAAAATGAATTTAAAAATACATCAAAAGAATCATCCATCATGACCAAGTGGGATTCATTCCAATCATGCAGGGTGGTACAGTATTCATAAATAAGTCGACATGATACACCATGTTAACAAAAGGATGGATAAAGACCATATGATCATGTCAATAGATGCTGAAAAAGCATTTGACAAAAAATTCAACATCATTCAGGATAGAAACTCTAAATAGAATGGGTATAAAGACACATACCTCAACATAATAAATGCCGTATATGAACAGTCCGCAGCTAACATCATACTCAATGGTGAAAAGTATCAGGAACAGGACAAGGATGCCCACTCTTAACCACTTTTATTCAGCATAGTACTGGAGGTCCTAGGCATGGCAGTCAGATTAGAAAAAGAGATAAAAGGCGTACAAATTGGTAGGGAAGAAGTAAAACTGTTACTATTTGCAGATGACATAATACTGTATATGGACAACTTTAAAGACCCCACCAAAAAATCTATTAGAATAACTGGATTCAGCAAAGTTGCAGCATAGAAAATCAACTTACAGAAATCTTTTGCATTCCTATATACTACAACGAACTGGCAGAAAGAAAAATCAAGAAAAATTCCATTTACAGTTGTTGCAAAGAAAATAAAGTGCCTAGGAATAAACCAAACCAAGGAGGCAAAAGACCAGTACTCCAAAAACTATACACACCGATGAAAGAAATTGAAGACACAGATAAATGGAGAGCTTTCCCATGCTTATGGATAGAATGAATATTGTCAAAATGACTGTCCTGCCCAAAGCAGTTTATAGATTCAGTGCAATCCGTATCAAAATATCAGCAGCATTTTTCAATGAACTACAGCAAATAATCCTAAAATTCGTATGTAACTACAAAAGACCCCAAATATCCAAAGCAAAGTTGAGAAAGAAGAACAAAGCTTGGGGTATCATGCTCCCTGACTTCAAGCTCTACTACAAGGTATATTAATCAAAACAGTATGGTACTGGCACAAGAACAGACCTTTAGGTCAATGGAACAGAATAGAAAGCCAAGAAATAAACCCATGCATACATGGTCAATTAATATATCACAAAGGAGCCATGAATATACAATGGGGAAAAAAGTCTCTTAAGTAAATGATGTTGGGAAAACTGCTCAGCTACAAGCAAAAACCTCCTGAAATAAGCATGAGCCATTTTTCCCTGAGCACATCTCCATGGCCAAAGGAAATAAAAAATGAACAAGTGGGACTACATCAAACCAAAAAGCTTTCGTATAGCAAATTACACCATCAACAAAACAAACAGTCAATTTACAGTATGGGAGAACGTACTTGTAAATGATATATCCAATAAGGGGTTAACACCCGAAATTACATATAAAGAACTCATATGCCTCAACATGCAAAAAAACAAATAACTCAGTTAAAATATGGGCAGAAGACCTGGATAGACATTTTTCCAGAGAAGTACAGGTGGCCAACAGGCACATGAAAAGACTCGCCACATCACTAATAATCAGGGAAGTGCAAATTAAAACCACAATGAGAAATCATCTCACTGCAGTCAGAATGGCCACTATCCAAAAGACAAGAAATAACAAGTGTTGGCGAGGATGTGGAGAAAAGGGAACCCTCCTACACTGTTGGTGGGAATGTCAATGGGTGCAGCCACCATGGAAAGCAATATGGAGGTTCCTCAAAAAAAAAAAAATAGAAATACCATTCAACCCAGTGACTCCACTTCTGGGAAAACAAAATCCCTGATTAGAAAAGATATATGTACCCCTATGTTTTTTGCCACATTATTTACAATAACCAAGATATGGAAGCAACCAAAGTATCATCACTAGATGAATGGATAAAGAAGATGTGGTTCATAGATACAATGGAATATTGTTTGACCCTAGAAAAGAAAAAATCCTATTTGCATCAGCCTAGAGGGTTTTTTATAAGTGACATAAGCCAGGCAGAGAAAGGCAAATATTTTATGATTTCACTTATATGTGGAATCTAAAAACAATACAGAACAATATGAAAAATACGGGGACAGACTCATAGACACTGAGAAGTGACTGGTGGTCACCATGGGGCTGGGGTTGGGATGGATGGGTGAAATAGGCAAAGGGGATAAAGAGGCCCAAAATCTCTGTAAGAATATAAATTAGTCATGGAGATGCAAGTACAGCATAGAGAATATAGTCAGTAGTTCTATAATATCTCTAGTTTGGGTGAGGATTTAATAATGTATCTAACTGTCCAAATCACTATGTTGTATACTTGATACCAATATAATGTATATCAACTATATTTCAATTAAAATAATAAAAATAAATATTTTAAAAACTGTTGCAAATCTCCAATTTCCCAGTATGTATATTGAAGAAAATCCACATGTAAGAAGGCCTACAGAGTTCAAACCCATGTTGTCCAAGGGTCAGCTGTATGTGTGTGTGTGTGTATATGTGTTTGTGTGTGTATACATACTGTATTTCTAGAGAAGATAATAGTTTTGAAAAACTGAGTAGCAAGCATAAGCCTAACTGTGTAAGAAAAGGCAATAGTTTTACTTAGATGAAAACTCCCTGAGGATATTATCTGAATAGTTTTTAGATGATACTCTGATTCATATTCAGTTCCTCTGAGAGGAGGAATTCAGTGTGGCATGGTCATAAGAAATTCTGGGAAACATCAGGGCTCACCACAATGAGAATATCTGACATATTCGTAGGGGATAACCAACAGGAATGTGCCTATGGTAAGCTACTGTGTATTTCTGATTCTAGTCTTAACAAGTAAACCTCTAGATATCAGGTGTGGTCAGTACAAAATGTTTCTGCTGGGTAAAATGGTGTCATCTGCTGATCCTGGGTAATGCTACACAAGACATGAAGGAAAGAAAGAGCTGGAATTTCATCAACACATGGTTAAAGCAAGTTAAGTACAGATTAAGAATCTAGTTGAGTACAAGGACTGTACAGGCACAGGAGGCACCTTGGTGATTATGCCCTTGGTATTACTTTCTTTGGAAATAACACTGAGCTGCTATGGAGTAGTTTCCTTCTACATCTGTTGCACAGCTCTCTTCCTTGGGAGAGCCCATTCTGGGGATCTCTCTTCAAAGCAATCCTTGGAATTCCTTTGATTTTGCTAGTTCATGTCTTTTTTTTCCCTTGGTTTACTGTCATTGTGGTGGAGCACATTCTCTAGTAACTTGTTAATAAGAATAAGTGAATAAGAGGGAGAGTAAATATTTGGAAACTGTGCACATTAAAAAATATCTTTATCATGGCTTAGCTGGGTTGGAAGTTTTCATTCATTATTTTACTGACATTGTTCAATGTCTTTTTCTTTCAGTATTGATTCTCTTAAGTCCGGTGTTCTTCCAATTCCTGATTCTTTGTATATGACTTGTACTACATTTCTGTCTCACTTGAAACTTGAATCTTTGTTTCTAATATCCTAATAGGTCACAGCTATATAATGCCTTGTGTGGATGTGTTTTCATACACTGTGTTATGTACTTGCTAGGCTCTTTCACTCTAGAAACTCTTGTCTTTCTGTTAAAGTACTTTTCTTGGATTATTTTGTTGATTATTTTCTTCTCTGCATTTTACTGTTCTTTCTTTTTTTTGACCTGATATTATATTGGTATTGTGCCTTCCACATTATATTCTAAGATGCGTATCTTTGGGGGGGGCGGGTTTATTATTCATTTTTCTTTTTCTTCTAATATCTTAGAAATTTCCTTAACTTCATGTTCTAATCCTTTTATGGACTACTTAATTTACTGCTGTAATGCTTATTGACAGCTGTAATGTTTTTAATTTTCAATAACTTTTATTTTCTGTGTGCTTTCGTACCATTCTGTTCTTGTATAATGGGTGCAGTATCTTACCTTTCTGATTTCGGTCTTTCTTTCAAAGGATATTGTAAAAAAATTTCTGTTTGTTTGCCTAGTTAGTTATTTTCAGTTTGCTTTTTTGTTTTATTGTTTTGATCTGTTCCCTGTGAAGTACTTTTTCTTTGGCCATCTTCTTACGATTTGGAATCTTGAGTGTATGGTTGGGACTTGTCAACTTTGAGCTTCAGTGTAGGATAATCTGGGTGAGAAATTACTTGTGAAAAGTCCAACATCAGTCTAGTTGCATTCCAGAGATGAGTCTTCCAGTCTCTTGACCGGAAAACAAGAGAATGGCTTCTGGTGATCTGGGATCCACTTGAGGGAGGGGTTCTTAGCATTTTTAGTATGTAACATTTACTGATTCCCCTGATTCTATCATCACACCTGTGCTATGCCTTCAACATTTCTTGGCATCATCTAGGCCAGAAATCCTGTCTTATAATTTTCAGAGAATAAACTTCCAGAAGGGCAGTCAACTAGCAATCTGCAGTGGGCTTTAGAACCTGTGAATCTAACTATTTTTCAAATAATGTTCACCTAGTGCTCCTTATGTTAGGCTCCGTCCTCCATTTTTGCATTTTCACAGTACTTCATGCAGCTTGGGAGACTGGTTAACTTGGGTTGGTTGTTAGCTCCCCCCACTGATGGCTTGAGGGAATGTTTGGTTTTCTTGAGTCTGTTTCATTCATCCATCTGCTTATTCTGTTGCTGTTCTCTCATGTTTTCCCCCATTTTTGTGGGTGTATGTTATTTCAGAAATGGTGTTAATCTACCATATGTACAATGTGTGTGTATATATATATATGTGTGTGTATGTGTGTGTGTATAATTATTAATTTACTATTAACATACCAATATATAATATTCATATATTTTATATATATTCCTAAACAACTGAAATATACATTCACACACATACACATATATAATATTTTTATAAATATGATCATTAACACATTGCAAATCCCTTTTTTTTTGGCCTGGTGGAGTATAACTTACAAGTCTTTCCATGTCAACACATTTGTACTACTGAATAGATGTATCATAACTTATTTAATTAGCTCATGATAAAAAGATACTTAGGTTATTTCCAGTATTTTTCCTAATGGAGACAAATCAACAGTAAGCATCATAATGGCATATTTTTAATATTTCAGAAATTCTCTCCATGTTTTCTCTTTTTCTTGGTGATTTTAATTTTAAATTTGGCCATAGATCAAATTTAAGACATTTCAGATATTTCCATTTAAAAAATGATTGTTGCTGTGCATGCATATGTGTACATGTATGTACAGATAGAGAAAAATTGAGTGTGCCTGTGAGTGTAGAGCACTAATTTGGACTTACGCACCTCATGTTTAATGCTGCATTATTTACAATAGTCAAGATGTCAAACTAAGTGTCCATTGACAGATGAATGGATCAAGATGTGGTACACATATATAATGGAATATTACTCAGCCGCAAAAAAGGAATGCAATCTTGGTATTTGTGACAACCTGGATGAATCTAGAGGGTATTGTGCTAAGTGAAATAAGTCAGACAGAGAAAGACAAATACCATATCATTTCACTTATATGTGAATCTAAAGAAACAAAACAACAGAAGCAGACTCTTAAATGCAGAGAACAAACTGGTGGTTGCCATAGCCTGGGGGTGGGGAATGGGTAAAATAGGGGATAAAGAGGAACAAACCTCAAGCTATAAAATAATTTCATGGAGATGAAACATAAAGTGTAAGGAATATAGTTAGTAATACTGTAATATTAATGTATTGTATGGTGACAGGTAGCTACACTTAATCATAGTGAGCATTTCATAATGTATGTAACTGTTAAAGCACTGTGTTGTACACCTGAAACCAATGTTGTATATCAGCTATACTTCAATAAAAGAAAAAAAACATTGTGGAAACCTATTGTTCACAAATCTCTGAATAATCATTACTACATTGAAATTAAAGGCTATAGTTGTATAAGAATATAGACTTTGGAGTTAGAACACCTGGGACAACTACATTCTGACTCCACTATTTTCTACACATAAATTTGAAGAAGTTCCTTTCTTTTTTATAATCATCTCTGTTGAGGTGTAATTAATAGAAAAAATTTTACGACTTTTATGCTTAGAATTTGATATGCCTTGGCAAAAGTATACAGTAGTTCAAACCATAGTCGATATAGGACATTTCCATCATTGGGTATTTTAAGTCTAAAGCTCAGTTACCTCATCTGTAAGATGGAGATAAAACCTAGCAACTGGATGTGTATGGACATAGGAGCTAATATGTAAAGTGCCTGACACAGAGAAGACATTGCCAGTGTTCGTGTCATACTCACTGCTTTTTCTTCATTCTTCTCTTTAGCCTCCGAAAGTTCTGCTGAAGACAGTGAGCAGGAGGATGAGACAGGTGCTCATGACATAGATAAAAATGGCAAAGAAGAATCCAAGATGGATCACTTGACCCACATCAGAAATGATCTTATTTCAAAAGAGGAACAGAACACTTCATTTTTGCTGGAAGAGAACAAAGCCCATGCAGATTTGGTAATACCCAAACAAGGTTCAAAATCTCCAGAAAGATTAAGAAAAGATATAGAGGGATTATCTGAAGATACTGATTATGAAGAAGAAGATGAAATCACAAAAAAGAGAAAAGATGTTAAGAAGGATGCCACAGATAAACCTTCAAAGCCACAGGTGAAACGTGGTAAAAGAAGGTATTGCAGCACAGAGGAATGTTTAAAAACTGGGTCACCTGGCAAAAAGGATGAGAAGGCCAAGAATAAAGAGTCGCTGTGTATAGAAAACAGTAGCAACAGCTCTTCAGATGAAGACGAAGAAGAAAAATCAAAAGCAAAAATGACACCAACTAAGAAATACAACGGTTTGGAGGAAAAAAGAAAATCTCTACGGACAACTGGTTTTTATTCAGGATTTTCAGAAGTAGCAGAAAAAAGGATAAAACTTTTAAATAACTCTGATGAAAGACTTCAGAACAGCAGAGCTAAAGATCGAAAAGATGTCTGGTCAAGTATTCAGGGACAGTGGCCCAAGAAAACACTGAAGGAGCTGTTTTCAGATTCTGACACTGAGGCTGCAGCTTCCCCGCCCCATCCTACACCAGAGGAGGGGCCAGCTGAGGGGTCCCTGCAGACAGTGGCTGAGGAGGAGAGCTGCTCACCCAATGCTGAGCTTGAGACACTGCTGCTGGCTGGTGCTGATACTAAGCCTGCAGAGGAAAAACCAGTGGAGGCCAGTGAGAAAAAAGCAGAATTCCCTAGTAGTGGCAGTAATTCAGTGCTAAATACCCCTCCTACTACACCTGAATCACCTTCCTCAGTCACTGTAACAGAAGCCAGTCGGCAACAGTCTTCAGTAACAGTATCAGAACCACTGGCTCCAAATCAAGAAGAAGTTCAAAGTATCAGGAGTGAAACTGATAGCACAATTGAGGTAGACAGTGTTACAGGAGAACTCCAAGATCTCCAGTCTGAAGGGAACAGCTCGCCAGCAGGCTTTGATGCAAGTGTGAGCTCCAGCAGTAGTAATCAGCCAGAACCAGAGCCCCCAGAAAAAGGTGAGGAGCAAAAAGTATTGTTGCCCTACTTTAGGATTTCCCCTCTTACAGTTTCAGTGGTTTCACAGTATCTCCTGTTATAACATGAGGTGTTTAAGTAAAATACTTCTATGAACATGGTAAAAATGGAAATTTGAAAGGTACTTTGAGTAATGAATAGTAAATGCATTTAAATGCTCGAGAAGGATTTAATGTCCTCTGCTTGAATCATCCATGGTGCTTCATTCTGGACCAGAACACATGCTAGAAATAGCACCCAGACCCGAATCCAGACCTGTTTGAAAATTCTTTTTACACCAGTTGACTGTATGGCATGAGCAGCTTAAATACATTTCTGTAACATTGTTTTTGAAGTTGTAATGTGCAGTTTCTCACAAACATTTTGATTTATTGACAGACCCCTCCACCCTTAACCAAATACTGTATGTAGGGGTTTGGAGCAACCAACTGTCCAGGCACTGCTTTCCTCAGACAACCGTGTCAAAATGATTTTCAAGCCTGACTAACTTGTGTGAGTTTGTAAAGGAATTTGATGCTTTTTTAGATGCATAGCTTCCAAATTGAAGGACCAATGTGTATGTTAATAACCTATAGTAATACTTTTTTGATTTTCCGTGAAGTTGTTAAAAGTGGAAATTCAAATTAGTACTTTCCAAAATGGTGCCTTTTGATTTTGCCGTAGGTATACTTCTGTCATCAGTTTTCTTAAAAACCACTTCATTCGGGTGTCACTAAATCAGTATACTCTAGGCCGACACTCAGCTTTGAAACACACTTTTCCATTGTAATGATAGAGCAGTAGGGTATGTAGCCCATGTAAAATACCAGTTTTTATTATGGTAGGTTAAGGGTTTAGCTAAGCTTGAAGATCACATTAGTGGAGTCCAAGTTTTCTTACAAAAAACCTTTTTCACTTTTTTTCCGGCTTTATTGGATATAATTGATATAACATTGTCACACAAATCTAAGTTTTTAAAAATATGTACTAATAAAGTAATTGTAACTAAATCAGCGTGTGCTTTATTTTTTCACATTGATGCAAACAAAAATATACTGTGATTATATTTATGTGTCATACTGTCTCATGGAAATGAAGTATAGGCATAAATAGAACAATCTTCAAAATTCAAGAAAGCTTTATCACAAGTGATTAGAGAGGCTTTCAATAATATGAGAAAGTTTTAATTACAATTCTTAAGAGGTTGTATCCTCACTGTGTTCCTTATATCTTAATGAAAGATTTTTTTTTTAGAAAGACATAAGATAGCTTGTCTTTTGAAAGACTGTCAGCATTGCCCTTTTGAATCTTAATCTTAACTAGGTCAAAAAGCATACAACTTGAGAGCTATGGCCAACTTTAGGGTAACATACCATTTGTCTCATCAAATCAGGGCATATAGTATTTTTTAGAATTCATCTCTCTGGAAATAAATTCTTAAGCACCTATTTCATGTGGCCTTGTCTTTGAAAATTTATGTACTGATATTGGAAAATGCACATTATATTAAAAGTAAAAATATAAGTTTTACAATTTAGATTAAACTGTATTAAAATTTAGGATTTCCCTCCAGTTAAGCCTACATTAAGCTTTTTTATTGTAGCTGAAAGCTTCAGAATTAAACTCTTGTGGAGAGAAATCTGATGATCATTTTTAAGATTCTGTGCTTCAGTGTAGTCAATAGAGTCACCTTCCTTATGTTTCACTTAAATTGTTACATTAAGATAACATTAGGATATGTTGTCAATAAGATGTAATCTAAAAGAAAACTATCTAGGATGTTTCCAGCAAAACAGTTACAGCCTGTTTATAAGGACCAAGGAAGCCATGTCTCATATGCTCAGGATTGATTGTATCTTTGGTAGCAGGACTAAGAAACATTTTTTTTTAGCAAATATGGCATAATTTTATCATAATATAAATTTATATCACATCTGTATTATAGTATCTGACAGTGGAACTGAATAGAGTTGGGACTTCATAAATTTCCAGAAAAAGAGCTTAACTGTATAGTCTTGGAGACAACACATATAATTGGAAAGATAAAGAAACAGCAGATTAGGACCAAATTAGTAGTATGGCAAAATGTATAGAAACTACAGTTTAGATAGTGATTAAGCTGTGATGCCTGGGTATCAAGGAAAGCTTAGTGAAGTTGTAGAATTTGGGCCAGTCCTTGAAGAAAAGGGAGATGTCTATAATGTTTTGAAATAACTTTCTGCAAAGAAGATGCAGTGTTTCTTAGTAGCTCTATACTATGTATAGTATAGTTCTTAGTAGTTTATGCTATGCTGGATTTGTAAATGGTATATGTGTTAACCAGTGCCCTGGGAGCTAAGTTATTGTTGAAATAAATAAATTGGTAAAATAACTAAGTATTAATTACTCCTAAAATATATCCCATCAATATCATTATAGCACTGAAAAATTATATTAAAATCATTATAAGATATATCATTACTATTTTAGCCTGTACTTTTAATATTTTGCTTTTATTGAATTTTAACAAATTAACGGTTTTCATTTTCAGCATATACCTGTTTTTGAATTACTAGATGCATATAAACTCCCAGTATTGAGAACTTTTTCAGTTTATACCTGATTTTTCTAAAAAGGATATGCATGTTATGCTTTTTAAAAACTTTTTATTATGTGTAATAATTCAGCTCATTAATGGTAATTTGTTTTAAAATTTGCAGTGATTTCTATAATAATTTATAAACCTCATAAAGAACATGTGTTGTTCCACAATTGTTCTGTGCTTCTAAAATATGGAATTAATTTATACTTAGGGAAAACTTGATTTTATTTTATGTTACCTAATAATTTCTTTCCCATCATAGCCTGTACAGGTCAGAAAAGAGTGAAAGAAGCTCAGGGAGGAGGAAGTTCATCAAAAAAGCAGAAACGAAGCCATAAAGCAACAGTGGTAAACAACAAGAAGAAAGGAAAGGGCCGTAAGTGTGAAACTTCTAATTTTTTAAATATAAAAATAATAGCGGATATATTTTTTTCCCCATTAAGGAAGGGGTGTTAAGCATATGGGATAGTTATGTATTTTGATTTTTGTCTCTACCTTCAAAAGAGTCACACAGAAGACTTCTGGTCCTAGGTAAATTCTAGGACTAAGCAATTGGTATTCAGCAGTGGTATTGATTGCTGATGAGTGATCAGGTAATCCTTTTTAAAACAATAGCCAATATAAT
Source organism: Phataginus tricuspis (assembly GCA_029783875.1). Classification (NCBI taxonomy): domain Eukaryota; kingdom Metazoa; phylum Chordata; class Mammalia; order Pholidota; family Manidae; genus Phataginus; species Phataginus tricuspis. The sequence goes on from JAQQAC010023241.1 coordinate 1,312,854, forward strand.
GTCAGTAATAACATCTTTATGTCAACTTTGTATTCCACAGTTTTTCCACATGAATTTATTAAAATTCAATATGTATCACATACTATGAAATGCTTCAATTGTATATTATTTTTATTACAGTGAAATTGTAATTTTTCAAGGCAAAGTCTGACTAAAAGAGGACAATCAAGATAGCTTTAGAGCTATTAATTCCAGCAACTCCAGTCTACTACCTTTATCTTGGTACCCCAAACTATGTGCCCTTGGGGAGCAGCTATAAACAATACTTTGGTTAAGTATGCTTCAAACAAAGACAACTTTAGCAATGACTCTATACATCGACCTACAGGAATATATATACTGTATTTCTCCTGAGAGCTGCACATTTTATCTCTCTTTTGTAGACAAAGTGAGAAGCAGAAAATATGTAAAGAATTTTTTTTCAGGTGCCCCACACTGACCTCCTGCTGCTCTTCCAGGAGACTCCTGCCACCTCCACTGCCTGACCTTTGCTATCGGCCGGCTTGCCTGCACTTCAGTGCAGAAAAGGGTTATGCGGCCAGCTCCCTGAGGTTCTGCTGAGCCCATATGACTTCCAGGCGGTGAATATGGCATCCCTTGGGGCCCCGGGTGGCTGTGCTCAGCATGGCCATGAAAGCCAGGCTCAGGCAGACCACTGCATCAGAGTGGGGCCAAGCCTTGGGTGGCTTAGCTAGGAGTTGCCAGGGATTCGAGAGCAGCGGTTGGGGGAACTGGGAGGGGATTCACTTCAGATGTGTGTGAAGAATGGTGGAGTGAGTTTATTCCCAAAGCTCCACAGTGGGAGAAGCTGCTATGTGCCTTTTCTTATCTGGGATGCTTTTCGGGCTTTTTGAGAGCCTAGCTGTACTTTTTTTTTTCCCTTTTTGGTAGCTGCTGTTAAATGAAAACTCAATAAATATATGCCATACTGATCATCAATTGTTGAGTAACTGACAGGATGTTAAAGTGTTTTTTATTACGCGATATTTTTGTCTTTAAGACTTTACCATTTAAATGCTGTCCTAAGAGGGCTCATTTTCAACAAGTCAGTTGATGTATTCATGTAATTTAGAGATACAGTGGTTGATTGTTCTCCTATTTTAATTATTGGGCTTAAGCCTTGGCAAATCAGAATGAGGAACTCATTCTCTGAGAATAATTTAATAAAGTGAATTAATTCTCATGGAATCTAAAATAATAGTTTGTATCCAGAAAGAGCTAATTCATGGAACTTTCAATCCCATCACCTGTTCCACATGATAAACTGTCAGGGTTAAACATTGCTATTAGAGTACTGAGGCTTTAAATTGGCAAAGACAGATGTAACATAATTATTACATAGTTCTAAAATCTTTATAAATTATTGAATAAACTTACCAGAGTAAAACTGATGATTTATTTTAGTCCATAAGGTGTAATACGGGAACTACTTAAGAAATTCAATGTATATATCAAAGTTTAGAGTTCATTCCCAAATAATTCTTTATTGAATTTTATGATTAGTAGTATTGTTTATTGGTGGCCAAAGGAGTAGGGAAAGTATTACATGTATGCAATCTGTACACAGTCTAAAATGCTAAAATTAAGTTCTATAATGATTCATTTAAAAAGATGCTGTATTCTATTATATATATATATATAAACATAATAGAATAAAAAGCCATTCAAATAATTACTATATATTTAACAGTCTACCAGGCATAGTGGAAGATTAGTTCAAATGTTTTTTAAAAAAATGTTACTGGCAATCCAGGTAAGAGTGTTTTGCTTTTGTTTTTGTTTTCCATAACTCATAACTAAGATGCTGCTGCATTTTGTACGTGATGATTTTCCAGGTTTCTAGGCAGGGTCTTTAAAGCAAATTGTTTGCTATAGTAGTAAATTCAAATGGTTAATTTTTAAATTGTCCACTAAAATCTGTGACAAATTCCTTTTTACTTTTCTATTTATTAATGCTCTTCTTTTTATTTTTCTTTCAGCAAACAGCAGTGATAGTGAAGAACTTTCTGCTGGTGAAAGTGTAACTAAGGCTCAGCCAGTCAAATCAGTTTCCACTGGAATGAAGTCTCATAGTACCAAGTCTCCTGCCAGGGTGCATTCTCCAGGAAAATGTGGGAAGAATGGTGATAAGGATCCTGATCTCAAGGAGCCCAGTAATCGATTACCCAAAGTTTACAAATGGAGTTTTCAGATGTGTAAGTTACATGTATTAAATCAACAGTTAAGTGGTAGAAGCTTCAACCTAGTAACTCTTGATGCTAGTAACTTGGAAAAAGAGGCTAGAGCCAACTTTACGAGCCTTAATGACCAATTGCAATCTAGAGACCTTATTTAGATCTTGATTTGAATAAACAGATTGCTAAAAGGAAAACATTATGGCAATTTAGGCAGATACCAACATTGACTAGATAATTTCTGATACGATGTTGGAAAATTGCTTTAAAATCATCTGGTGTTGGGGTTTGGAGTGGATGAGGGCATAGATGTGCCATGAAGCATTAATTATGGAAGCTAGATCATGGGTATGTAGGGTGCATTATACTATTCTCTGTCCTTTTGTATATGTGGGAAATCTCCATAATAAAAATTTTTTGAAAAAAGATTACCCTAGAGTTTCTAACACCAAGAAATATTCTTAGGAGATTCAAAATTGCTTTAGAGCTTTTAAAAATTTTCCTCGAGCTTAAAAATTTATGCATGATCATAAAAAACCTTAAAAATAACAAAAAGAGAACAAAACAGAAAAATGTATCCACAGCCCTGACATCCAAAAATATATACAATTTTAACATTTTGATGTCTTTCCTATCATATTTCTAAGTATGATTTTTAATGATATAATGTGGTGATGCAGTATATGAATGGTGAATTCTTAGCATATGTGTTTAGGTCATAGGGCCTTTAATTCTACACACTAATTCATTCAACAAATATCATGCACATATTGTGGGTCAGGCATTGTTCTAGGCTAGGGGGAATAAAAACCTTAGGGAAAAAAATAACTTTCAAGCCTTATATTTAGTTTATTTGTCTTGACCTTATTCTATAACCATGCCATCTGATCTCTCTTTCATATGTTAAAATTCTGTTAAAAAATACATATTAATGAGAGTTTTAAACTCACAGCGGACCTGGAAAATATGACAAGTGCTGAACGCATCACAATTCTTCAAGAAAAACTTCAAGAAATCAGAAAACATTATTTGTCATTAAAATCTGAAGTAGCTTCCATTGATCGGAGGAGAAAGCGTTTAAAGAAGAAAGAGAGAGAAAGTAAGTGTTTTTAACTTTACCTTACTTAAACATCAGTTTATGACTCTGCAGTTAGACTCATGTGAGTTTATGTCTGTGTATCTTCCGGCAAGTTCTTTCATCCATCTGCCTTATTTTCCTCATCTATAAGATGGAAATATTTATCTAGAGAAAAAATTATCTCCAATCATAATGTTCACTTTAGGGAGCTTACAATCTAGTCCCCAAAAAACACTAAAAAGGTGTCAGATAGTGAAAAGCACTATGGAGACAATAATGTTAAGGCAGTGATTGGCTGGGCTGTCTGAGATTATAAATGGTCAGAATATTTTCACTGAGACCTGAATGACCAGAGGAAGTGAGAAAGGTTAAAATATGAGGGAAAAGAGTTGTCTTAGTTTGCTTGGGCAGCCAAGACAAAGTACTACAGACTGGGGGGCTTAAACAATGATTTATTTTCACATTGTTCTGGAGGCTGAAGTCCAAGATCAAGTTATTAGCAAGTCTGGTCTCCTAAGGCCTCTCCTCTTGGCTTGTAGATCGCCACCTTCTCCAGTGTCCTTGCAAGGCCTTTCCTCTTTGCCAAGGGAGGTAAAACCTCTGGTGTCCTTTCCTTTTACAAGGAAACCAATCCTCCTGCATTAGGACCCCATCAGTATGACCTCATTTAACTTCAGTTACCTCCCTGGAGGCCCCATCTCCAAATACTATCACATTAGGAGTTAGGACTTCAACATAGAATTTTTTCTTTTGTAACAGTTTTTTTTTATTTTGCTATCATTAATATAAAATTACATGAACAACATTATGGTTACTAGACTCCCCCCATTGTCAAGTCCCCATCACATACCATTACAGTCACTGTCCATCAGCATAGTAAGATGCTATAGAATCACTACTTGTCTTCTCTGTGTTTTACTGCCTTCCCCGTGTACCCCCCCACTACATTACACGTGCTAATCATAATGACCCTTTTTCCCCCTTATCCCTCCCTTCCACCCATCCTCCCCAATCCCTTTCCCTTTGGTAACTGTTAGTCCATTCTCAGGTTCTGTGAGTCCGCTGCTGTTCTTCAGTTTTTTCTTTCTTATACTCCACAGATGAGTGAGATCATTTGATACTTGTCTTTCTCAGCCTGGCTTATGTCACTGAGCATATTACCCTCTAGCTCCATCCATGTAGTTGCAAATTGTAGGATTTGTTTTCTTCTTATGGATGAATAATATTCCATTGTATATTTGTATATACATATACCACATCTTCTTTATCCATTCATCTACTGATGGACACTTAGGTTGTTTCATTTCTTGGCTATTGTGAATAGTGCTGCAATGAACATAGGGGTGCATATGTCTTTTTCAAACTGGGCCCCTGCATTCTTAGGGTAAATTCCTAGGAGTGGAATTCCTGGGTCAAATGGTATTTCTATTTTGAGTTTTTTGAGGAACCTCCATACTGCTTTCCACAATGGTTGAACTAGTTTACATTCCCACCAGCAGTGTAGGAGGGTTCCCCTTCTCCACATACTTGCCAACATTTGTTGTTTGTCTTTTAGATTTTGGCCATCGTAACTGGTGTGAGGTGGTATCTCATTGTGTTTTTAATTTGCATTTCTCTGATGGCTAGTGATGTGGAGCATCTTTTCATGTGCCTGTTAGCCATCTGAATTTCTTCTTTGGAGAAATGTCTGTTCAGCTCCTCTGCCCATTTTTTAATTGGCTTATTTGCTTTTTGTTTGTTGAGGTGTGTTAACTGTTTATATAATTTGGATATCAACCCTTTATTGGATATGTCATTTATGAATATATTCTCCCATACTGTAGGATATCTTTTTGTTCTACTGATGGTGTCTTTTGCTGTACAGAAGCTTTTTAGTTTAATATAGTTCCACTTGTTTGTTTTTGCTTTTGTTTCCGTTGCCCAGGAGATATGTTCATGAAGAAGTTGCTCATATTTATGTCCAAGAGATTTTTGCCTATGTTTTTTTCTAAGAGTTTTATGGTTTCATGACTTACATTCAGGTCTTTGATCCATATTGAGTTTACTTTTGTGCATGGGGTTAGACAGTAATCCAGTTTTATTCTCTTGCATGTAGCTGTCCAGTTTTTCCAACACCAGCTGTTGAAGAGGCTGTCATTTCTCCATTATATATCATGGCTCCTTTATCGTATATTAATTGACCGTATATGCTTGGGTTTATATCTGGGCTCTCTAGTCTGTTCCAGTGGTTTATGGGTCAGTTCTTCTGCTAGTACCAAATTGTCTTGATTACTGTGGCTTTGTAGTAGAGCTGGAAGTCAGGGAGCATAATTGCCCCTACTTTATTCTTCCTTCTCAAGAATACTTTGGCTATTTGGGGTCTTTTGTGATTCCATATGAATTTCATAACAATTTGCTCTAGTTCATTGAAGAATACTGTTGATATTTTGATAGGGATTGCATTGAATCTGTACATTGCTTAAGGTAGGATGGCCATTTTGACAATATTAATTCTTCCTATCCATTAACACGGGGTATGTTTCCATTTATTGGCTTCTTCTTTAATTTCTCTCATGAGTGTCTTGTAGTTTTCAGAGTATAAGTCTTTCACTTCCTTGGTTAGGTTTATTCCTGGATATTTTAGTCTTTTTGATGCAATTGTGAATGGAATTGTTTTCTGGATTTCTCTTTCTGCTAGTTCATTGTTAGTGTATAGGAATGCAACAGATTTCTGTGTATTAATTTTGTATCCCACAACTTTCCTGAATTCAGATATTAGATCTAGTAGTTTTGGAGTGGATTCTTTAGGGTTTTTTATGTACAATATCATGTCACCTGCAAATAGGGACAGTTTGAGTTCTTCCTTACCAATCTTGATACCTTTTATTTCTTTGTGTTGTCTGATTGCCATGGCTAGGACCTCCAGAACTATGTTGAATAAAAGTGGGGAGAGTGGGCATCCCTGTCTTGTTCCCGATCTTAAAGGAAAAGCTTTCAGCTTCTCACTGTTAAGTATAATGTTGGCTGTGGGTTTGTCATATATGGCCTTTATTATGTTGAGGTACTTGCCCTCTATACCCATTTTGTTGAGAGTTTTTATCATGAATGGATGTTGAATTTTGTTGAATGCTTTTCCAGCAAGTATGGAGATGATCATGTGGTTTTTGTCCTTCTTTTTGTTGATGTAGTGGATGATGTTGATGGATTTTCGAATGTTGTACCATCTTTGCATCCCTGGGATGAATCCCACTTGATCATGATGGATGATCTTCTTGATGTATTTTTGAATTCAGTTTGCTAATATTTTGTTGAGTATTTTTGACTCTATGTTCATCAGGGATATTGGTCTGTAATTTTCTTTTTTTGTGGTGTCTTTGCCTGGTTTTGGTATCAGAGTGATGTTGGCCTCATAGAATGAGTTTGGGAGTATTCCCTCCTCTCTCCTGAGGTAGGTGTGTATTGCAATATATTTCCCACTTAGCACGGCCTTCACTGAGTCCCTCAGATTTTGTGGTGTTGAATTATTGTTGCCATTTGTCTCCATATATTGCTTGATCTCTGTTTTTATTTGGTCATTGATCTACTTTTTGGAAAACTTTAATGAGGGTGGGTATTAGATCTTCACTAAATGTTTGATAAAATTCAGCAGTGAAACCATCTGGTCCAAGGTTTTTGTTCTTAGGTAGTTTTTTGATTACGAATTCAATTTCTTTCCTGGTAATTGGTCTATTCAGATTTTCTGTTTCTTCCTGGGTCAGTCTTGGAAGGTTGTATTTTTCTCTAGGAAGTTGTCCATTTCTTCTAGGTATCCAGTTTGTTAGCATATAATTTTTCATAGTATTCTTTCACAATTCTTTGTATTTCTGTGGTGTCTGTAGTGATTTTTCCTTTCTCATTTCTGATTCTGTTTAGGTGTGTAGACTCTCTTTTTTTCTTGATAAGTCTGGCTAGAGGTTTATCTGTTGTGTTTATTTTCTCAAAGAACCAGCTCCTGCTTTCATTGATTCTTTCTATTTTATTCTTCTCAATTTTATTTATTTCTGCTCTAATCTTTATTCTGTCACTCCTTCTACTGACTTTGAGCCTCATTTTTCTTCCTCTTCTAGTTTCGTTAATTGTGAGTTTAGACTGTTCATTTGGGATTGTTCTTCTTTCCTGAGGTAGGCGTGTATTGCAATATATTTCCCACTTAGCACGGCCTTCGCTTCATCCCACAGATTTTGGGTGTTGAATTATTGTTGCCATTTGGCTACATATATTGCTTGATCTCTGTTTTTATTTGGTCATTGTTCTTTTGATTATTTAGGAGCATGTCATTAAGCCTCCATGTGTTTGTGGGCTTTTTCGTTTTCTTTGTGTAATTTGTTTCTAGTTTCATACCTTTGTGACCTGAGATGCTGGTTGGTACAATTTCAATCTGTTTTAATTTACAGAGGTTCATTTTGTGGCCTAGTATATGGTCTATTCTTGAAAATGTTCCATGTGTACTTGAGAAGAATGTGTATCCTGTTGCTTTTGGAGGAAGTGTTCTTTAGATATCCATTAGGTCCGTATGTTCTAATAATGTTGTTGACTGCCTCTGTCTCTTCACTTATTTTCTGTCTGGTTGATCTGTCCTTTGAACTGAGTGTTGTGTTGAAATCTCCTAAAATGAATGCATTGCATTCTATTTCCCCCTTTAATTCTGTTAGTACTTGTTTCCCATATGTAGGTGTTCCTGTATCGGGTGCATAGATATTTATAATAGTTATATCCTCTTGTTGGACTGACCCTTTTATCATTATGTTATGTCCTTCTTTGTCTCTTGTGACTTTCTTTGTTTTGAAGTCTATTTTGTCTGATATAAGTACTGCACCTCCTGCTTTTTTCTCACTATTAGTTGCATGAAATATCTTTTTCCATCCCTTTACTTTCAGTCTGTGTATGCCTTTGGGTTTCAAGTGAGTCTATCATAGGCAGCATATAGATGGGTCATGTTTTTTTGTCCATTCGGTAACTGTGTCTTTTGATTGGTGCATTCAGACAACTTAAATTTAGGGTGATTATCGATAGTTATGTACTTATTGCCATTGCAGGCTTTAGATTTGTGGTTACCAAAGGTTCAAGGGTAATTCCCTTACTATCTAACAGTCTAATTTAACTTAGCTCGTGTGCTATTACCAAAACAACCTAAAGCTTCTTTTTTTTTCCTCTTTTTTCTTTTTCTTTCTCCTCCATTCTTTGTATGTTATGAATCATATTCTGTACTCTTTGTCTGTCCCTTGGGTGACATCTGTTTAGCCTTAGGAATACTTCCATCTATAGGAGTCCCTCCAAAATGCACTGTAGAGGTGGTTTGTGGGAGGTAAATTCACTCAGCTTTTTCTTATCTGTAAATTGTTGAATCCCTCCTTCAAATTTAAATGATAACCTTGCCGGTTAGAGTATTCTTGGTTCGAGGCCCTTCTGCTTCATTGCATTAAATATATCATGCCACCCCCTTCTGGCCTGTAAGGTTTTTGTTGAGAAATCTGATGATAGCCTGATGGGTTTTCCTATGTGATGTTTTTTCTCTGTCTTGCTGCTTTTAAAAGTCTGTCTTTATCCTTGATCTTTGCCATTTTAATTATTATATGTCTTAATGTTGTCTTCCTAGGGTCTGTTTTGTTGGGAGATCTGTGCACCTCCATGGCTTGAGACTCAGATTGGGGACATTTTTAGCAATTACTTCCTGAATGACACTTTGTTTCCATTTTTCTCTCTTCTTCTTCTGGTACCCCTATTATGCAAATATTGTTGCATTTGGATTGGCCACACAGTTCTCTCAATATTCTTTGATTCTTAGAGATTCTTTTTTCTTTCTGTGCCTCAGTTTCTGTGTATTCCTCTTCTCCAATTTCTATTCCATTTACTGTCTCTTCTACTACATCCAGTCTGCTTTTAAATCCCTCCATTGTATGTTTCATTTCAGATGAGAAATTTCTTAAATAGTGAATCTCCATCTTAAATTCATACCTGAGTTCTTGAATATTTTTTGTACCTACATGAGCATGTTTATTATTTTTATTTTGAACTCTCTTTCAGGAAGATTGGTGAGTTCAGTTTCATTTGGCCCTCTTTCTGGGGTTTGTGAGATTTTGGTCTGGACCAGGTTCTTTTGATGTTTCATAATTCTATGTGGTGCCCACTAGTGTGCAGAAGCTCCAGTCTCTGGAGGTGCTCAGCCGCTAGAGTGAGGTTGGGGGTTATAGGGGGGTGGAGCTGGTGCTTGAGGGGAGGAAAGATCTGTTTCCTGATTCCCGTTGCTGCTGCCTGTCTCCAATGTCACAGCCAGTGGGCAGAGCTCACAGGTGTAGCTGATGTAGGAGGTGCCTCCCTCTGGCTGGCGTGACGCCAATGCAGTGACTGCCAGTTTGCGAGCTGGTTCTGTCAGGCAAGGAGGAATGCTCGGCAGGCTGGGTTTCACAGTGGGTGTTCTCAAAGGTCTATAGGGGGCCAGAGTGCCTGAAGCTCCTCAAAATTCCCAACCTGCTGGGCAGAGCATGCTCAGAGAACCTTGTCCAGCTCTCCCTTCTCCTGCACAGCAAGCTCTGTGCAACCCCCGCCCCTTCAGCAGCCCTCTCACTGCTAGGACGCCTCTCAGACCGCCTGCTGTTCCTCTGTCACAGAGCAGCCAGAATGTCAGTCTCTCAGGCACTCTACCTGTTCCAGCTCCCCAACCTCCAGAGCACCACACAGAGTAGGTTTCTGCTCTCAAAGCAGATCTCCAAGGCTAGCTGTTCAGTAGTCCCAGGCTTCCATTCCATCCCCCTCTGTTTCTCTTCCTCCCGCCACTAACCTGGGTTCAGGGAAAAACTTGGGTCCCCACTGGATCATGGCTTTCATACGTTACCCTGTTTCTTGAGGTCTGCTCTGTTCATGAGGTCCGTTTGCAGCCTGGTTCAGCCTTCTTTCCTGTTGCTGTTTTAGGGTTAGTTGTATTAATTAACTGTATTTTCATACCATTTGTAGTTTTGGGAGGAGTTTTTTGTCTCACCTCTTGTGCCGCCATCTTTAATTCTCTACTTTCATCAACATGGAATTTGGGGGGAATAAAATTTAGTCCCTATGAGGGTTCTAGGCAGAGAGAACAGCAAGTTTTCCCTTAGATAAGAGCTTCTCAAACTTGGAACTATTGAGAGTCAGATAATTCTTTGCTGTGGAGCATGTCCTCTGCACTGAAGGGTATTTAGCAGCATCTCTGGCCTCTACCCACTGGATGCCAGTACCACCCACAGTTGTGACAACCAAAAATGTCTTCAGACACTGCCGGGTACCTTTCAGGAGCAGAAAGAAACGTATTGTGGTGAAAAAGTAGTAGAAATAACAGCTTAGGTAAGTGGAAGCCAAATCACGTGGGGCCTTGTAGGCCAAACTGAGTTTAGATTTTATTCTAAGTGAGACGGAGAACTATTTGAAAGTATTAAAAAGCAAATTTTGTCCAAGTAAATTTAAGCCCTAATTGGCTTTATTAAGTGATTAATGAGTGGGCAACATCCCCTCTAGGAAGAAGAGAGATGTTCTGAGGAATTGTGGAGAATTGAAGGTTTGTATAGACAGATGTGTGGGGCAAAGTTGGTAGCAAAAGAAAAGAAGGGGTTGTGACTTTCAGGTCAGGTCACTTTCTTTAGGGGAAGAGCAGGGGTCTTATATTGCAGGTCAGTCCATCTTCTTTTAGGGCAGGTGGACAGACTCATTGACAGATGGTCTTATCAATGATGCTAACCAGAAAATTCCTGACAGACTACATTTCTGGGGGAGATTGAAACTGTAATTGGGTTGATGTATTAGGCCCTCGTTTGGTGACCTAGCCTAGCAAAAGTGACACCATGTGGGGCCTGTGTCTTCTTTTTAACAAAAGTTTTAAACAGGGAAATGATATGATCTACTCACAGTTTTTTAAAGATGATTGTCTGCCTTAGAAAGTAGACTATAAGAGCATCAGTCATAGAAACAGTGTCAATTAGGAAACCCATTGAAGAAATTCAGGTAGTGCATGCCTTTGTAGGTGTGAAATATGCCATAAGCAAGGTGTATAGAAATGGGCATGGCTTTGTTGCAGAATGTTGTTCTTAACAAAAACAGGTGGGCCAGCTTGTCCCTGAGGAATAAGGCGTACCTTTATTCCAGAGTTTTAAAAACGGAAGCAGCTGGTGACAATGGGAAAAGGGAATTTGGATGATTAGGAAGGTCCTAGATGAAAGGAAGATTTGTTTTTCCACTTTGTTACTATTTGAATGAATTTCTTTTACCGTGTGCATGTATTCCTTAAAAAGTGTTTTTCGAACACTAATTTACAACCATGAGGGAATTTCCCTGAGGAAGATAACTAATGTGTCATTTGCTTTGTAAACCAAGTGGTGGAAAATAGTTGAGCTATGGACCCTTTTGTTCCAATTCTTAAGAAGCAATTAGCGTTCCAATCTCAGTACCATTTAAACTCATAAGAAACTCCAAACATGGAAAAATATAGGAAGGGATGGGAGGATGGAGTTTTTGGTAGATTACAGATTTTTCCTATCGGATTCAAGTTCTTTTTGACATTTGTTTAATTAGTACAGAAAGTCTTCTTTCTATTTTATTTCCATGTCTTAATAGACTGGACACAGAGTTCCTTTTTCCTCTTTGATCCATGCAGGAGCATTCCCTGATCTGTGCTTTTTCATCACTTCTGTAGTTTGGCACTGGAGGTTTTCTTTTGTTTACATTATGCTATTGTGAGAATTGACTGCTCTTGTTGTAAGCAAAATTATTTTAGAGAATACAGTAGGATTTTAGCATAGAGGATTAGTGTTCATTTCTTTCTGTTGTTGTATATGTTTTACTAAGCTGTTGGTTTGGTTTTCCTTTTCCTAAGGTGCTGCTACATCCTCATCTTCTTCTTCACCTTCATCCAGTTCCATAACAGCTGCTGTTATGCTAACATTAGCTGAACCGTCAATGTCCAGTGCATCGCAAAATGGAATGTCAGTTGAGTGCAGGTGACAGCAGGACTTGCTAAAGCACTTTGCACTTAATGGCTGTTGAGGGCCACATCTTTTTTATACTGCACAGTGGCACAAAAAAAAAAAATCAGACAAGCACTATTTTATATTTAAAAATTGTTTCTTGACAAGGTGACTTGGCACTTAAGTGCACTTTTTTTATGAAGAAAAAGTACAATGAACTGCTTTTCCTCAAGCAATAATTGTTTCCAACTTGTCTGGGAATTGTGTATCTGGTAACTTGAAGGCCTTCCACTGTGGCAAATGGAGGCTTTTCACTGCCTGTAGAGACAATACAGTAAGCATAGGTATTGGTGGGCCAGAACATGTTAAGATTAACTTACTGTATATGTATTCCCTTGTATTTTGTTAAAGCTGGAACATTTGATATTTTTCCATTTATTTATGAAAAAATAACCTATTTTCATTTGTACAAGTGAATTGTTTTTTAAAGCAAGTCATCTTAGGGTGGCTTTAATTGTATAAGTCAAGCACATGTTATAAATTCAAAACCTGCAGTTAACGGGATATTAGACATCAGTCCTGGTAACCAAATATTAAATATTCTCTTTAAAAAAGACTGAATATGTTTACAGGTTTGAATTAGGCTAAAAGGTCTTGCAGTGGCTTTTCATGCCCCTTCAAATTGGAATGAACTACTGTACTTTGCCATTTTTCTATAAATCAGTATTTTTTTTTTAATTTTGATATACATTGTGTGAAAAAAGAAAATGGCTAATAAACTCTATTGAATATTAAACAATGTATAAAGATTGTACTTAGCCAGTTCAAAGTGTATATTTATTCATAATGAATTATAACAGTTATATTTTTGTGTTTTCTTGTAAAGGTTTCTTTTTCCTTAAATACAGATAACTCATTTGTATTGCTTATTTTATTATGAGCTACAATAAGAGGACTTCAGGAACAACTAAATGTATTAGTATGGTTCAAGGTTGTTGATAATGAACTGTCTCAAAAGGATGGTTATTTTAAGTATAAATAATTAATTGGGGTGATAGGCCTATAAAATTAAATGCCTTGTATAAAATCCAAAATGAATGCAAAATTATTTTCACTTGTATTGACTTTATGTTGTATGAATCCAATCTCTGTTCTGTTTGGCACTTGTATTTAATTCTACACCTTTGTAAGACATTTGTATATTATGGATGTGTTCATTCAAACTATTTAATACCTGGCACTGTTAATACACAGTACTTTACTGTACAGACTGTTCTACTGTTTTAATTGTAGTTCTGTGTACTTTTTTTGGATGGGACTGGCATGTTTTGTTTGTTTTCTGGCAATACAACGTGAGAATTTTGAAGCGTTTTGTTGTAGATGCTAACGTGTCAGAATCCTTTACATTCAATTTTTCTAAGAAAAGCATTTTCAGTCTTGTAGTGTGTGCTTACAGTAATTTTGTTGAAAATGGTCAAGTTATTCAGATTTGTACAGGACTGTAAAGATTTGACAGCAAAACATTGAAAAAGCTTATAGAATAAAAGCTATAAAATATATATCAGGATCTGCAAACAATGAAGAATTATGTAATATATTGTACAAATGTAAGCAAAGGCTCTGAAATAAAATGCCATAGTTTGTGAATCCTTGATTTTGTTTCTAAAAGGTTAAGTAATTTTAGTTCATTTCTGTATGTGATGATTGACTGGGACATCTTATCTCCAGCACGTATTACCAGAAGGGATTATTTGACATAGAAAAATGGGAATATTCTACCTATAAAAATTAAAAGTCCATTAGCCAGATACAGGTTTATTAGGCATTCTTACATCTTTGCATACACTGTTTTGCTTGACTCTAGTCCAAACATGAATATTTATCCCTTACTTGGAGGTTTGTCTAAAGGACAGAGTTTTTTTTCTTGTTCACTTGAGACCATTACCAGCAGCTTGCGTTCCTTCTTTCCTTCTTTCTTTCCTCCCCTCTTCTCCTTCCCTTCCTTCTTTCCTGCCTTCCTGCATTCCTTCCCCTCCCCTTCTCCCCCCACTATCTTTTAATTTAAATTGACTTTTGTGGGTCTCATACTTTTAGTGCAGTCTACCCCATTAATACTGGAATTGTCTAGGTATTGTTAAAACAATAGTTGGTGCTCAGGCCCCACCCTCAAAGAATCATATTTTTTTGCTCTGGGATGATACCTGAATGTTGATCGTTTTTTAAAGGTCTCCAGTGATTTTAACATGCATCTGGGTTGAGAACCATGCTTTATTCCAAGCTTTTGAAAATGATTAGTGGTTTTTTTTTCCTCATTTAATGAATATCCTACCAAGTAAAATACATTCTTTAAAACAAAAAGAAAATAAACTTTTTTAAGGCCTAAACAAGCTCAAATGTGTATTTTTTTAAAGCACCTTTATGATGACCCTATATTTATGACCCTTTATTTAAACAGAAACTAGTTTAAAGGATGAGTTTTAAAATCTGTAGAACAGTGCTTCCCAAAATAAAGTCCCAGAATACTGGTCCCTGGAAATGCTCTGAGAACTTACTGTCAAATGTATTTTGGAAATGCTGTAAATAGCACAGCCCTTCTTAGAGATGCAGTGTTAATGTAGTAAAAACTTAGAGAAGGCCCGTGAAGAGACACATGCCAGCTTCCTTTACCCTACTGTTTTCAATCTTACCTGATCATGAATCCATGTCTTTCAAGGAACTACTACTATCACCTACTTTGTGTGTTACAAAACAGTGCTCTAAAGGAGAATGTTTGCAAACTATGTCGGAGTTGAGGTTATAACCCTTGAGCCTCTCTGTCTCTTGTCTGCCTATTTTCCTTTCTTCCCAGCTTCTCTGGCAAGTTGAGAATTTCATAGTATTACTAGAATTTGGCTTAAGTTTTCCCCCTGGCTATCTGAACTACATTTTATCTACCAACTTTACAATCTGTGATAAAACTAAGATGGTATGATTTTTACAGTATTCTCCAAAACCTTTTTTTCCCACTGAAATAACCTGAGGGTGAGGTCTTGTCAATTTCCTTAACCTGGGGAAATTGGGAAGGTGGAACAGATTCTGTGAAACCCCTACTGTTTTTTACAAAATGTTTTTTGTATTTTTCTGTGAAAAGAGTCTTGATATTTTAAACTCTTCAAAGGGGTTAAATGATCTCTAAATGGTTAAGAACAAGCTCTGAATGGCAGTGAGATAATTTTTTAACTCCCCAGCCACAGCTTCTTTCACACTATTTTCTTCTAGAAGTATGTTCAGTCTTTGTGAGTCATTTCTCCACTTCTAAAACTAAGGACTTTGGGCTAACATCATATGATGGGTTTTGTATGTGTAAGAGGAATAGTTTCATGGTTTAGTAGTTGTGAAAGTAATATATATGACATAATTATGTGCTAAGTTGCATGGTCTGGGAAAACGGGTGCGTAAGGGTATACATGTAGGCAGTGTATGAGCGTAAAGGAATCTTGACCACTGATGTGATGATGACATAGAGGAGCGGCAAACATTCAAAGTAGATTCAGCTGGAAATGGAAGGAGCAACTAGAGAGGAGAGTCACGACGGCATCGGCCAGATGCGATGAGAATGTAGTGCTCCAGATAGGAAGTGATTCTTAGAATGTTAGAATGGGGAAGGAATGAGATTGGAGGCATTCTGAAGGGAAAATGAATTTCTACACTGGACTGTAGGATGGATGAGATGCTTGAATATGGACAATTGGATTTTTCTCATCTCTATGAAATAACACAAGGTCACAAGGGAAACCAAAATAAGCAACTCAGAAATCAAAACGAGGGTCAAACAGTTGAATATTGTGTTTTTGTTTCATCAGTTTATCTGATTTGGGCTTTGAAAGGTCAAGTATTCCCAAAGACTTCTGTTAAGCAGCTTTCAAAAAGCAGGTCTGTTCCCCAAGATTCATAGTCAAATCCTATTTTACCACCAAAACTGAATGAAATGGTTTAATTTTAATATTCACCTTTTATTACCTAAAAGTCAATTTACCAAGGAGTTATTAGGTATGGAAAACGGATAGTACAGGATGATTAAGACACCCATTTTAATTTAGAGAGACTCTAAAATAACGCTAATAAGTACACTGGAGGCTTGGAAAAAGATTGGATCTCGAAAATTTTCTTAAGACAGTATCTGACCTGGGCCTTGAAAGATGGGTACAACTTTGCATGTGAAAGTGAGGGGGCAAAAGGAGGGCAGTGGTGGGAGAACGAATAACGAGTAAGAGGGAATAATGTGGTGACAAAAAGCAGGCTAGAATGTGAGGATTTCCAGGAGTTAAGTCTGGGAAGGTAGGCTGAAGAAACAAGTTGTGAGTGCCAAGGAACTGCTTTCCTGGTGGGACAGCGGGGCAGAGCAGGTAGAGCTGTGGTCTCCAGCTATTAGTGTTTAACTTTTTAAAATGATGTCAAATTTAGAAGGGTTGTACGAGTAGTGCCAACAAGTCCCGTGCACCCGTCACTCCGATTCATAGACTGTTCATACGGAGTTACACTCATCTCTGTAACCCCATTTCAGGTTAACGTCCTCCTTCCTCTTCAACAATTCAGGGACTTTCGAACACGTTTTCTCTCTTATTGGACTGACACCCCGTTCCCAGCCTCGCTGATACTTATGAAACGTGCAGGCGCCGGTTTCTCGGAAGACGCTTCACCCCTAACTTTGGGCTTCTCCCAAGCAGGACCAGGTACAAACCGGCGCGGAACCCTGAGCCAGCCCGCCCGGTGCCTCGCCCCCTGCGCGGCTGCGGCGGCGCCCGGAGCGTTAAGAGCGTGGCTCCGGGAGCGGAAGTCGCCGGGACCCGGAAGGGCGGCCCACGCGCTGCTGCTGCCTGGGGGACCCTGGGATGAAAATGGCCGTGGCAGGAAAGAACAAAGGGAAGAAAAAGAAGAATGCCGGGGAGGGGTGAGTAGCGCGTGGCACGTCCCCCTGGCAAGGTGTGCGCGTTCGGGAGCTCGGGCGGGCGAAGCGGCGGGGCGCGTCGTGGTGTCACTGAGCTGAGCCTCTGGCGTCGGTATCTAGGGAGAAGCCGGACCGCGGCGCTCGTGGGGCTCTGACGGGAGACTATCTGGTCGGACAAGTCGCGGAGAGCTTGTGCCACGGCGAGCGCCCCTCCGGAGGCGGCGCAGCTCGGCTGGCGTCCCTCTTCAGCTCCTTTGAGCCTCAGCCTCAACCTGTCTACATGCCTGTGCCTAAAGTAAGTCATTGTGTGTCTGTTTCGAATGGCTCATGACAACAGCTTTAAAACAAGCAATTTACCTCGCGGAGCATGGTTTCTAAAGGGCGGCAGATAGGATTAATTTTAAGGAGCCGTTCATTATTGGACATCCCGGTGAGAGAGAAAAGATACCAATTGAGAAAGACTACTAAATTATTAAAAAGGATGAGGTCTCAAACAGAACTTCAAACATTTCATAGGAAACCACCCAGAAAAAGAAACGGGGTGAAGAGGAAGAAAATACATCCCAAATTCAGAGACCACTTTTGCAAGAACCTGCAAAAAAAATGAAAGTGAATAAGAAGCTTTCGGATGCAGACAGGAAGTTGGCAAACAGGTTGGTAAACTTATCGTAATGTTAAATTAGATGTAAAATAATTGAGATTCTTATACCTGCAATATTCATCGTAATTTTTTTTCTCGTTTCATAGTTCTAATTAAAAAAAAATTTTTGTTGTTGTTATGGAAAATATCCCCCATGTGCCCAGTATTAACAATTATTAATACTTGGCCAATTTTGTTTCATCTTTATCCCATTTGTATCCCCCTCATTATTTAGAAGCAAAGCTAACACTTATGTTTTATCTGTAAATGAAGAAGATTAATTTGGTGTTCTTAAACTTAGAGATCAAATTGTCCCATTAACTGCCTTAATATATATATATATATATACACATATATATGTATATATGTATATATATATTTTTTTACCGTTTTTGTGTATCTACACCCAGATCACAGTACCACCACAGGTCCCTAGTTAACTTTCCTGTCTGTCATGCTACTCTTTTCAAGCCCCCTAGTTCTCTTTTCTTAGCAGGTGATCTTGTTATCCAGAGCTGTTAACTGCTAACGATTGTGAACTATTTTTTGTCCTCCTGTGAAAACCTCTATGTACATCCTTAATTTCTTCCCCTTTCTCTCAGAAAGGTGCCCTCCTCCTCCTGTACAATCACCTATGCTGTGTGTACCACCTTCCTCTTCTTCCTCCTTAGGGATTGTGTCATGAGATATATCCATTTTCTCCTGTTTCCTGTTTTTGATTTGTGCGCCATACTAACGCGCTCAAGATTCACATCTTAAAAAAAAGAAATCCAAAAAAACCAAACATATTCTACAGTCTCTTGTCCCTGTTTGCTACCATTCTCCCAGTACCTCCCATCATAATCAAGCTTTCAGAAAAAAGTGGTCTATACTTGGCACTGTCTTCCTTTTCTTGGTCTCTTTTCTCTTCCATGTGCTTGCAGTCTGCTTGTTTCTTTGTTGTGTTTTCATTTGATCTGACCATCCTTCTAAAACAGTGCCCAGTGAACGTCTACCAACTGAGTTGCCACGTTTAATAGGCAGACAGCCTTTGTCTCTCGAGTCCTCTCCGTTACACTTAAATGGCTGCTTTTCTTCTCAAAGCAGTTGGATTCTTTGATAGCAATCCCTTCTGACTCCTTTTTTTTGTCTTTTGCTTCTCAGTGTTAGTGTGGATACCTTTTCTTCTTACTGCTTTGTAAATGTTGATTTCCTTCAGTATTCTTTTCTCAGTCATCTTCTCATGACCATTTTCACCCTCCGTTCTGCTGGGCCCATGGCTCCACCATTCTGGTCTCCCTCCTAAGCTCTTGACCTCTCTGTTTGCCTGCCGGCATCTGCCCCTGTATGGCATATGTTCCTCAAATTCAGAATGCTTCAGACTGAGCCAATTAGAACTTTTTCTAATTAGCCTTATCAGACCCATTCCTCTGCATGACTGGTACTACTAGCCTTCTAGTTGCCTGAGCCAGTGACTTGGAGGCCATCCCACACTTTCTTT
Source organism: Phataginus tricuspis (assembly GCA_029783875.1). Taxonomy (NCBI): domain Eukaryota; kingdom Metazoa; phylum Chordata; class Mammalia; order Pholidota; family Manidae; genus Phataginus; species Phataginus tricuspis. The sequence continues at coordinate 1,332,098 of JAQQAC010023241.1, forward strand.
TCCTTGCAGATCTAATCAGTTGCCAAGTCCTGATGATGCTGTCTTTCCACTCCCTCCCTTGTTCTGGTTGGTCTGTTGTCTCTTTCCAGAGATGTGCAATTGTGACTGCCTGCTTTACTGGCCCCCCTTAACCATCCAGCCTTGTCCCCTTCCTGTTATCTTCCACTCTGCTGCCCAAATTATCTTAGGCACTCTCAAGGTCTTCAGAGGCTCTCCATCTTCCATCTTCTGTGGGATGAAATCTAAGTACTTTTGCATAACAGGTTGATAACATTCTTGACCTGTTTTCCGTCTAATACTGTCTTGTTTCCTTTCACACCTGCTAGGTCACATGCAGTAGGGAACAAAAGCAAGGCATGGACCCTCTCCTCAGTAGAGTTTATTGTCTAGCGAAGGAGTAACAGTGGCCAACATTTATTGAAGGCTGTCATGTGCCAGACATTGCCTTTCTAACTCAGGAAGCCTATCTCATTTCTCTTGTTTTTTTTTGTCTGTTTCGATACCATGTATTATAAATGTTACCACTTTGTTGTGAACTTGCCTGTCTCTTCAGAGACTAGACTATTGAAAGGCCTTTAATACTTTAATAGTCTCTTTATCTTTCTATCCCCAGAGGGTAGGACTAAGTGGAGCCTAGTACATATTTTCTGAATGAATAAATGATTTTTATGACTCCTGCTACCCATTCTCTCCCCTCCTTAAGATCCCCGTCCAGCTCTATTTTTGGACTGATGTTCAGCCCTCACATGTGCACCAAAGCTTTCTATTTTGCCAAGCAATCCTTAAAATCTTACAGAACTATTATAAGTGGGAAATCTGGTTTTCCCTATGGGCCAGTATTTTGCAGTTCAGTTAACCTTTATAGACTCCCTGGGATTGCTGAAGTAGCCCTGGAGTTCTAGATCAGGGAATGAAATTGGGTATGAATGGAGTGTAAACTAACTCTCCAAGAGCTTTAAATGAACTTGTGTTGCTATGCTATTCCCTGGCAGTTTTAATGTATCTTCAGAAATTGAGCTTAACTTTTTCTAAGTCTTGAGTTTTCTAAAGATACTAGTCACTTTTTGATAATGCTGCTTCTTAAATTTAAATATATTTGGGAATGGTAAGTTTATATTTGGGAAAGGCAGATGTAGGTGGGAAATACTTCTAATCTCTGTACTTTGTCAAATACTGGACCTGACTTCTGTGACTCATTTCTTTCCTTTCCCCTTCCTCTCTTTCTTTCTTCCCTTCCTTCCCTCTTTACCTTAAAAAGGGAAAATGCTCTAGCAAGTGCCGATTTAGAAGAAGAAATTCACCAGAAACAAGGGCAGAAAAGGAAAAATTTACAAGCTGGTATTAAAGCAGCAGATAAAAATGTCCTTGATGATGTAGATCACACAGGTGTACCTCAGAGAAAGAAAATTCAAATCAACCAAGAAGAAGAGCGATTAAAGAATGAGAGAACTGTATTTGTTGGGAATTTGCCTGTTACATGTAATAAGAAGGTGAGTATGTGATCTGTATGTTGTCAAGATTTGGAGAATTTAATCATAACTTTTGTTCATGTGTCCTTTAATAAACACAGTAAGTCATAAACATAATAGTACATTAAGTCATAATATAACACATAATTAATGTATAACTTCATTTTTTTTATAATTTATTTTATTTTAGTATCATTAACCTACAATTACATGAGCAATATTGTG
>JAQQAC010023241.1:1334291-1419908 GCA_029783875.1 Phataginus tricuspis
TACAGTATCATATCATCTGCAAATAGTGACAATTTGACTTCTTCTTTACCAATCTGGATGCCTTGTATGTCTTTGTTTTGTCTGATTGCCGTGGCTAGGACCTCCAGTACTATGTTGAATAACAGTGGAGAGAGTGGGCACCCCTGTCTTGTTCCCGATCTTAGATGAAAAGCTTTCAGCTTCTCACTATTAAGTATGATGTTAGCTGTGGGTGTGTCATATATAGCCTTTATGGTGTTGAGGTACTTGCCATCTATACCCATTTTGTTGAGAGTTTTAATCAAAATGTATAACTTCATTTTAAATGACCCATAATTCATTCTGTATATTGATGCCAGGGTCTGCCCTGCCTTTCCATTTCCATAGTCACTGCCCTAATTCAGGCTTTCATAAATGTTATTTGAACTGTTGCAGTGGCCTCCCATCTGGTTTTTTTTTGTTTTTTTTTTTCCCAGCCTTACCTCCTATTAATGCCACAGGAACATAAACCTGAGACAGTGCCTAGCCATAGGAGAAGCTCAGAAAATATGTGTTGTGTAAATGAATGACTGTATCCTAAGTTTTCTTCCATTACGTAAAGCTCCCTAAACTCGAAATATGCGCTTTACTGTCTGTGTTCATGTGATAGTCACATTGTTGGCAATCCCTTGGGTCAAAATTCAGCTCGTGCTTTGAAAGACAATTTAAATTCCACTTTCGTAAGAACAGTACCAAAAACTTGTTCTTTTGTCACCTAGTATTTGATCTATGATTATTTTGTAAAACAACACATTTTGCTTTGTAGCATAGTTTTGGTTATTGATCTTGTTAGCTTATAAGGGGCTAAAGGGAAGGGAGTGTGTGTGGTGCTTTGCACACTCAGTTTTTTAAAGTAGAACTGATTATAGAAGTTAATATCCTAGCTGTAAAACAAGTTCTTCACATCCTGAGCCATTCATAAGAATAATGTATAAAATTTATCCTCTAGATTTTTCTTAAGTCTGATGGTGCTTATTCCATACAATTGGGGCATTTCTCATGAGCTTAATTGTGTTTTCTTTTTATATGTTCCAGTAAAATTTTTTGTCTTCCAACTGAATAGTCACCTACTTTTCCTGAAATGTTCGTAAAGATGATCAGTTTTATTTAATTCCTTTTTGTAGCACTTACTTGATGTTCTGAAAGTAGACTAAAGTATATATATATATTTTTTTATTTTAGAAGCTGAAGTCATTTTTTAAAGAGTATGGACAGATAGAATCCGTACGATTTCGTTCTCTGGTATGTTTTCTCCCTCCTCAAAATTGCATAATCTTAAAATGTATCACATTTAAATCAGATGTACTAATGTGTTAATAACAGTGAGATTGAGGAGCATTTCACTTAAATCTTTGGAATCAATAAATTCAGATCTAGTCCAAAAGAAGACTTTCTCTAAATATCTACTGCTGATTCTTGTACTTTGTTAAATAATTTAATGAGTTCACCTAGAGAAATGCTATCCTTGTTAAGGCTAACGGTGTATTTTGGAGGGTGGGTGGGTGACTTGTTTGCTGTATCAGGTAGGCAGAAACAACACTTACTGAAGAGCCTTTCTGGAATCAGGCATTCAGTACATGAGGTTTGTGTGATACACACAGTATCTAAGCTTCCCTCTAGACAGGGTAAGTTTTTTTTTTTTAATCAATTTAATATTAAAACTTTATAAGAATAAGTGGTTATCTGATTTCACCAATTGAGCATTCTGTAGCACACTTAGAACCGTGTTCCTCGGAGCATGAAACAAGCGTCATTCCTATCTTTTTTTTTTTAATGTAATGAATGTGTATTAGAATATAGGAAATGTTTATTCCTTATTTCTAATTGCTTTTTCTCATGTGATTCTCCAAAGTGAGGTTTCCCAGCCTTGATAGCACGGACATTCTGTGCTAGATAATTCTTTGTTGGTGGAAGCTGCCCTGTGCATTACAGGGTGTTCAGCAGCATCCCTGGCCTCTGCCAGCTGATGCTGGTAGCATCCTCCCCACCCCAGCTCTAACCAACAAAAATACCTCCAGGCATTGCCAGCGGTCCCCAGAGGGCAGAAATGCCAACTTCTCTAAATGTAGACATTTCCTGAGATCTGGGCACAGTCTCCATAATTTCTGTCACAGTGTTTGTTTCTCACTTACATTGCATGCACTTTGCCCTTCTGAGCCCCATTTCCCCATATCGGATCCTTGCCTGACACATTCACTTGGGTGTCTTGCCAGCACCCCACTTTCAGCCTCTCTGTGCCTGCCGCCATCTGTCCCTGCCCCCAGGCAGCAGGCCTTGTTGCCTTTGTCTCTCTTCGTCCTTGCCTTCTGTTGTTTGTGTCATCCCAGCCTGATTCTCAGCTGTGCTTCCTTCCAAAGAGGAGCCATCCCTTTCTTTTTCTCGTCTCCCTAAGTTCTCATTTCCTTCTGAGTGAATAGTCACAGAGGCCTACTATGTCGCTATCTTCAGTCCACCTCTAATTCATCCAACATACTGCTCTCAACTTAGTTGTCCTGAAGTACTTCTTCCTGGAACTCCCTCCTGATTTTTCTCCCCTGCCATGAGCATCTGACACACACACACACACGCCTCATAGTGCCTGGTCTTGCCTTTGGGGAGCCTGCCCAGATTCTGGCCTGTCCCTGGATTACTGGTATGTTTGGTGACTCTGCTGTACGCTCTGAGCACCCCATACCTCACTGTGGTCCTTGTGAAGCTATTCTGCTTGTGAAGTTCATCTGACTCGCCAGGCTGCAAGCTGTGATAATAGATGCCCTGTGGGTCTTGCTCATCCATGCTGTGCACATCAAATATGAGTGGACTTGGCTAAAAGCTTCCCAATTCTCACTGTTGGTGAGATCTGTCTAAGTTCTAAGTCTGACGGTCTGCACAGGGTGGCCCTGAGGCCCTGTGTCCCTCCCACATGACTGTCCTGCAGCCTGGGAGTGTCCTTCCTTGGTGATCGTAGGCTTGGGCTTTCTCACCTTTGTCCTTTTGTTCAGTTTATTTGCTTGTTGGAAATCCTTAAAGTTTCATTTTGCCTATCAAGAATCTCTCTGTTTTTCAGTAGGCAGTTAAAATGTCACTTACTTAGGCTTTTTCTGATACTTTATACAATTAAGTGTTATTATTTCCTCCAAATTCTTTTTGTACTTTATTACCTTATGTACTTACTCATTTCTATCTTCAATAAAAGGACATAAGTCCTTAAGAGTTCCTAGGAGGCACCCAATAAATGAGTTTTGAAGACCATTATTCATTAATTATTGTGCATTTCTTATGTCTTGTACTGTTTTTCTTTCTATAATTTGAGAGTTTGACTATATATTAGTAGTTTAAACAAGACAAATTGAGAACAAATAGTTCACACGTCCTAGTTTTACTTTATAGACTATCAGATAACTAAAAGGAAGTTTTCCAGGAGAGATTTATAATTGTCCAAAATGAGATAGACATTCATATATGCTCCTAGACTGGGAGCTGGAGGGTCTGTTATCTTTGCCTTAATCTTCTCAGTACCTGGCTGTATTGGCACATTGGCAGTCACAGTCATTGACCTGAATTTCCACCTCTTCCATAACGTCTTTGCTACCTACAGCCTTCACTCATAAATAGTATATATATATACATATATATATATGACTGAAAATAAAGTGTACCTGAATATAAAGGAGATTCCCTTACTTGTCCATTAAAGATATCTCAGATTTTTTTTTGCCAACTGGCATATGTCTTACATTATTTATCAAGTTAAACATATTTAAAATCATGTAGGATATATTAATTTAGAAATGTTGCTTTTTTCCAAGCTCATTTTGTGAAACAGTTTTCTTTACATTTTTCATGTGCATCTTTAACATTAATGGCCCCTCATTACTGGAGACCCCTGTGAGTGACACATTTTGAAGGCACGGATATTTAATTCCATCAATGCCTGTTAAATCTAAGTATTGTACTATCATTGGAAATGTTTTTCCTAAGCCTCCAGGTCCCATTCACATAACATTAGGATAGTTTTTCTGATTCAATATTTCCCTAGAATGTTTTTTGTTTTTGGTCACATCATGTCATCAGGGTTAGATGTTTAGGGTTCAGTTAACTAGAATATAATTAATTGGAAGTAATACTTCAACTAATGAATTTTCTTTAATATTTTTTTTTCTCTTAAAAGATTCCAGCAGACGGAACCTTGTCCAAAAAGTTGGCAGCAATTAAGTAAGTTTATAATTAGAGAAAGGGAGTAGTCTTAAACTCTTCCATTTTGGTTAAAAATTTAGATTATTTTTTTTCATAGATTTTTATATTTGAATAATACCTCATGCTTGACTATTTCTTTATGTCTGCAGTAGCACATAAATTTGTCAGATGTTTGTCTTTAAGCCTTAATGTGAATTGTGTACTCACAGAGAATATTGCAAAAGAACTTACTAGAAAATGCACCATAGGAAATATCAAGGATGATTAGGCAGTGTTTGGAAGAGAATAAGACAATTTTCTACCCAAATATTCTAGTGTAAATCATAAATACGATATCTCATTGATTCTAAGGCACGCATTGTTGAAAATTGTTGAAATCTTAAGATATTGAAATGCATCTGAAAACCAGGGGTGCCCCATAGCTGCATTTAGCTGGTCAGATGTTTCCAGAGAGAATTCATGTTTGCTTATATCAGTACTGGGACTTCTACCAGCCCTAGACCATTTAAGTTCTCTGTTTCAGGGCTTGGGGACCACACTGGTAGTGTGGCTTGTGGCTCAGGTCCTCAGGGGTTTTTTCTCTACCCTCCTTATCCACCCAGTGCCAAGGATGAGATGTGCAAGAGTCCTTACTCTCCCTTTCTCATTAATTATTTTACTGAAATAAACTGACATATAACATTACGTAAGTTGAAGTTGTACAACCTTTTTTTCTCACTTTGTCAGTTTTATGCAGGGTTTCCTGTAACTTGTTTTTTCTTTCTTACTGGTACATGAAATGATGGCTTTTACAAGTAGAGGTGTGTATATTAGATATAGATAATTAAATAATGGGTCACATCTATATATTAGATAAAATATAGTGATATACTTTAGTATACATTAAATTGCTTCATTATTTACAACAGCCAAGACTTGGAAACAACCTAAGTGTTCATTAATAGATGAATGGATAAAGAAAATGTGGTGTGTATATACATAGTAGTATGTTATTCAGCCATGAAGGAAGGAAATCTTGCCATTTGGGACAACATGGATAGACTTTGAGGGCATTATGCCATGTGAAATAAGTCAGATAAAGAAAGATAAATACCATGTGATCTTACTTATATGTGGAATCTTAAGAAAAGGGACCTGAACTCAAAGAGAACAGGTTGGTGGGTGCCAGAGGAAGAGCATAGGGGACATGGGTGAAGGGGTTCAAAAGGTAAAAGAAAACTTTAAGTTATAAAATAATTAAGTCCTGGAGATGTAATTCATAATACAGTGACTATAGTTACTAATACTGTATTGTATATTTGAAAGTTGCTAAGAGAGTAGATCTTAAAAGTTCTCATGAGATGAAAAAGATCTGTAACTTGTGTGGTGATGGATGTTAACTGTACACACTGTGGTGATTATTTCACAATATATACAAATATCATTATAAGCTTGAAACTAGTATACTGTTATATGTTAATTACCTCAATAAAACAGACATGAGGTTATCAGTTGCCTCAGCCAGTACTGATTGAATTAAGTTTAAAAACCATTTCTGGGAATGTTACTGTATCAGGATTTTTGAATTGCAGCAGTCCCTTTGAGTGAGTTCATTTCTCCATTTATTCCTGATTTAGAATTATTTGGCAGACCAGATCTGTGCCAGCTTTTTCCCATAACCTCCCAACACCAGTTGTATAGTTGACACTTGATAAATATGTGTTAATATTAATGACTCCAGTAATGTTTGTTGAGGTAACCAACATTGAGGTAACTAGTTTATTGAGGCAAAGTTCTCCTTTATGCAAGGAATTTTCAGATTGTGTGGGAAATGGAAAATTCTAGTAAGCTACAACCCTTCTCTGGGCCATACAGACTTTTCTTTCTGTATGAGGCTGAAACCCAGGGGCCTAAATTTCGGCAGAAACGGTGTTCTGATAGGAGTATGTGGTAGCAGTACTAAGGAGTTGGGATACCAGGAAAAAAAGAGTTTGCTCACTATGATGGCCATTGGTCTCCCCCACCCATGTCCCCAGTTGAAAACACTTTTGAATTGAATTATTTGAATAAATAATGAAGCAAATGGTTAAAAATAAAACTGTAAAAAGTACAGAGTGAAAAAATCCTTTCCTATCTTTTCCCTGCCACATCCCTGCCCCAAGCAGCTGCTGCTTTTTCTTTCTTGTATGACCTTCTAGAGACATTTTATGTATTTACATATCTATGTCGTCCATCACCACTGCAGGTTAACTTTTTGAGGCAGAAGTAGTCAACAATCACATAGTACTACACATCTTCCTTTTCTCTACTTAGTGTAACTTGGAGATCTGTTTATATTAGTGTAAAAATTGGTTCCTCCTTTTTCAGAGCATCTTAATCTGAAAAGTGTCCCATAACTTGTTTTAATATGCCTCCATTGATGGACTTTTAATTTATTTCCAATCTTTTGACCTTTACAAATAATGCTGGAATGAATACATAAATGAAGTTATATGTAGCTTAAAATTTTAGCACTGGAATTGCTTGGTCAAAAGGGTATTTGCATTTTTTTTTAATTTTGCTATTATTAAAATACAATTACATGAGCAACATTATGATTCCTAGACTCCCCCTATTATCAAGTCTCCACCGTTTCCCCCTTATCTCTCCCTTCCCACCCATCTTCCCCAGTCCCTTTCCCTTTGGTAACTGTTACTCCATTCTCGGGTTCTGGAGTCTGCTGCTGTTTTGTTCCTTCAGTTTTTTCTTTGTTCTTGTACACCACATATGAGTGAAATCATTTGATACTTGTCTTTCTCCACCTGGCTTATTTCACTGAGCATAATACCCTCTAGCTCCATCCCTGTTGCTGCAAATGGTAGGATTTGTTTTCTTCTTATGGCTGAACAATATTCCACTATGTATATATACCACATCTTCTTTATCCATTCATCTACTGATGAACACTTAGGTTGCTTCCATTTCTTGGCTATTGTGAATAGTGCTGCGATAAACATAGGGGTGCATATGTCATTTTGAAACTGGGCTGCTGTATTCTTAGGGTAAATTCCTAGGAGTGGAATTCCTGGGTCAAATGGTATTTCTATTTTGAGTTTTTTGAGGAACCTCCATACTGCTTTCCACAATGGTTGTACTAATTTAAATTCCCACCAGCAGTGTAGGAGGGTTCCCCTTTCTCCACATCCTCGCCAACATTTGTTGTTGTCTTTTGGATGGCGGCCATCCTCACTGGTGTGAGGTGATATCTGATTGTGGTTTTAATCTGCATTTCTCTGATGATTAGCGATGTGGAGCATCTTTTCATGTGCCTGTTGGCCATCTGAATTTCTTTGGAAAAGTGTCTGTTCAGCTCCTCTGCTGTCTGGGTTTCTAGCCTCTCCCCCGCCGGTCCTGCTCACTGTCAGGATTACCAGCTCTTTCTGTGACCAGCTCTTTCTGTGACCCTCCGAGCCAGCAGAGGGAAAGGAAGGGAGGGAGAGGCACGCCCCGACAAGGCGAAGTAAGGGAGGCAAGAGCCGACTGTCCGCCCGTTCCGCAGCCTCCGCCGTCCCCTTAGACAATCAGACATGACAGGGAGCTCAGTCGAAGGAGGAACTCGTTTATTGCAGCTCAGAACACGGAATATATAGGGTGTGGTCTCTTCTGATTGGTTACACCTTATGCTAACAAGGCGACTTTCAAATTTCCAATCACGCACAGAGTTGTGCGCATGCGCAGTTGTCTCTGACGTAAGAGGTGGACCGGAGTGAGAACTGTGGCGCAGGTGAAACTCAAAGGGTTCTCAGCGGCCATTTTTGTGGTGCGGCTGAGATTCAAAGGTAGTTCCCCACACTCTGCCCATTTTTTAATTAACTTATTTGCTTTTTGTTTGTTGAGGTGTGTTAGCTCTTTATATAATTTGGATGTCAACCCCTCATTGGATTTGTCATTTATGAATATATTCTCCCATACTGTAGGATGTCTTTTTGTTCTACTGATGGTATCCTTTGCTGTACAAAAGCTTTTTAGTTTGATATAGTCCCATTTGTTCATTTTTGCTTTTGTTTCCCTTGCCTGGGGAGATATGTCCATGAAGAAGTTGCTCATGTTTATGTCCAAGAGATTTTTGCCTGTGCTTTTTTCTAAGAGTTTTATGATTTCATGACTTACATTCAGATCTTTGATCCATTTTGAGTTGACTTTTGTGTATGGGGTTAGACGGTAATCCAGTTTCATTCTCTTACATGTAGCTGTCCAGTTTTTCCAACACCAGGTGTTGAAGAGGCTGTCATTTCCCCATTGTATATCCATGACTCCTTTATTGTATATTAATTGACCATATATGCTTGGGTTTATATCTGGGCTCTCTATTCTGTTCCACTAGTCTATGGGTCTGTTCTTGTGCCAGTACCAAATTGTCTTGATTACTGTAGCTTTGTAGTAGAGCTTAAAGTCAGGAAGTGTAATTCCCCCTGCTTTGTTTTTCCTTCTCAGGATTGCTTTGGCTATTTGGGGTCTTTTGTTCCATATGAATTTTCGAACTTTTTGCTTTAGTTCATTGAAGAATGCTGTAGGTATTTTGATAGGGATTGCATTGAATCTGTAGATTGCTTTAGACAGAATGGCCATTTTGACAATATTCTTCCTAGCCAAGAGCATGGGATGAATTTCCATTTATTAGTGTCCTCTTTAATTTCTCTTAAGAGTGTCTTGTAGTTTTCAGGGTATAGGTCTTTCACTTCCTTGGTTAGGTTTATTCCTAGGTATTTTATTCTTTTGGATGTGATTGTGAATGGAATTGTTTTCCTGATTTCTCTTTCTGCTAGTTCATTGTTAGTGTATAGGAATGCAACAGATTTCTGTGTATTAATTTTGTATCCTGCAGCTTTGCTGAATTCATATATTAGATCTAATAGTTTTGGAGTGGATTCTTTAGGGTTTTTTATGTACAATATCATGTCATTTGCAAACAGGGACAGTTTGAGTTCTTCCTTGCCAATGTGGATGCCTTTTATTTCTTTGTGTTGTCTGATTGCCGTGGCTAGGACCTCCAGAACTATGTTGAATAAAAGTGGGGAGAGTGGGCATCCTTGTCTTGTTCCTGATCTTAAAGGAAAAGCTTTCAGGTTCTCACTGTTAAGTCTAATGTTGGCTGTGGGTTTGTCATATATGGCCATTATTATGTTGAGGTACTTGCCCTCTATACCCATTTTGTTGAGAGTTTTCATCATGAATGAATGTTGAATTTTGTCCAATGGCTTTTTAGCATCTATGGAGATTATCATATGGTTTTTGTCCTTCTTTTTGTTGATGTAGTGGATGATGTTGATGGATTTTCGAATGTTGTGCCATCCTCGCATCCCTGGGATGAATCCCACTTGATCATGATGGATGATCTTTTTGATGTATTTTTGAATTTGGTTTGCTAATATTTTGTTGAGTATTTTTGCATCTATGTTCATCAGGAATTTTGGTCTGTAATTTTCTTTTTTTGTGGTGCCTTTGCCTGGTTTTGGTATTAGAGTGAATTTGGCCTCGTAGAATGAATTTGGGAATATTCCCTCCCCTTCCACTTTTTGGAAAACTTTCTGGAGGATGGGTATTAGGTCTTCACTAAATGTTTGATAAAATTCAAAAACAGTGAAACCATCTGGTTCACGAGTTTTGTTCTTAGGTAGTTGTTTGATTACCAATTCAATTTCTTTGCTGGTAATTGGTCTGTTCAGATTTTCTGTTTCTTCCTGGGTCAGCCTTGGAAGGTTGTATTTTTCTAGAAAGTTGTCCATTTCTTCTAGGTTATCCAGTTTGTTACCATATGATTTTTCATAGTATTCTGTCATAATTCTTTGTATTTCTGTGGCGTGTGTAGTGATTTTTCCTTCCTCATTTCTGATTCTGTTTATGTGTGTAGACTCTCTTCTTTTCTTGATAAGTCTGGCTAGGGGTTTATCTGTTTTGTTTATTTTCTCAAAGAACCAGCTCCGGCTTTCATTGATTCTTCCTATTGTTTTATGCTTCTCAATTTAATTTATTTCTGCTCTAATGTTTATTATGTCTTTCCTTCTCTGACTTTTGGCCTCATTTATTCTTCCTTTTCTAGTTTTATTAATTGTGAGTTTAGACTGTTCATTTGGGATTGTTCTTCTTTCCTGAGGTAGGCCTGTATTTCAATATATTTCCCTCTTAGCACAGCCTTCACTGCATCCCACAGATTTTGTGGTGTTGAATTATTGTTGTCATTTGTTTCCATATATTGCTTGATCTCTGTTAGGAGCATGTTATTAAGTCTCCATGTGTTTGTGGCCTTTTTCGTTTTCATTGTGTAATTTATTTCTAGTTTCATACCTTTGTGATCTTGGAAGCTGTTTGGTACAATTTCAGTCTTTTTGAATTTACTGAGGTTCATTTTGTGGCCTAATATATGATCTATTCTTGAAAATGTTCCATGTGCACTTGAGAAGAATGTGTATCCTGTTACTTTTGGATGGAGTTTTCTGTAGATGTCCGTTCGGTCCATCTGTTCTAATTAATATGTTGTTCAGTGCCTCTGTCTCTTTACTTATTTTCTGTCTGGTTGATCTGTCCTTTGGAATGAGTGTTGTGTTGAAATCTCCTAAAATGAATGCAGTGCATTCTATTTCCCCCCTTTAATTTGGTTAGTATTTGTTTCACATATGTAGGTGATCCTGTGTTGGGTGCATAGACATTTATAATAGTTATATCCTCTTGTTTGTCTGATCCTTTTATCATTATGTAATGTCCTTTGTCTCTTGTGACTTTCTTTGTTTTGAAGTCTATTTTGTCTTATACAAGTATTGCAACTCCTGCTTTTTTCTCACTATTAGTTGCATGAAATATCTTTTTCCATCCCTTTACTTTCAGTCTGTGTATGTCTTTGGGTTTGAAGTGAGTCTCTTGTAGGCAGCATATAGATGGGTCTTGTTTTTTTTATCCATTCAGTAATTCTGTGTCTTTTGATTGGTGCATTCACACCATTTACATTTAGGGGAATGATCGATATGTATGTACTTATAGCAATTGCAGGCTTTAGATTTGTGGTTACCAAAGGTTCACGGGCAATTCCCTTACTATATAACAGTCCAGTTTAACTTCGTATAATTAGACACACAACCTAAAGGTTCGTGTTTTTTTTTTTCCTCCTTTTTCTTCCTCCTCCATTCTTTGTATGTTTTGAGTCATATTCTGTACTCTTTGTCTTCCCTTGGGTGACGTGTCTTTAGCCTTAGGAATACTTCCACCTATAGGAGTCCCTCCAAAATGCGCTGTAGAGGTAGTTTGTGGAAGGTAAATTCTCTCAGCTTTTGCTCATCTAAAAATTGTTTAATCCCTCCTTCAAATTTAAATGCTAACCTTGCTGTGTAGAGTATTCTTGGTTCATGACCCTTCTGCTTCACTGCATTAAATACATCATGCCACTCCCTTCTGGCCTGTAACTTTTCTGTTGAGAAGTCTGATGATAGCCTGATGGTTTTCCTTTGTATGTAATCTTTTTTCTCTGTCTTGCTGCTTTTAAAAGTCTGTCTTTATCCTTGATCTTTGCCAGTTTAATTATTATATGTCTTGATGTTGTCTTCCTTGGGTGCCTTGTATTGGGAAATCTGTGCACCTCCATGGCTTGAGAGACCATCTCCTTCCCCAGATTGGGAAAGTTTTCAGCCATTACCTCCTCAATGACACTTTCTATCCCTTTTTCTGTTTCTTCTTCTTCTGGTACCCCTATAATGTGAATATTGTTGTGTTTGGATTGGTCACACAGTTCTCTCAATATTCTTTCATTCTTAGAGATCCTTTTTTCTTTCTGTGCCTCAGCTTCTTTGTATTCTTCTTCTCTAATTTCTATTCCATTTACCGTCTTTTCTCCTACATCTGTCTAATCTGCTTTTATATACCTCCATTGTATGTTTCATTTCAGATATGAAATTGCTTAATTATCGAATCTCCAACTTAAAATCATTTTTTTCTTCTTGAATATTTTTCTGTACCTTCATAAGCATGTTTATAATTTTTATTTTAAACTCTTTTTCAGGAAGATTGATGAGTTCAGTTTCATTTGGCCCTCTTTCTGGGGTTTGTGAGATTCTGAACCATGTTGTTTTGACATTTCATATTTCTGTGTCGTGCCCACTTAGTGTTCAGAAACTCCAGTCTCTGGAGCTGCTCAACCCCTAGAGTGAGATTGGGGTTTGTAGGGGAGCGGAGCTGGTGCCTGGGGGGAGGAAAGATCTGTTTCCTGATTCCCGTCTGTGGTCCCTGTCTCCAGTGTCCGAGCCAGTGGGCCAAGCACCCATATGTAAACCTATGTGTTTTGCGTTTCTAGCCGTTGTAGGCGGGGCCTCCCTCTGGCTGGCCTGACGCCTGCGCTGTGACTGTGGGTTTGCAAGCAGGTGCCTGTGGGGCAGTAGGAATGTTTAGCAGGCTGTGTGTCACAGTTGGGGGCCTTCGAGCTGAGTAGGCAGCCAGGGGGATGGAGCACCTGAAGCTCCTTAAAGTTCCCAACCAGCTGGGCAGAGCGCGCCCAGACAACCTTGTCCAGCTCTACCTTCTCTTGCACAGCAAGCTCTGTGCAAACCCCGCCCCTTCAGCAGCCCTCTCGCTGCTAGGAAGCCTCTCAGACTGCCTGGCTTTCCTCTGACACAGAGCGGGCTGGTGTGGATCCCCTCCTCCACAGATGGCCGGAATGTCAATTTCTCAAGCACTCTGTCCAAGCTCCCCACCTTCCAGAGCCCCACACGCTATAGGATTCTGTTCACAAAGCATATCTCCAGGGCTAGGTGTTCAGCATTCACAGGCTTCTGCCCCCTCCTCCGCTCTGTTTCTCTTCTTCCCACCGGTGAGCTGGGGTGGGGGAAGGGCCTGAGTCCCGCCAGATTAAGGCTTTTGTCCGTTACCCTGTTTCGTGAGGTCTGCTTTTTTCGTGAGGTCTGTATGCAGTCAGGTTCAGCCTTCTGTCTTGTTGCTGTTTGAAGGTTAGTTGTATTAATTAAATATATTTTTGTACTGTTTGTGGTTTTGGGAGGAGGTCTTTATCTCACCTCTCATGCTGCCATCTTGAATTCCTCATTCCGGGTATTTGATTTTGTAGTATTGACGGCTATCACATAGAAATGTTAACTTATTTATTATTCACATCCATTTACTACCAATATGTTTTTGAGTTTTTTGATCCTAGGTTTACCTGATAGGTGAATGTGGCGTTTGGAGTTTTCATTTCTTATGAGTGAGCATCTTTTCAGATATTCAAGAATCGTCTGTGCTTCTTTTTATCTGAATTACTACTATTATTTGCCCACTCCCCCTTTTTTTTTCCTGTTGAATTGTTTCTCTTATAGATCTGTGGGATATTAAGGAAATTACCTTTTGTGATTTGAGTCACAAATATTTTTCCCAAATGTTGGTCATTTGCTTTGTTGCTTTGCTTATGGGGGGCTTTTCCTAAGTAAACTTTTTGCTTTCTCATATAGTCAAAGAATGTTTAACTTTTCTGGTTTATTAATGTATAACTTAGGTTCAGTAAACCATGTATGGGAATGTGCAATTTTATGATTTTGTTACATGTCTGTACTGGTGAAGCCGTTGCTACAGACTTTCTCCTGAGTACTTGTACCCCTGGCTTCTTTTTCCCCTCCTGTCCCCCGGCAGCCAATGACTGGCTCCTTGTCTGTGTTGTTAGTTTAAATTGTCTAGAGTCTTACATAAATGGACTCATCATACAAGAGGTACTCTTGTCTGACTTCTTTTGCTCAGCATGGTGATTCTGAGAGTCACGCATATCGTTGGATGCTCAGTGGCTTGTCCTTTACTGCCCAGGACCAGTCCATGACATTGCAGTACCAAAGCTTGTTTCTCCGTTAACTAGTTGATGAAGATTCAGCTTATCTTCAGTTTTTGGCATCAAGAATAAAGATACTAAAAACATTCACGAACTGATCATTTCTCTTGAGAAAGTACCTGGAGTGAGGATCGCTGGGTCTTGGGTAGGTATATGTTCACCTTCTAAGAAGCTGCCACATTATTTCCAAAGTGGCTGAGCTGCTTTACAGTCCCTCCAGCAGTGTGAGAACCCAGTTACTTCACCTCCTCTCCAATACTTGATATTATTGGTCATTTAATTTTAGCCATTCTAAAGGTTTGTCAACTGGTTTTAATTTGTATTTTGCCAATGATTGAAGATACTAAGCATCTTTTCATGTGCTTATTGGCTATTCGTATCTTTGGCGAAGTGTCAGTTCAGAAATGTTGCCCATTTCCTAGTGACTTGTTTATCTTACACTGGGTTGTGTAGAGTTCTTTATACATTCTGGATGTAAGACCTTTTTGTGATACATATATGTTTTGCCCTAGTCTGTGGCTAGCCTTTCTAAGGGTGTCTTCTGAAGAGCAAAAGTTCTCTATTTTATTGAAGATCCAGTTTTGAGACAGCTGCTGTTCGGTGGTCTGGTAGGGGCAGCAGGCTTCTCCGTGGACATTGTCCAGCCGCAGATGCAGGCAGGCACTGTGTGTCTGTCTCAGCAGTGTGTCTATGCGGCCCTCCTTCCCGTGGGTCTTGTGCTGTCTGTGTGTAGGGGGCCTTCCTTCCTCAGGCCACTGGGGGTCTTCCCTGTGCCTGGGGGTGGCAGGGTTTGTGTCCCTGCCCCAGAAGCTTAGCCTTCCCCTCCACACAGAAAATCCAGGCAGGCTTTTTGTCTTCTCCACGCTAGCTTAGGCCTTCTTTTCTTTCCAAGGGGACACTGGCAGAGGCGTGCTGGTGGGTATACACTCCTGTGTTGTCAGCTCCTGGGGACCCATTTCAGGCCCAGCCCACACTTGGCATTAGCAATTTAGTAAAATCATAGCTAAAATCACCAGCCAGTGTGCCATGCCTCCTCCCCTCGGACAGCCTGCCTTTACTTAGCTTCCAGGCCACTTGGTTTCCCTGCAACTTCAGCTCTGATGGCTTCAACAAAAGTGATAATGCTGTAGGTTACCTGGGTTCTTCTTGTTTTGGGCAAGAATGATGCTATTCCTGGCCTTCTAGCTTCTAGGTGGAAGGAGAACTCTGGATGTCATTAATATTTAGACGTCTAGATGTCATTAGTTTAAGATCATCCATCAAGCTTGATACAAGCCATGTTCTTGCCAAGTAGAAAGGGGCAGAGCTACATGCTTGTGTATTCCCCCAGCCAACGGGATTGTTTCTAGAGTAACAGTACAGGTTGTTAACATACATGGGAAGTGACTTTAAGAGAATCTTATCTCGGGGTTGTCTTAGTCCGTTTGGGTTGCTGTAACAAAATACCACAGACTGGGTGGCTTATAAACAACGGAAATTTGATTTTTCACAGTTTTGGAGGCTGGAAAGTCTGAGATGGGGGCACCAGCGTGTTCTTGCGAGGGACGGCATCCTGAGCCCTAATCGGGGCCTTCTCGCTGTGTCCTCGCGCTCTTTAGGCCAGACAGTAGCATAAAGACGGGGCTGTGTGGGGCCTATTTAATAAGAGCACTGATCCTGTTCGTGAGGACTCCACCCTCATGACCTTAGCACCTCCTTCAGTCCCCACCTCTTGTTACCATTACATGGGCATTAAATGGGTTTCAACATATGAGTGGGGATTGGGAACACAGTACCCCTAACTCTAGGGATACACTAGCACATGCTGGATTTGGATGTTGTCAGCAGCTGTGTGTTGTGTGGGAAGAGTAGGGGATCTGGAGTCTGCTAGACTCGTTTTAAGTCCTAGCTGGCCACTCATTGCCTTATGATCATGGCCACATGCCTCTCCGAGTCTCAGCTTCCTTATCTATAAAATTAGAAAAATTAACACCCACGTTAGAGATGTGAGATTAAATCAGATACATAAAATGCCCAGCACAGTGCCTGGTAGATGTTAGGCATTTAAAAAATCATAGACATTTAATAAATTATAAATCAATATAAAACTATTAGATTGTGTAGTGTATTATTACAGGATGCCATGAGTAATGCCTGATAGTATTTTCTAGTACCTTTCTTGATGATACTCATTTGTTCATTAACGTTTTTGGTAGTTAAAAACAATAGGGCAGTGTCTTCCAGGAAGGGTCTGTGGTCATTATTAGCTCCTTCTGTTGATTGGTCACATATAAATTATATCGCCATATTGTAAACCTAGTGAGTTAGTGGGCATAGGCCTTGAGCAGCAGTAGCTGCATCATTGAAAAAGTGAAAACATGCTTTCCATTGAAAGAACACAATACTACCTGTGGTCCTGACAAAGGGGTCAATCTGAGTCTGATCAAATCTCTGGCTCCAGCTGCCAGTTTGCAGGGAATACAGAGGATAGAGGTACATGTGGAACTGAATTGTATATGAGCTTGCAGTCAACCAAATCCAGGCTTTAGGAAATTCTGTCTATCAAACAGTAAGATAAACAGGGAATCCTGTAGTTTAAACAAGACTTAAAAGACTTTTGAAGTTGAAAAATGGACAAAACCAAAGTATAATGTCTAGAAATAGACACTGGGGTGATGAAACCATATAGATACATAGAGAAATGGTTCCTATGAAAGTGGGGATGGGGATTGCCTGGGGAAAAGAGGAGAGGCTGCAACTGGGAAGGGCCACAGAGAGAGGCTTCTGGGGTGGGTGATGGCTGCAAGGGTGTTGGCCTGTTAATAATTCACTAAGCTACATGTTTGTGTAGATTTTATTTTACAGTAAAAAGGAAAACTGAAGTTGTGTTTCATGTCTGTCTGGGCATGAGTTCAATACAGAGCTGTAGCTAACATTACAGTTTCTGGGCTGAGGCCCATTGCCTGGGTGGCCCCCTGCTCCCTCACAGTGATCACCAGTAAGATGGCATAGGTCACAGGTTTTGGCCAATGTCTGTGTATGTTGTGTGCTGTTTTTTGAGTTATTATTAAATAAATCTATTAAAAGAGATGAAGCTTTCCCCAGGATTCTTGTCATATTTGTCGAGCATAGAAAACAAGTTCTATTTGTTTTAGAGACTTTGAGATTAAGAAATTTTACATCTTCTTTTGTTTTTTGTTTCTGGTGTAGACGTAAAATTCATCCTGATCAGAAAAACATTAATGCTTATGTTGTGTTTAAGGACGAGAGTGCTGCTGCAAAAGCATTGCAAAGGTAACTTTGTCTCTTTGAGGTTTGAACAAAATTACTGCATTTAAGTATGTCTAAGTACATGTTTTATTCTTTGGTTTCACTTCAGGGTAAAAATTATAGTAACTCAGGGCTCACTTTAAACAACCATTTTCCCTTCGTATTTATAATACAGAAATGGGGCCCAAATTGCAGATGGATTTCGTGTTAGAGTTGATCTTGCATCTGAGACTTCATCTGTAAGTAGTCCTTGGGTTGTGTGAAGAACTTAACTAGGGTCTTACAGGAAGAAATGTTTTCTGAGCTTTTGCCAAAAGAGGAGTGGAATCAGTGTGAGGGATGCACAGAAGGGAACAGCCTTCTGTGTGGTCACAGTTTTGGTGGAGCAGCACAGGAACATTAGCCGGCATTAGCTCAAGAACGTGTTCTTCCACCCCTGCCATGAGATCAGATAATCAGAGTTAGCCTGGAAGGTATGTGAAAGGCCATCTGGGCCAACGCCATATTTTATACTGAGGTCTAGAAAGTTAGATTATGTGTCAAACAGTTTTGAGTCCCTGCTCTGTATCAGGTATACAGTGTTAAGATACAGTCCCAGTTCTCTAGAGTTACACAGTATAAAGGTGAAGACGTGCAGATGGGCTGATTATGGCACTATTTTATGATAAATACTGTCATAAATGCACAGTATGCCTTGTCATCTGAGGAATGGGACACTTCCTTTGGGGACATGCCAGTCAGGATGGACAGGAGAGCTTCCAGGGGAGCAGGTGTTTTATCAGACTTGGAAGATGAGGCGGTATTGCCTAGGCAAAAAAGATTCTTAAACATTATAAATGGTGGGGACCAAAACTTAATTTGCTTAGGGAATGGCAAGAGCTTGGTACAGTTCTAAGTGGTGGAGTGTGAGGAGGGCAGCAGTAAGTTGCTGTTGGAGAAATAAGTAGAGGCTGAATCACAAAGACTCTGGTCTGCTGTGTTGAGGAGTCGGGCTTTTGTCCAGGAGCCATTGCACAAGTTTAAATATGAGAGTGATATGACCAGACTGCAGTTTCCATAGGTCTCTTGAAATGAAGAATGGGTTGTAAGAGCTCACCACAGAAAGAATGCATTACTGTCACTGTCAGAATGACCTAGTTGAGAGATGACAAAGACCTGGGTCACATCCCTAGCTTTGATTGTGTACCTAGCATGGGGTCAGTAAACTGGCCTGAGGGCCACATCCACCTGCTCCCTATTGTGTAATAAAGTTCTGTTAGCACAAAACCACACCCATTAGGTTACGTGTTATTTTGCAGTAATGGCAGAGGTGAGTAGTTAAAACAGAGACCACATGGCCTGCAAAACCTAGAATTTTTGCTGTCTGCCCCTTTACAGAAAAAGTTGGCCCACCCCACATGTAGCATGCCTTTCTTGAGCACCGTGTGCCTTGGTGTCAGCTGAGAGTGGAGTAAGCATGGCCTCCTTTGGCGCCCACATTCCAGCAAGGAAGACCAAAGCAGTAGAAACCAAACAATGGACTGGGGTGTCATTAGATCAGGGCAAGGGAAAGGGTGGATTTTAGGATGACTTCCATTTACTGCTCCTGTGAGTGAATTGTATCCACCCTCTTTGTGTTTCAGAGGGACAAGAGATCCGTATTTGTGGGGAATCTCCCATACAGTAAGTTTGTTTAAACAAAAAGTACCTGTTAATCATTAAAATAATGGAAATAACAACTGAGTAGTAACTTAATGTTTTGCTTTAAGACTAACTTTAAAAAGTGTGGAATGTAACTTGACTAATTTTCATGGGGCTATGCTTACCTTGCTATATTATTAAACATCTCCAGCTTTTTAAGGTGATTCCAAATCTACTTCCACTTCGGTTGAATTTGTTTCTAGAAGCTGAAGAATCTGCAGTTGAGGAACACTTTCTGGATTGTGGGACTATTGTGGCAGTAAGGATTGTGAGAGACCAAGTTACAGGAGTCGGCAAAGGGTTTGGCTATGTGCTCTTTGAGGTATGGGAGACAAACGCATTATCATGTCCTTTGAAATGGGCTAGGAGGGATTGTCATTACTGTTTCATTATTCAGATGGAACTATCAGTGTCACCCTCCCAATTCCATCTTAACTAAATTCATAACCAGCCATAATGGAGTATGCTTCCCATAATGGCACCTAACCAAAAGATTCTAGTACCCTCTTTCTCCATACTGATTTTACTAAATAATGTTTCACATATTGGATATTAAAGGTATTAAATCTCTGCCACCTGCTGTAAAAGGGAGAAAAGAATTGACAGTTCACTTAGAGGGAAATTTTAGACTTTGTAAAAAATTGGTTATGTTTAGTTTACTAAACATTAACCAGTGTTTCACGCCTAACATTGTTAGAATACAAATATTAGAATATACAAACTATCTAATGGCACTTGTTTTTCTTCCCTCTACAACCCATTAATACATTTCCTTCCAAATTTTTTAATGTTGAACTTAGATCTGTGAACATAAAATTTTGTCAGCCTGCTTTGTGTTTTCTGTTGTGTAAATCGGTTCCATTGAGGGATACAACATAATTTATACTGTCTTTTCTCTAATGATTCTCAAATGATTTGCAGTGTTTCTCTTTTTCGCTGTAATAATGGGATTGTAGTGGTTATGTGTTTGCCTTTAAATGGTGCCTGCGTTTTCTTATCACTTCTTTAGGACAGATCCTTAGTGGGCTGTTACTAACTAGGTCTAGATATATGATCATCTTTAAGATTCTCTGTAAGTGTTCCCAGATACTTTATACGCAAGGCTGTCACAGCCCTGTGTCTCCACCACTACTGGCTTGCAGTTACTGTTTCTCTGCTCTGTCTTCCATTACGTGATAAGTTTGTAAACTTTTTTACCAAATGTCTCATGGATATTTGGGGTTGTTAACATTTAGTGGTCCATATTGGAATGAAAGAATAATGAACTTTGGATCTAAACAGAATCCTGCAGGATAATACAAAGCATCTAGTCCAACGTCTCCGGAGCTATGAGTTTCTTGCTGTCAAGTTAACTAATACAGTGGGGGTTTTGCCGAAAGAGCCTTGTGAGAGGGAGGTTCATTGGTTTAAAAGATTGCATATGACTAATCCAGTTAGTTGAAATTTCATTTTACAATGAGGAAAAGGGAGTCTATTGGATTGTGACTCAGTTATTTAACAGGGCAGCATGAGTGCTTCCTGGGGAAAAACTCGTGGGGAGTATGATTGAAAGACTAAGCACAGATGCTGGAACAGTTGGGATTGGACTTCTTGGATGTGGAAATGGGAGGGTTTCTATGTGCAAGCTTGAAAATTGTTCCAGTCCATTAAAGTCAAATTTCACTAGTTTCTTTGCAGATGAGTTTCTGGTGGAAATTAATAATATGCTGATTTTTTATTGCAGAACACAGATGCTGTTCATCTTGCTCTGAAATTAAATAATTCTGAACTGATGGGAAGAAAACTCAGAGTCATGCGTTCTGTTAATAAAGAAAAATTAAAACAAAATTCAAATCCCAGTTTGAGGAATGTCAATAAACCTAAGCAAGGACTTAGTTTTGCTTCAAAAAATGGAGGACATTCTAAAAGCTTATTTACTGGAGAAAAAGCTGTTCTTATTAAGAAGAAAAAGAAAGGACAGAAGAAAACTAAGAAACAGAAAAAAATAGCAGTCTGAAACTTAATTTTTTTCCCCCATTTGAGTAATGGTAATAAAAATGTGGTGAACCCATGTATTGAGCTTCAGAATTTTATATGGATGGTGTATGTGAAATGGGGAAACCTCTTCAGTCTATTCACATTGTAACAGTCTCTTTGAAACATTAATTTTGTCAGCAGATTAATCACTGTTGATTATGTTACTAATAATAGATAATTTTAGACATAGGGTGAACATTTAGAATTGTAGTGGTTATGTAGTAGTGTAAATTAGAAGTATGTAATTAACATTTAAGACAGTTATTTCAAGAATTACTTGGGATGAGACCAAATTAAAAATTGAATAAATTTAAAACAGAAATGCAGTTGCTATTGGGTGGGGAGGTGTGAAATAGGTGAAGGGGATTAAGAGGTATGAACTTCCAATTATAAAATAGTCACAAGGAATAAAAGCACAGCATAGGGAATATGGCCAGTAATACTGTAGTATTTTTGTGGACAAATGGTAACTACACTTACCTGGTGAGCACTTAGTAATGTATATAAGTGTCGAACCACTGTTGTATACTTGAAACCAGTATAGTACTTTATATCAACTATATTTCAATTAAAAATATTTTTATCAGTTTAAAAAAAGAAGAAACAATAAACCTTAATACTGATTGTACCTAGATAAAATATCTTGATAAAGTGAGAACATTGATTTAAGGTCAAATCACAATCCCTAAAAAGAGAGGTTTTGAGGTCTGTTAGGTGACAGCCACTGATTGTTCTCCCTTTCTTTTGTACTTATGATAAATGGAGTTCTGGATTTTTATTTTATTTCATCAACCTAATAATCAACAAGAATATTATATGAAATTTTGCTCTGACTTATTATTTTTAACCAGTGATGAGACTGGTTATTACAGTCTTTGACAGATTGGCTATAAAGTAGATTTCTACCTTTATTTCATTTTTAATTTGAAAAATACTCCCAAGAAAACTTTTGTGTTTCTTACATTAATGTTACCAAGTAGAATGAAACAGTCTTTCAAGAAAGTCATATTTAAAAGAAACAATTTCCAATACATATGGTAATTAATCACAAAATACAAAGTTTAACAAGGGGACAGAATACCATTGTATTCCTTAGGGCTTAAGTTTGTGATACAGCTTTTGTCCGCTTCACAAGTCTTACCAAGCTGCCTCTGTTTCCAGGAGGGAGGGCTGGGAGTAAACCAGGTGGACTGATCTGAAGCAGACAGAATCTGTGATACATGCATCATAACACTTAGGTTGTTGGAGTTGGGGCACGGGGGAAGGGGGCGGAGGGATTAGCTCGCAGGCAGTGAGTTATTGCTGATTGTTTTGAAAATTCTTTAGGGTGTAGCAGGTGTAGCACAAGGAAAACCTAACAGGTCTTTGAAGTGTAGTTCTGTAGAAACCAGAGCTCCATTTTCCTGTGTCAGACTGATATATTATGCTTAGTATCCCTATGGTGCTTAGAATCTTATTTTTCATAATAGGGTTTAGTAAATACTAATTAGTAATTCTTCACATTTATGCATATATTTCATTATATAGAGATGCATTGGCTTTAGACTATCACTATATAGACTATAGTATAAAATTGTTTATTTTTATAATGTAGTTCTAGTGTGTATCGTACTGTGTAATGTACAATGTATATATAAATTTATATAATTTTAGTGTCTGACATAGTGTGCTGCTTTTGGTCTTAAGTTTTTGTGTATACAGCCCTTTGAAATAAGGACATCTTATTCTTAACCCTGCTGTATAATTGTGCATGCACGACCTTAGACAAGCCTCTCAACCTATTTAAATACCTTGATTGGTGAAAGAAGGGGCTTGAACTAGATCAGTGGTCTCATACCTTTTTTTACTATGATCTGCAATAGCTTTAATTTTACACTGTGACTAGTACAAACATGGATATAATTAACTAACATGAAATGGTCACATGCCAGTACTGGTCCTTACAATACATGCTGCTGTCTCATAGTTTAAATTTTGTTTTATCAAAAACATTCGTTATAATTCACTAAGGTTATAATACAGCCACTAATGATTTACTTATGAACACATGCCCAGGGGATTCCCAGGCTGTTTTCTGTTTCAGGATTATAAGTTTATAGGTGTTTTTAAACTGTTACTTAAAAATGTAGAGTAGTTGGGGGATTCAAAGGTGCAGATGCTGCTCTGTGTTTTGTATAAACACGCGGCCTGGTATATTGTGCCTCACAGTAGTGACCTCAAAGTTTACATTACATTTGCTATGAACAATATAGGGACAGAAAAGTAGCATGTTCTTTGTTTATTCAGGAGTCCTACTCTAACGGCCACATAGTCTTAAATTGTCAAGAGAATCGAGTTCTAGGTCTTGGGCCATTTGTGTGGTCTTGGACAAGTTTTTTTCTGTTCCAACAAACCTGAAGCTTGGAACATTCCTCCGTCAGTTGAGGTTTGCTGAGAATTTTCTGGGATGGAAAGAATAGGAATGTGTGTGCAAGGTATATGGAAAGGCTTTTTGTGATACTCTTGTGACTCACTTGCTTTGTTTAGGTTCATGTACACCTTGTACATGTCCACACATCCCCTTGCCCTATCCAGTGCACACATATCTTTGGTCTAATTTCCAGTCTTCCATAGGGTCTCAGGTTCATCATCACTTAAGCAGAAGGGCTTTCCCAGACTCATGGACTAGTTCGGGCCTTCAGCTAAGTGTTTCCATAAGTACCATGCAATAACTTCTGACACCAACTACCCAGAGTTTGGCCAAACTTCATAGGTTAAGGACATAGTCCCCTGCCTTCACTTCAGATACCAGTCATGAATTTGGGGTATCTGGCCACTCTTCTGACCAGCTGGCTAATACTTGGGGGTTCCCACTACCCCCTTAGGTTGAGTAATTCACTGTAGGGACTCAGAGAACTCAGGAATGTGCTTTGCTTAGCGATTACAGTTTTATCTTAGTAAAGGGATACCAACCATAACCAGCCAAAGGGAAAGATGCCTGACAGAGGTGTGAGAGAGACCCAAATTTGAAGCTTCTGTTGTCCCCACCATATGGAGTCAAATCATCTCACCCTCCTAGCACATGGCACAGTGCCAAAGGCTTTGGTGTCTGAAGTTGAACTCAAATCTTCATACTCCCTTCCTTCCTCTTTGCAGGGTAGGCTTATATCATCTAGTACAAAGTCCCACCTCTCTAATAACACACTTGGTCTTTCTGGCCTGGCCAACCCCTACCATGAGCCACCTCCTTAGCACAAACTTCAGGGCCCATCCTTGAGGATGCTATCACTCCAAGGGGTTAAGAGGATGCCTCCCATGACTTGAGACAGAGGCCAGCCACATTCTCTATTACACAGCTCTGTAATTCTCTTCCCATGTACCTCGCCAATGTATAGTTGAAAATAAATTTAACGTCTGCTTTCTTTCTGGGGTTTTCTTTTAATTTTTATATATAATGCTTTCAGTGGCTATAAGGCAACTCATTTTCCATTTTTTCTTCAATCTCTTTCATATTTTTCCAGAAATTGTTCTATTTAATTTTCTTCCACTGCTCATGAGACTATATCGTAATAGTCTTTTTTTTTTTTTTTGATTCTGAAAAGGACGGCTTAGTTTCTTTACTGCAACATTTATTCCAGGAACTGTATCAAAAGCAGCACAAACAATTCCCCGGGCTCCAGAGCCAATCGGTTTCAATTGCTGGTAACGTTTCAGTGAAAGCTGAGTCTGCCACTTGCACACTGTAAAACTGTTGCATTTGCTGTCACTGTAGTGTCGTACAATGTCCCGAAGGGCCGGTACCGTCGTCAGAGTCCTCGCCTCCCTGCAGCTGCGCCAGGGAGGGCGGCCCGGCGGCCGCACTGGTGGCGCTGCGCACTGGTCGCTCGCGGCTCCTCTGCCCCGGGCTCCTACGGCCGCCCTGCCCCGCTCTGCGCCGCCACCGCAGTGGGTGTGAGGGGCGTCCGGGCGCTACGACCCTTCCGGTCCGGCTCCCTGCTCCGCCGCCGCCACCGCCACCGCCACCACCGCCCCGTTTGGTTCATTTTTTAAAAGATCTATTTTCCTGTTTACTAATTCTTTCTTCAGCTGTGACTAATCTTTTATTTATTCCATCCAATAACTTTATATTACAATTATTTTTATTACTATATTTTATCATTGGTTGTTTAGCCAATCTACCTAGTCAATAATACAATCTCTTGTTCCTTCCTTATATTTTAAAAAACATATTAAACATATTCATTTTATACACTGTAACTGAAAATTCCAATAACAGTTATCTCTGCAGGCTTGAATAGTTTATGATTGCTTGTTTCTTTGCGTGCTTAGTGACTTTGTATTTTCATGGTTCTTGCAACTATAGCCATAGGAAATATTTGAGGCCAAAGAGGTTTCACATTAAGCTTGGCCAGTTCCCAGGAGTACTATACCAACTCGGGACCACTTTAGATAAAATTTTTTTTCTTTAATAATTTGTTTTATTTTAGTATCATTAACCTACAATTACATAAGCAATACCGTGATGATTGAACTCCCCCCATCACCAGGTCCCCCCCACCAACCCCACCACAGTCACTGTCCATCAGCGTAGTGAGATGAGAATCGCTACTTGTCTTCTCTGAGCTGTACAGTACCCCCCGTGCCCCCCCACCCTATGTCTGCCAATCGTAACGTAATAGTCTTTTGAAACATAATCACTAGACTATGATGCTTGTTGCACAACGGATTTTGACCGAACTTGAAAAGCAAATTCAGTTAAATTCAACGAGAGTCACAGATTGCCTGTATTGTACAGGACTCAAATGAAGCATTGGTCGGCAGCGACCCTTCGTCTTTGACACCAGCAAGCAGACCAGCCACAAAGTCTATCGAGTCTGCCCGCTGGAGCCACACTCCCAGCACCGAAACATCCCTCCCAGCGGCGTTTCAGGAAGTGCGCGGTCCTAAGCAAAAAAAAAAAAAAAATCTTGCCGCCCACGCGCACAAATCTCCGGGGCCCGGTACGCAGGCGCAGAAGTGGCGTGGGCGCCTCAGCGCAGGCATTGCCGCGGACAACCCCGAGGGCCTCGGGCGACGGGGGCCGGAAGTGGCGCACGCTCGCCTTTTCCGCATCCCTCCCGGCGGGCGTCGGGTGTGCGCGGCGAGATTCGCACGGACGCTTCGCCTCAACGGCTTCCTTGTGGGTCCCGCCGCAGCCGACCCGCTCCTCAGTTGAGAGAAGATGGTGGGTCGCAGCAGCGCCATCGCCGCCGGGGTCTGCGGGGCCCTTTTCATCGGGTATTGCATTTACTTTGACCGCAAGAGACGGAGTGACCCCAACTTCAAGAACAGGTTGCGAGAACGTGAGTAGGTCCCTCGCCCCAGGCCTGCCGCCCCTCTGCGGGTCCCTTCCCGCTGCCCACCCGCCGCGTGCTGGACGGCCTCGTGGTGTTGGGCAAACCGGAACGAATGATGGCGCCGGCCGCGCGCTGCTGGTGCTGCCCCGGCTCGTGGGGCCCTGCGTGACTCCCTCCATTTTGAAGGAACGACTCTTCCCATTTTGTCTTCTCCACGCGCTGTCGCCGTGTAAATGCACTCTCGTTTGCATTGTGATTGAGGGTGATTGGGGGACGAGGGGGGTGGGTTTCTTTGCCGTTCACCGTTTGAAATCTCTAATATTAACTCAGGAGTCGTGGATTTTTGTATTTTACGATTTTGTGCTTGAGACTAAATCTGCAAACCCAGGGCGGTATCGTTATTGCATTCTTAAACCCTCTTGGTAGCTTCTCAGAGTGCCTCCAAGATATGAATGAATGCTATAAAAATGCAGAGGAGTCCAAAGGGCTGCGATGCTCCTGTCGCCCAGTCTTATTTCATACCTGCGACATCTTTATTTTATTTAATTTTTTTATTAAGGTATTATTGATATACACTATTATGAAGGTTACACATGAAAAAATAATGTGGTTACTGCATTTACCCATATTATCAAGTCCCCACCCATACCCCAATGCAGTCACTGTTCTTGGGTGTAGTAAGACGCCACAGATTCAATTTTGCCTTCTCTGTGCTACACTGTTTTCCCCGTGATCCCCCACACCATGTGTACTAAACAAACTACCCCTCAATCCTTTTCTCCCACCCTCCCCACCCGCCGTCCCACACCCCTCCCCTTTGGTAACCACTAGGTCCTTCTTGGAGTCTCTGAGTCTGCTGCTGTTTTGTTCCTTCAGTTTTGCTTCTGTTGTACTCCACAAATGAGGGAAATCATTTGGCACTTGTCTTTCTCCGCCTGCCTTAGTTCATTGAGCATAATATTCTCCAGCTCCATCCATGTTGTTGCAAATGGTAGGATTTGTTTCTTTTTATGGCTGAACAGTATTCCATTGTGTATATGTACCACCTCTTCTTTATCCATTCATCTACTGATGGACACTTAGGTTGCTTTCATATCTCGGCAATTGTAAAAATGCTGCGGTAACCATAGGGGTGCATATGTCTTTTTGAATCTGAGAAGTTGTATTCTTTGGGTAAATTCCAAGGAGTGGGATTCCTGGGTCAAATGGTATTTCTATTTTTAGTTTTTTGAGGAACCTCCATATTGCTTTCCACAATGGTTGAACTAGCTTACATTCCCACCAGCAGTGTAGGAGGGTTCCCCTTTCTCCGCAGCTTCGCCAGCATTTGTTGTTCTTAGATTTTTGGATGCTGGCCATCCTTACTGGTGTGAGGTGGTATCTCATTTGGTTTTAATTTGCGTTTTCCTGATGGTTAGTGATGTGGAGCATCTTTTCATGTGTCTGTTGGCCATCTGAATTTCTTCTTTGGAGAGTCTGTTCATATCCTCTGCCCATTTTTTAATCGGGTTATTTGCTTTTTGGGTGTTGAGGCGTGTAAGTTCTTTATATAGTTTGGATGTTAACCCCTTGTCGGATATGTCATTTACAAATATATTCTCCCATACTGTAGGATGCCTTTTTTTTTTTTTTTTTTGCTATTAATATACAATTACATGAGCAACATTATGGTTACTAGACTTCCTGTATTATCAAGTCCTCACCATATACTCTCAGCCTTTTTGTTCTGTTGATGGTGTCCTTTGCTGTACAGAAACTTTTTAGTTTAATGTAGTCCCATGAGTTCATTTTTGCTTTTGTTTCCCTTGCTTGAGGAGATGCGTTCAGGAAGAAGTTGCTCACCACAGGAGATTTTTGCCTATGTTGTCTTCTAAGAGTTTTATGGTTTCATGACTTACATTCAGGTTCTTGGTCTATTTTGAGTTTACTTTTGTGTATGGGGTTAAACAATAATCCAGTTTCATTCTTCTGCATGTAGCTGTCCAGTTTTGCCAACACCAGCTGTTGAAGAGGCTGTCATTTCCCCATTGTATGTCCATGGTTCCTTTATGGAAGGCAGATGCACTTGTCTCATCCCAGTCCCACCTGACGCCCTTTCATACCAACCGGTGTAAGGGCTTCAGGATTTGTGCCAAGTGGGGGTAAACACTCTCCAGTAGCCTAGAAGACCCAGAAACTCCTGTAGCAGTGCTACAGTTGTAGGGGTAGGAAAGGCCTGGACTTTATAACTGCTTCTGGTATAACTTTGGTCTTCCCTGACCAGACGACCCCCAGGAATTTGACAGACAAACCAGGTTCCTGAACCTTGGTACTGTTCACACCCCATCCTTTCTCCTGTAAATGTTGCAGCAGTCTAGGTGCTGCACCTTCTAGATCTGAAAGAGAATCAGACGTGAGCATGACATCATCAGTATAATGGTACAGTCGCACTGTTGGCGGTTTCTCCCATGTAGCCAAGTCCTGGGCTACAAGTCCATGACAGATGGTGGGGCTGTGGAGGTATCCCTGTGGCAGGACGGTGAAGGTCCATTGTTGTCCTTTCCACATGAAGGCAAACTGTTCCTGACTTTCCTGCTCAATGTCAATGGAAAAGAAGGCATTAGCAAGATCTACCACATAATGGAATGTTCCTAGTTCATGGCTGAGGGTATCCATCAAGCCTGCAATAGAGGGGACAGCAGCATGCATAGGGGGTATGACCTTATTCAGTTCTCTGTAATCCACAGTCATATGCCAGTAGCCATCTGGCTTTTTTACTGGCCACACTGGGGAATTGAAAGGACTATGGGTGGGCTTTATAATACCCACCTTTTCCAGCTCCTGAAGAGTTTCTCCAATCTCTTTAGGCCCTCCAGGCAGTTTGTATTGTTTGGTATTAGTCACCCGCCGAGGCACAGGCAAAGCTATGGGCGGGTGCCTAGCATGTCCCCTCAGAACTGCCTTCGCCACATGTACTCTCAGTCTGAACTCTCCTGAAGTGGTCTGCAACCATTGATCCTGCAGGATATTAATCCTCAAAATATACTCAGGGATAGGACATCTATGCACAGTATACTCTTGTGGGGGTAGATGCCCTATTCCCAAAGGGATTTGGGCTTTTTTCACTCTGATAGCCTTACCCCCATATCCATCTATGATAGTGGGGGTCTTGGGGAACTGCTCAGGGTTACCATGAATCAGTGAACATTCAACCCCTGTGTCCACCCCAGGACATGTTGTATGTTCACTGGGGACCAATGGATACCTATTACAACATGTGGTCTCCTGTCCCCGTCCCCGTCCCTCAGGGCAGATACCTTGACCTTCCCCACAGTCAAACCATGGTCCCCAGTCATCTTCCTGTGTGGGCTCAAGTGAGGTTAGCTCGTTCTCCAGCAGGAAGTCTTGCAAACACACAGGCCGGACTCCTGGCTCTGTCTCTGACCTCTGCCTCCTTGGTCCTAATGGCTGGAACTGCTGCTCTGGTTTCAGTTGTTGCCATAGCTCTAGTAAGATCCTGTTTGACTTCCCATCTGATTTCCTTCCATCTGCTCCTGCCTGTATTAAATCACTCCACATCTGAGTCCTCGTAACCTGATGGGGCCCTATAAATTCTTCTTTTGAGTAGATCTTATTTCTTTCTCTGTTCTCATTGCTTCAGCCTCTCTTAAGTCTGCTACTGTACGTGTCACCTCGCCTATGGGATGCCCTAAGTGAGGGGAAAGAATGGCCACTAGAGACCCAAAGAGGGGTGTGGGAACTGTTTGAAGTGCAATATTTCTCATCCCAGTAGTGAAAAATCTTCATCTGGGCCATAATTCGCTGGACTATAGATGACATTGCTTATTTCTAGCTCTCATATCACCTGTTGGAGCTCAGCATACATCTCCTATCTGACAGGAAAGGATGGTAGATCCCCCTGATTGGGCCACACAGCATGAAATGCAGTCATAAGCCAATTGCGGAGGGAGTGACTCCCTGGGGTCTGGTATGCATTTTGTAATTGCTGCCTCAAGGCAGGCTGAACCATCAGGGAAGCCAGCTTTCCCATCTCTGATCCTGACCGAACAATTCCATCCATCCTTAAGTCCCACAGATGCAGAAGCCAAGCTGAAATTGACTCTGAGGGCTTCTGCCTAAACTGGGAGCCCAAATCCACCAGCTCAGCCTGAGTATAGGGGCGGACCATAGAGTGCTCCATGACCTGGGGAGGGGGCTGCTCCTCTCCCTGGGGAGCTTTGAGCTGCTGGGTCTTTATTTTCTTTACAACCATTGGGCATGCTTTCAATACAGAAGGGGCCAGTGCCTCTGGCACCACCCCTTCATCCTTCCCCAGCTCCTCCACTTCTGGGGCTGATGGCACCTTTCTCTCCACTCCCCCAAGTGCCTCCTCTGCTACAGTGCCTCGCAGCAATGCTAGCTCAGTCTTCAGAAGGTCTCTTACCTTCAGCTCAATGCTTCCCAGCTGACGTTCTCGTACCACCTCCGCCTGTGCTTCCCTCAGAAGTTCGTCTTTTTCCTTGATGGCCTCTTCCTCCTCCAGAACACCTGGCAGAGCTGCTGTCTCGTTCTGTAAGGAACTGTTTACCTCTCCAGCGGCACCCTGCCACCAGTGCTCTTGTGCTGCCTCCTCTCGCATGAATGCCATTTAATCCACAGCTGTTTGCAGCTTGTGTTCTCATGCCGCCCTTTCTTGGGTCTCTTTCAGGAGCATGTCCTTCTCTTCTGTGGACTTTTTTAATACTGTGAAAAGCAGCCAACCCACAGCCCCCGCTGTCTCATGGGCACTTTGTCTCTCAAAAGATCTACTTACTATACCAAGGGCCACCCCTACAGCCTCAGGTGTCACCTCCATTTGCCTCCATTTGTGAGGTGGGCCCAGTCCTCTAGGAGGCAAGCCACCTCAGACCACATACCCTTTGGGGGACAATCCACTGTCTCCCCATTCACGGGGGCAGCCTGCTGAAGCACCCCTCCCATCGTAAGGGCAGCCTGTCTTTCCTTGTTCAACAGTGAACCCTGCCAACTTTCGCCAGATGTCTTGCTAATGGGTTTCAGGCATGGGTAAGTTCGCTGTGGATTCAATGTGATCAAAGAAATTGACAGCAAAACATTCTTTGGGGTGAAAGGGTTTATTACCCGGCTTGTTCTCCCCGCGGTAGGTTGAGCACTAGAGCACTAGCATCTCTGCCTCCGCCCAGAGCACTGGGCGAAGCTCTCTATATAGCACAATAATAGCTTATTGCCTAAAGGTGTGGAGGCGTAGCCTAGCAACAGGCCAGTGACATCATCAGGTGGTTTAAGTTCAGTGAGGATCCTGGCCATAGGAACCCCAACTTCCCCACACTCATTAACCAGAAATACTCCTATGACCCTCACAAATCTAAAGGAGACCAGGGAAGAGAGCCCAAGTTGGGAATGTTTTGCAGTGGAATGAATGACTTCCCCAGCAGTCATTTGACTTCTTTTGACTCCCTTTTTACAAACTGTAAAATCAAAATCCATTTCTTGCAGGAAGGAAGAAACAAAAGCTTGCCAAGGAGAGAGCTGGACTTTCCAAGGTAAATAATATCTGTTTAGGTTATATCATATACTTTATAGAAATAATCGTTTTCAAATCTTCAAACATGTATTTTGAGAAAGCTAGTTGATATTGATTTTCTATTTTAAAATCAATTTGTTGTTTTTAAGAGCAGGTAATTGAGTTCAGCTGCAGATGATCAGTTCTTCATTATTTCCCCTTGTTGGTCATAACAGCAGACAACTCAGTGTATGAGCAGTATTGAAGGGGCAGTATGATGGTAGCCTCCAGAAGCCACGTACACCAGAAGGGCCAAGCTTTCTGTCAGCTGCTTCAAACTCATAAAACAAAACATTCATTGTTTCCCAACTTCTTTTAAAAGAACCACATGTTATTTACTTCAAGTTGTATAAGGTTATTCATACCCACTGACCCAGAATCCTACCATCCGAAAAATTCTTACCTTTTTGTAGTTTGTAAATGTAGGTATGTCCTTTTATTCATTATTTTCTTTTCATGGATTCTGTTTATAATTATTTTTAGTGACTACATAATTTTATCTGCTTGATAAAAATAGTTATGTGATACGTGTAAGTAAATAAAGTAAATGTGAATCATTGTACATACAGCTTTATTTTTTTAATAGAAATTAGTTCTGTTGTGTGGAATCCCAGGACTTGGACTAATGGTTTAGTAGTGGTTCTTTTTAAAGCAAGTTGAGGCAAAAAATAATTCAAGCAATAAATGCTGTGTTTTGTTGTTTTGAAACAATTGAGTAATCAAGAACTAATTGACTGGACATGGTAATAGTGAAATGAAAATGGGAGGCACCCCTTTCTTGTTCTGAGCTGCCTTTCTGAAATATGTAATACATTCATTATGTTTTCAGTAGCTTTTTCTCTCTGAGAATATAGGAAAATTGATAAACTATAGACATTAGTGTATATTTTCATTCAGGTTCAGGTATTAACAAATTCTTGCCTGTACTGGGATAGTCAATGGAAGATACATCAACTTTCAGAAATTAAAAATTTTCACCTATGTTAGTAATAAGATCATATATAAATAAAATTCAAAAACCAAAAGCTTCCATTAGTAGCAGTCTA
Organism: Phataginus tricuspis; assembly: GCA_029783875.1. Lineage (NCBI taxonomy): Eukaryota > Metazoa > Chordata > Mammalia > Pholidota > Manidae > Phataginus > Phataginus tricuspis. The sequence goes on from JAQQAC010023241.1 coordinate 1,367,160, forward strand.
GGTTTTTAAATAAGGGACTTTTTAATAGTAGGTTTACGTTTTTAAAAAGATAATGCATACAGCTGGTGGCATTGTAATTGCCATAATCATTCAGTTAGGCAATCTGTAACAAACTACGAAACAAATGCAAATTTACTGAAAGCTGCATTTTTCTGTATTAGCAAAAAAATTAGAAGTTTCTCAAATGCTCAACAAATAGATCATGATTATATAGTTATATACTCCTCAATGGGATATTCTATTGCCATTTAAAAATAACCTTTCAGATGCATGTAAAATCTATAAAAAAAGATCAGAAGAACAAATTGATTATATTAAAAATATCAATATATTTATGTAAAAATATACATATGGCAATTAAAAATAGTGTAAGTAGTAAAGTGCATGTTTTATAGTAGAGATATTTGTATTCTTCAGTTTTTACTTAAGGTTTTATTCACAGCTTTCTAACTGTTCAAATACCAGTTTGATCAATAATTTTTTTTCTTGCATTCGTTGGAATGTAGACACTAAACTACAATCCGTGTGAGTGCTCTTGAAGAGTACATTTCTTTTTATAATTTTTTAGAATGAGCTATTCAGTTTTTTGTTGTTTTATTTTAAGTGGATTGATTTTCTATAGTGGTTATACCCCCAGACATAGTTTTGGTATCAATTAAATATTCTATTCCCAAACAGTTACCAGACCTTAAAGATGCGGAAGCTGTTCAGAAATTCTTCCTTGAAGAAATACAGCTTGGTGAAGAGTTACTAGCCCAAGGTAACAGTCATTAAGGAAGTAGGAAACTAGGTAGAATTCTTCACACTAATACAAATTTATGATGACACGGGGCTCTTTCTGTGTAATATGGCTTTTTTTTTTAATGAGGTATTGTAAATATTTCAAGATAAATTTTTAGGCATTTAATAATGTGAGGGTTATTTTAAGACTGGCTCTAGAAATATTTTTTGTGGGTTATCAGTGTCCACAGTATATTTTGAGTGAGTTTTAGATTAACTTGATAATATGATACAGAGAAGCTAATAGGTAATCTTTACAAATGAGGTTACTTTTAAGTACTTTAAAAAAAATAATCATATTGGAATGTAAATTTACATATGTAAATAGTAACAAGGAATATGACCCCTCAACTCCTTCATCTAATCTCTGTCTTTCCCAGTACTTATAGGCAGGAATGGCTAATTTTAGTACCAGGGGAGGTTAATTCACTTGATCGAGGTCACACAGTAATAGTTCATGGGCCTGATATCAGAACCAGTCAGTGATCTAAATCTAATCCAGAGTTTAGGCTTTGTGCTTCAGGTATTTGATTAAGGATGAAGAGTTCTTTTTTTTTAATTAGCATTATGAAATTAAAGTGATCAAATTGACAAATTTGAGGACTATAATTCATCAAGTTAGAGTCTTAAGTATATTTATTAATCTTTTTAGGGTTGAATTACAGTTCAAAAGTTAAAGTGAAATTGGGCCTCCTTTCTGCATCAGTCCTCAGTTTTCTGGTTTTCTCTTCTTATAGAACAGTACTGTTCCATTGTTAGCAATTCCTTATGTAATCTCTCAGAAATATTCTAAGTACATAAATACTAATATACATGAACATTTCTACACCTTAATTTTCCCCCTTCTGTAGTGTAATGGAGACACTTCTATATCAGGACATACAGACTCATTCTAGTTAATGGCTTCATAATAGTTACATGAATGTACTGTAGATTATTTCCAAGGTTTTACTTGTACAGTGGTTTTGGTCAGTATCATTTGGACATATAGTGAACACTTCAGAGTTGAGTTTTTGACAGAGGCAAAGGCTTTTCAGATTATGTGTTATTTTTCTGTAACTCTTTCAGGTGAATATGAGAAGGGTGTTGACCATCTGACAAATGCAATTGCTGTATGCGGACAGCCACAGCAGTTACTGCAGGTGTTACAGCAAACTCTTCCACCACCAGTGTTCCAGATGCTTCTGACTAAGCTTCCAACAATTAGTCAGGTAAGGATTTGAAATGTTAAGAAATAAAAGCAGAATTTGAGAGTTAAATGTTTAGGGACATTGGCATTTAAAATTGAGTTTAGTGAATTTGATGAAGTCATGAAAACTCATCCGTGTAAACAGTACTGAAAATTGTACTAGAGCTATCAGTGCTTGAAACTTCTTTCCTAATAGAAAATATCCAAGTGAATGGGCATAAGATCTAGTAATTGTGCTCTTGAGGTAGATCAGGAGGTGTGGCTCTTAGTGTTAAATCTCAGGCCTTAGCATTCAGATTCTAAAATTCAGGCTACTCTCAGCTACTTCCTAAAGCTAGCTTTGTGCGTACTCTTGGGAGCCCTTGCATTCAGTTACGTGGCCTGGCAGAGGACAGAGGAGCCAAGGCGGCATAGCCCGGAAATTCACAGAAGGGACTGCGGATTCCTTCTGACCTCCCTTCCCTAAAGATCAGTGCCTCTGCTGCTGAGTTGGCCTTGAGTTTGGAGCTATTTGACTACATCCCCAAATCCTTATTGGCTAATATAATATCATATGTATAAAAGATTATACTTTAGAGTTAATTAAGAGGCTTTTAAAAAAAATTTCAAGGAGCCCAGATGAATCTACTTTTTGGAATTACATGTCTTACATGTGTTAATTTCCACAGTTGGTGTTAATGAAAAATTTCGTAAAATGAGTGGCTAATTCTTCAAACTGATCTTTACTCAACTGTATTGGAAAAGAACTGGAAAGAAAATAAAAGTCCCAAAGATTTAAGGGAGAGTTGAAAAAAAAAACTGCCAGGTTTAAAAACTTGGTCTTTTTTTTTTTTTTTTAATTTAGACTAATGTAGTTCCCATTCTATGTCAGAATCCTCTGTTTAATATAATCTGCTCTTTGAAAGGTAGCATAGCATGATGCTTTTGGAAAATTGCCTTGAGGGTGATGTCTTTTTGAAGTATGGGTAAGTTCAGGATGAAGCCTAACTTCCTCCCTGTAAAAATTGGCCCCCTTTACTAGTTAACTTGTCTCATGTCATTTGGACATATTTTTAAAATGTTAATTTTAGAATACTGTATTCCTTCTTATGTAATGGCTATGAGCATTTCCAAGCCAAAAAGGGAAATGTAGGGAGTATCAGTAAAGCACCGATCAGTATTCTTAGTTGATGTGGGAATGAAGAGATCTTAAATTCTTGCTTTCAGTTACATAATTGACTAACATGTAGCACAGTCTAACGTTATGCTATATTAACTTGAATTTTAAAATGAGACTAACCGTATGATCATTATTCTCTTAGATGATAACAGTTTATGAAGTGTTAAGTATTGGAATCTCAGAATGGGTATACTGTAGCAAGATTAGATTCTTGGAATATAAAGAACATCTTATATTGAATTTAGAGTCTAGATTTAAATGCTTAAGATACTTTACGAGTTAAATTTTTTCTCTTTCAGAGAATTGTAAGTGCTCAGAGCTTGGCTGAAGATGATGTGGAATGAGAAACATGTCAGTGTAATAATCTCAATTAAAAATATTTTTAGAATCTTGGAAGATAAGCAGCTCTGGGGGAATAAGGGCAAATATGCTTGTTGTGGACCGTCCTACACTGAAATCTACCAAAGTTAATTTTTACTTTGTGTAGATCTATTCATGTGTTTTATTTATTTTTCCCAGTGAAAAGTGTATTTTGATAGCTTTTCATTTTATAAATACACTATGAATTACCAAATTATCCATTTTGTTTATTCCTAATATGTGCAATTAAAATGTACATACAACATCACATTACTTAACATTGAAAATACCTAGTGCTCAGTTTGAAACAGGCCAAAAAATGTAGGAGAAAGCAGAAGAGCACATATTTTTTGAACTAGTGCATTTTGCTCTACATCAGAAAATTAGATGGAAACTTGATTGTGTTTATCAAAACTGAGCATTAAAACCTTTGAGAGACCATTTCTTTCCATTTAAATTTCTTAAATATGTGAGGTATGCTTCTGTGCTGTGTTAACAACTTCACCCCCTCCCTGTGTATGAGTCTTGAAATGTTTTGTCTAAATCAGTGGGCTTGATGTGTTCTGGATATTTATCTCCTTGTATTTTAGATACATGTAGTTGCAAGTAGCACCAGGAATTAGATCTATGTACACCCGTAATCTAGCTGTGTGAGTTTCACCAGTTAATGTCTGCCCACTTTTCTCATTTTTAAAATGAGGTGATTGGTCTGCTAATTCAGAGAAGTGTCCCTTTGAGCTTCTAATTCATTTCGTTCTCTTCAGCATCCTCAGATCCACCTTCTCCTGAAGGATATGTTTGTTTGGGCAACCAGGACTTGCATTTTTTTTTTTAATACTCTGAATTTTGCATGCTTGCCTGACTTAGTGTTTCTGAATTGATTATTTTTTTTTAAGGTATAACTTGTATTAATTTTCACTGAAATCATACGGTTTTGTCACTATGTAAGTTATCTGAAACTTAACCTTTAAGGTAATTTTGGGATGATATGCTTGTTCTCCTTTGCTTTTTGTCCTCAGTGTACCTCCTTAACCCTCTTTCAATCTGATTTATTTATCTTGTTACAATGAGAATACGGGGTAACCTTGTGGCTGAAGACTTGCAAAAATGCAGGTAATGGGACCCCTTATTCTCAAAGTGATGGCGTGTTCAATATCAGACCTGAGAATAAAGATCCTTGATACTTCATGTCATCTGTTGACTTGAGCAGTATTATTCTTATTGTACAGGTTGCCTTTCTTCTGTCTAAAACTGTGGAGAGATCCCAAAGACTTTTCCTATGTGCTAGACTTTTTATTTTGTTCTCCTTACAAACTTCTCTTAACCTTATTATCCTTGGGTGTTTGTGGTGATTGTGGTATAGTAGAGTTTGGAATAAGATCTAGTTTTTGCTTTTGGGTAGCTGTATGGCCTTGGACAAGTCATGTTGCATTTCTGAACTTACCTCCAGTATTCTCTTCAAAACTAGAACATCAGACTAGTGACTCACATTTAAGGACTCTTTCTCAGATACGTCCCTGGTTTGTGGTCCTGACCCTTTAACAGTACTTTTTTGGATGACACCCAGCAGGGCTTTTTTGTGGGGTGGGAACGGGTGACCAGTACAAATATGTTGGTTAGACCATTTTACTGCTAGGATCCAGATCCAGAGCAGTGTAGTGGTGACTGGTCAGTAATTGACGACGCAGCTAGGGAACAGTCTTCATCTGACACTTGACCAAGGGCGTACTCACAGAGCAGGGCAGTCCGAGGGCAGAGAAGAATGAACATAGGTTAGAGTCAGAGGGTCTTTGGTGGGGAAAAGATCAAAGGGCAGACACCTCAGCAAGAGAGGAATGGGCCCAGAAAAACTAAGGACTGGCTGGATGAGTGAGTGGTCAGCTTAGATTTTGGGAGGGCATGAAGGCGATGTGCTCTTTGAAACGTAGTGTAGTCTAAGCTGGGTATCACTTGCCTTTGATATATTGGCTTTGGTCTTGTGCTTGCTGAAAAGACAGTGACTACAGAGCTGGTTATGCCAAGTACATCTTAAATGACAGCTTTGGTGCTTTAAAGTTAGGCACCACATTTGAAAGCTAGCAAAAAATCACAGGTTTGCTTTTGGTGTTTTGCCAAATGCTGTTTTGTAACTAAAGTTTTAACTCAGTGATAAAATTAGGTGGTTGTGGTGATGCTGGCTAAATGGTGCTCACTCAAGGTTTAAGTAGAGTGATAACAGCTTGAATGTTCCCATGTGCTGATGTTGCACACTTGCATAAAATTTGGGGAAATGGAAGTATGTACTAATGCATGTTGGCATGAAGTCTGTTGTTTGGTTCCATGATTTGTACTTAAGATGAAAGAGCATTTAAAACATAGGCTTGCCTGGCAATATCAATACTAGACAGATGACTAGAACTCACATTCACAATTCACATTTATGTAAAGTGTTTAAAACCTAGTATGGTATGTTGAGCAGTCAGGCAGTAATATTTGAGGTCTCTTACTGAGGAGTAAGTGTTATTTTTATCATCTTCCTGCCTGCTTTTCTGACTATTGAAGCAACCTGTGGGTCAGAGTGTGTGTGAATGAAATTTTATTACAGAAGAGGATTTAGGGAAATGGGTAGATTGTGCAGGTAATCATATAAATTCTTCTTTGTAACAAAAAATGCAATTTTGTTATTGTTTGTGCCTCAGCTGTTTAAGTGAGTATTTAAAGGGCTTGGAGAAGATTTTGCTGTGGTGTATATTTGCAGAAATGAGCTTTGCTAAATTTGATGACTCAAAGGTGTGGTACCTAACCTGTTGCTAGGTTAGCATCCCTTTGAGGATGTTGACAGCTGTGCAGCTTTTCCCCAGGAAAATGCGTATGTATCTGCCTTTGACTTCGGGGGGTTTGCAGATCCCAAGTTAAGAACCCCTGCTTTAATGTCAACAGGTGAAGGTTCTGTATAGTGGTGGTCTTTCAACATTAGATTATTTTAGCAGTATTAGAATCATCTGATTCTGGGCCAGAGTGCATATCAGTCAGCATTTCTAACAGGTTCCCAGATGGTGGTGCTGGTCTGGGGTCTTGTTATGAATGTGACACAGACAAGTGACACACAGTGGTGATGTGGGAAACATGAACAGGAAGCCCTTATTAGAGAATAATGACTCTGTTAAGGTCACAGAGATGTACTTTAGCACTCTGTAAAAATGAGATGTGTGATTAAAGAACCAGCTAACTGGAAGTAGAATGTGATTACTTGATAGCATGCAGTACTGTATTGATACTGATCTGAAGCATAAGATTGTCAGTTATTAGACTTTATGTTTAATATAGGCCAGTCCATTTTTACATGTATTTCAGGAGATTTTTCAGAAAATAGCCGATCAACTAGACAGGTTAATTTAGCAGGAATTAAATTCCCTAAGTATTTTAATTATGAGTTTTTAAAGTTTTGACTCCACATTTGTGTTTTGGGGTACAAATTTTTTCCCCCATTTTTTAGATACAGGGTTCCTAAAATATTGTAGATGTATCATTTTTTTCCTTCACCTTTTAAAGGCTACAGCTGTGCTTTGGAAGCAGTCCAGAAGGCATGTAGAGGTACTCAATTCTTATTTAATTTCCACTATTGATAAAGGAAGTCAGATAACTGACATAATACTGACAAGCTAGGGGTGGCGGTGGGGTCAAGAAAATGGGTAGGAGAGGCTGTGGTTAAGCTGGAGCTTCATCTGAAAAAGTTGGTGCCTGGTGTTCCCAATGTCCAGTGGTGATCTGCACACTTGGAGAACAACTGGATCCCGGTGGAACTTTGCATGTAGCCCGACCTTTGTTGCATATGGAAGTGGGCTGAAATGAGCTAGCCTTTGATTTTATTCCTTGGCATAATGGGCATCTCTGAAATTCTAGAACTAGAACTTGTCTAGTTTACCCAGAGTTTAGTAACATGCAAGACTTGTCCAGAGAGGTTAAGTTTGTTCAGTGACCTCTGGGCAGTGATCACATCATACATGGAATTGTTCACCCTACTCACTGAAGAGGGTAGTTGTGGTCCTAGTAGAGGCTGATTCTTTTATAGGCTGGTTATATCACTGTCCGATAGAGCCCCACCCGCAATGGTTTTCAGAAGTTTCTCTTGCAGTCAGAGCTCCAGTAGCAAGTATAGAAACTCAGCTTGGATGAACAAGAAATAGTGGCATTTGTTAACTCCTCAGGAAGAGTAGATCTAGCCTTTATGATTAGAATGAGGAGCTCCAAACTAGGATAGTGCCTCCGTCTTTGCCCACCGTGTCAGAGGCCAGAGCTCTGGGCACTGACAGCCCCAGGCCCAGGTGAATGATGACAGTAACACTTACTGAGCTCTACAGTGTATCAGCTCCAGCTCCTTACAACCTTAGAAGGTAGTCGTTCCCCTTTTGCAGCTTGAGAAACCTGTCCAGTGTTGCATGGTAAGTGTAAGATTCAAGGTTTTTTTCTCTCAGCCTTACTGAGGTATGAATTACAAATGAAAATTGTATATATTTGAGATGTACAATGTAATGTATATAGACACTGAAATGATTACTGAGAAACCTGTCCAGTGTTGCATAGTAAATGTAAGATTCAAGGTTTTTTCTCTCTGCCTTATTGAGGTATGATTTACAAATGAAAATTATATATGAGATGTACAATGTAATGTATATAGACACTGAAATGATTACCTAGCTAATTGACATACCCATCACCTGTTACCTTTTTTTGTGTATGTGGTAAGAATACTTAAGATGTACTCTACAAATTTCAAGTATATGTACAATATACTATTAACTGTAGTTACCATGCTGTATAGTCATCTCCAGAACTTAGTCATAACTCTAAGTTTGTATGATTTGACCAAAATCTTACCATTTCCTCTTTTCCCCAGCCCCAGTAGCCACCATTCTTTTCTGTTTCTGAGTTTGTTAGATTCCACATATAAGTGAGATAATATAGTATTTCTCTTTCTGTGTCTGGCTTATTTCACTTAGCATAATGTCCCCCAGGTTCATCCATGTTGTCAGAAATGGCAGAATTTCTCTTTTTAAGGCTAAATAATTCCATTGTGTGTGTGTATCACATTGTATTTATCTAGTCACTGACAAGACACAGGTTGTTCCATTATCTTGGCTCTTGTGGATGAGTGCAGATACATTCCTTCGAGGTAAATGATTTCATTTCCTTGGGATATATTCCCACAAGTGGGATTGCTCGATCCTATAGTAGTTCTCATTTTAATTCTCTGGGCCTTCTCCATACTGCTTTTCATAGTGGCTGCACCAATTTACTTTCCCAACAGGGGTTCCCTGTTCTTTGCATCCTCCCCAACACTTTGGGCTTTTCAGTAATGGCCATTTGATTCTATCAAGTATGAGGTGGTACTTCATTGTTCCCATTTCCAGGCACTTTTTCATATTCCTATTGGCCATCTGTATGTCTTTGAAAGAATGTTCAGGTCCTTTGCCCATTTTTAAGTTGAGGTATTACTTTTTTGGTATTGTGTTCCTTACATTTTTTGGATACTAACCCTTTATCAGATACATGGTTTGCAGATACACTTTCTCCCATTCCTTTGGTTGCCTTTTAATTTTGTTCCTTTACTGTATAGAGGGAACTTGAATGTAGTTCCAGCTGCTCATTTTTGCTTTTGTTGCCTGTATTTTTGGCGTCAAAGTACAAAAATTATCACCAAGACCAGTCTTGAGCATTTGCCCTAGGTTTTCTTCTAGGAGTTCTACGATTTCAGATCTTATAGCCTTTAATCCGTTTTGAATTGAGTTTTGTATATGATGTAAGGGAAAAGTCCAGCTTCATTTTTATGTGTGGATATTCAGTTTCCCAGCACCCTTTATTGACAAGACTGTTCTTTCCTCATGGCATATTCTTGGCACCTTTGCAAAGATTAGCTGACCGTGAGATTCAGGATTTGAATTAAGAAGGGTGACTTGCATTCTACTTGGCCACATATTAGATAGAAGAAAGGAGTTGGGAGGACTTTTTTTTTTTTTTAATATTGGGGTACTTTTCACCAAAGATGAGAGGAAACAAAATGGCCACTATGTAATTCAAGTCATGCATGGAGTGGATGTTTATTTCTTGTGAGACTACAGAGCCTGAGGAGGAATTGAAACCATGAAACATCATTGAAATCTTAAATCTTTTTTTAAAGTGAGAATTTTTTGGTGTGTTCTTTTTTATAGTTTTACAATGTCTTAACATAAAACATAGCCCATCCTTCCCACCCCAGCCAAGATACTTAAGTAAAGTTAATGCTTCCGGAGGATATGCCATAACTTCTGAAGTGCCTGTTGTAGACTGTACCAGAGCATCAGGATGGTGTTGGAAAGGCTGGGTTGGAGAGCAGGTCCATTTGAAGGGCAGGATGAACTTGGGCTCGAGCTCACTGGGGGCCGTGGGAGCTGGGGCCCAGGACAGGGAGCGGGACCTCAGCTGGAACTTGTTCCTCTCCTAGACTCTTACTTGGGAATTCCCCCTGGTTCATCCATTCTAACTGGGTCAGCTCATCTCTGGCTGCAGTGACACTTGAACCTGGTGACCCCTTTCTGAACCCAGCTGGGTGTGGCTTGCTGCTCGCTTAGCATCATGTGAATGTTCACTGGCACCTCAAATGACGTGTGCAGAATTGAATTCATTCCCCTAAACCTGTTCCTAAGCCATCCTCTAGCTGGCTGTTAACTACTCACCACATTCCATGGGGACCCAAATTTGCCCCTCCTTACTGTATCTCAATCTATTCCACTTCTCTCTGGCCTCATTGCCACTCTTAGGTAATTATTTATAGTTAACTGCATGGCCTCATCCTCTCTGATCCACTGTTCGTGGAGGAATTGTTCAAAAACATCACGTCCTTTCCTTGTGTGGCATCCAAGGTCCTTAACAATCTGACCCCATTAACTCTCCAAGGAATTAACTCATTCCTCAAATGTCCTCCTTTCCAGCAACTTCCCCTGTAAGTGCCTTCCTCTCCAGCCATCCTATCTACTGTCTAAGGGCTTTTGCACTGACACGCTCTCTGCCACGGGTCAGGCACTAAGCCAATCAAGTAATGCCTGATGGATGAAATAGTTCATGCCTTCACTGATTTTACATTCTGGTTGAGAGAGAATTATGAAGCCTTCCCAGGTCCAGGCTTAACTGTCCCTTGTTAAGGAGATTCTAGAGAATGCTGGGATGTTCTTAACAAGAGCTGTAATTTCTTGGTAATCTGTCCCTCTATCCTACTAGACAATGCCTAAGGTCATTTTACTGATCATTGGATCGCCAGCATAAAGCATAAATAGCTAAATGCTTAGTAAATAGTTAGTGGATGAATGGAAATCTAAATGGGCAGAAGTAGCTTAGGGATTTTTGCAGTGAAATTAATATAAAAGATTCTTTGACATACATACAGGGTAACTGGAAGGAACAAGTATGTAATTGTGAGGAGTTCTAAGATCTATTTAAAAAGCTACATATTAAGTCACTGGATTATTAAGAATATATAAAGTTTGAGAAAGGAACATGTATATTCAGTTTTCCTGTTTCTTGACAGCCTCTTAGTTTAACAGATGTCAAAAAATTTTTTTAAATAGCAAATCTACATTGAAGTAGCGTTTATAAGGTTAAAAAATGTCATTCTAACCTATTCATGGTTTTCTTGAAAGCCTGTCAAATGGGTGAATTTTGTGTAGTTACTGTTTTAGGTTGCTGTTCTGTGGAGCAATCTATACTCTGCTTTTCCCAGTCCCTTTGAAAGGACAGAACTGTTTTTGCCTTTCCATTGAGCAGGATGAACTTTATACAGCAGTACAGGGTTGTACCTTTTTGAAAAGTTAGAATTTAACCTTCACAGATGAGTCCTTCTTAAATTCACTTTTGTATTTCAGAAAAAGATCCTAGCTAAAATGACCATGCTCTCACTAAGTGCTTAGTGACAAAAGACAAGACTTAACAAAATTTTCTTTAACTTCCTAGGTATTAAGCTTTCAGCAAGCTCAATTTAAATCACATTACTAATTGCAATAATACCGGAGTGACTATAGTCTCAAAAATAGATACTGTGATTTGAGTTTCTGGCTCTGTCAGATATGGCTGCCTAACCTTGGATAATTTAATTACTTGGTACTTGATTACTTACAAATGCTTTCTGAGCCTTGTGTCCTAATCAGTAAAATGGGGAAGAAATGAAATAATAGTTCACACTCATTTGCTTATATGCTTTCTTCTTTGCTAGACCATGAGTTTTTTTGACACAAATGCTAGATCTTTTTCTTTGGATCCTGACTATTTACTCTGGCGTGTCAGTAGGAGATAGTAAACATTTATCGAACTAAGATCCAGGAGGCACACTGTTGTTAATTTGACCTGAACTAAAATATTCTAGTACCTGATAGTATCAGGAATATTTTTCCTTTCTGTGCTACGCCTACACTGATTCTTTTAATAAAAAAGAGAAGTGTCAGGATAGAATGAGAAGTCAGCCAAAGGTTTTTACTACCCCTTTATTTTTAATCAAACAAAAATCCATGCAACATGGAGATATTTCTGTTAATGCTTTCAGCTCTGCTAAACTTGAGATTTCTTTGTAATTGCTCTTGGATTCAAAGATTCCTTGAGATAGACACGGTACTTAATCTGAGGCTCGCACCAAACTTCCATGGAGTGGAGGGAGGTGGAAAGGGAGGTTTCTGATGCTTAATTTCTTTGTGGAGGAATTGTTGGCCCATAGTCCTTTTATTTTATTTGGGCCTGTGAGGTTATATTCTCTGATACTCCAATAAAATACAAAATGGCCAGCCAGCATGCTTTCTAAATAAAAGGTGGACTTTCAACGGGTAATTTGCGTAATTGTTCATTTTGCAAAAGGTCATACAGATCCTGCTGAACTTAAGAAAGACAGGCAGTATTATTCCACCTGTTAACTATGGAAAAGGAAAAATTCCCTGCGAAGCCTCTAAATAATATGGTTAACCGTTGAGAGGAAGCGGGGGAAGTGGAACACAGTCAACAGTGGGGCTTGGGGGGGGCGTGTCAGTTCCACTGACTCCCTGTCTTAGGGGCACTGGAGGCCTCTGGCTGACTAGACAGCACGTCCTCCTTCAGGATACACTGTTGTCCTGTCTACATCTTACATTCATACCTCCAGAGGAAGGTTCTGGAGTGTCCCTGTATTGGAGAGAGTCACAAATACCTCGGAAGCTTTGACCTCTTGTGTCACCTCATCCACAGTGGCCTTGAGCTTGGTCAGGTCAGTGCTCCTGGGCTTGGAGGGTTGGTTTTCATTGAACACGTGGGCAAAAAAGATCGCCTAAAGCTACTCTCCAAGGGAGGTTATCTGCTTGGAGGACGTTTAAAGCTCCTGGATTCCTTTTCAGGGCCGACATCATTCCTCTATTCCGTTTTAGAGAGATTCAAAATATTCTGGATTCCTAAGGTTCTGCTTCAGAGGAATAATAGTAGCTGGTAAGTAGTGCCTTTTGTTAGCATTCTAGCCTGATCACACAAGTCTTTGACACTGATTTTAAAAATCATCAGTAATCAAGTGTTCCCTTATTTTAGCTTATCTTACACTCTTTAAATGCTGTGTTGTATTATAAGCAGATGTATAAAACTGCATTGTGTAATACTTTTAGAGCTTGATGTGTTTTATTAGTGAACTCCAGAAGTGATGAGGAAGGTCAGATGATAACAGACACTGAAGCATGGAACTAACTGTTAAGGGACTTGTTAGGAGTCACCAAATTAGTGATTAAAATGGTTTCAAGTTCCTCCTGGTTTGTACCCAAGCCATTTTTACCATAGGTCATGCTACATTACAAACTTTGAAGAAAAGAAGCTGATTAATATCCTCTTAACAGGATGCATGTTTTAAGACTTATTTGGTGGTTTCCTCTGGTAGAAGGTAAGGTCTAGGACCGCTGTCTTTTTTTTAAAATAAAACTACAGGTACAATTTATTTTGCAAGGAGTGTTTAGTTTCTAGGACAGAGTTGTGAAAGAGGGCAGTATTGAGCAGTCCTGATGCCTCTTGCTCTGCACTAGCTGGCCTGCTCTTATTCCTATAGCTCTTGTCCTTGTCCCTGCCCCTGTCTTCTCAGTTACATCTACTTAAAAGGGGCTGTCCAGTGTTTCATCTCTCTAATCATCTTGAACATTAGCCAGCAGCAGTATTAACATGTAGACCTAAGTCTGAGAATTTTCTCCCTAGTCAATGAACACCAACCCAATACATCTTCCGTCTTTTTTTTTTTTTACTATCTTTGTTCATTGCTGTATCCCCAGTGCCTATGATGGTATCTGGCACAAGATGAGCACCTCAACAGAAGCTAAATAAGTGAATTAAGAAACAGGTCCCATAAAAAATTGTACTTCCACAAAAATTGTTACGAGTAAAGTCTGTCAGATTGCCCCATCTCAAAAAAAAAAAAAAAGTTTCCTGGGTGCTAACCAACATGAAACACCTCTAGTAAGGGTTATAGCTCCTCAAGTCATTTTACTCTAAATTACCCTCTCCCAAAGCAAAGATAAAGAACTTACTCCTCAGAGTGACTTCAGATATGTGCTAAAGGTGATTCCAGGAAACACCTAAGCCAGCCTTGCATCAGCAGTAGAGCAACAACACACCTGGAAGGCTCCCATCGTAAATAATCATTTACTCCAGTTTAAAATAGTATATGATGTGAAATGTTTTAGTTCACTTCATGCTGAAAAGCATTTGACAGATAGTTAAAGGAATAAGCTCTCATCAAGTCAAGAAAAAGCATCTCCCCTAACCGATTTTCAGAAGGGTCTGGCTTGGACTAATTATAGTACCCTTCATATATGGAGCTACTGCATCTGACTTGCTACTCCGGAAATGTACATGACTTTTTCGAAAATGGGTTTGTCATCCACAGACTTGTGTTTCAAGCATCAGTCAGCTGGTCAGGTTTTGTGCTCTTGTGGTGTGTCAACCATAAAACAAGGGAAGTAACAGGTGTTATCATCTGTAATTTCCTTTTTGTTTCATATATATATATATATATATATATACCTCATCTGAGATTAATTTAAAGCTACCACATGGGAATTCAGTTTCCACTGCATAGGGCTTGTGGCACCTGAGTTACTGGACACTGGACCAGGCTTTTTTTGAGAAGCAAACACAAGCAAGGTAACTTCTCCCATGAAGTTTCGTGCCGCCATTGGCAAAGTGGACATATCTGGGCCTGGCTTGTCAGGGCAGTCATCTGGAAGGTAGGGGAGGACACCGGCAACGTAAAGTCAGTGGGGATCCGGAGGGGACGGCTGGCCTGGTGCTCTGCGCACTCCCCTTAAAACTGGGGCGGAGGGTAGCCTGGGAGGGGACACATGTTTTGAGCGGCGCTCAGCCCCAGGAAGGTCGGGACGGGTGGAGGCAGAGGCGGAGGAGGGCCCTGGCGCCATCTGGCGGCGGCTCGAGGCTGGTACGCGCGGGCCCCCCCGCCAGCCCGCGCCTGGAGCAAACCGCCTGGCGCCCCGGCCCGAACGGCGATTCCAGAAAGCGCAGCTATCGCTTGTATCATATTAAAATTCTTGAACATTTATTTCTTTAGGGGAAAAAAGGCCATTCTGGAAAATGTACCAGGATGGCATTCTGTCACGTCTTGTTTCAGGTCTCCATAAATTAAAATTCTATACGGGAACATGGCGAATGAAAGAACGTAATACAGATAGCTGGAAGGACTGCTGCTGACTTGTCAAAGAAGTGACATCTAGGCCAATCTTCAGAGCGCTTGAAAGCAACGCATGAATCTTTTATATTAAAGGCAAAGAATAAAATGCAGCGTTTTTTTTAAACTGCTTAACTTACTGTGTTACAATGAGTTATAAGAAATACATATTTGGTCATTCATATGACCAAATATATATTTTCCTGGTGTAACTCATCCACAGTTACTGAAAACACTGCAGTCTTAAAAGGTGAAACAGGTGTTTTGTCATGTTAATGAAGACTTACGGAACCCCACTAGGGGCGGAGGCTGGAGGCTGAATCAGCCAATGGCCAATAATTTAGTCAATCGTGAATATGCAATGACGCCCTTCCAAAACCCTTGAGAAGAGGTGGCCCTCTCTCTGCTCTGCTGCGCCTGCTCTGCTCCAGTTGGATCCAGCTTCCTGGTGGGAGAGAGCGTCTATGCCCGGGGAACCAGATCGCCTCCACGTGCCAGCGAGCCAGGCCCCAAGCTCCGCGAGGATAGGAGCTCCTTTATTTGGGACCTTGCCCTATGTCTCTCTTCATCTGGCTGTTAACTTGTAACCTTTCTGTAAAAATTAAACTGGTAAACCTGTTTTCCTGAGTCTTGTGAGCCGCTCTAGCGAATTAATCAAACCTAAGGGGGAGGAAGGTCGTGGGAACCTGCCGTCTGTAGCCGGTAGGTCAGCAGCACAGTGACCGCCTGGGACTTGCGACAGGCGTCTGGACTCAGGGGTGGAGCGCAGTCTTATAGGACAGAGCCCTTAACCTGGGAATCTGGTGCTGTCTCCAGGCAGACAGCCTCAGAATCGAGTTGAGTTCTCAGACCCCCTGCTGGTGGTGAGAATTGCTTGGTGTTAAGTATGTGTGGGAAGACCCCCGTCCCACACACTTACACACATTGGAATCGGGTCCGGGAACCTGAATGGAGTTACACTACTATTACTGATCTGTGTAATTTTATTGTTAAACATATATGTAGGGAAAAAATACACCGTTACATTTGGTGTCAGATAAGTGAGAATCACACTTCCCGATTCTGTGCAATCACTGCGAAAGCAGAGGGGCAGCTATAGTGTGGCATGAACATTAATTTTTAGAATCAGAGACCTGGGGTTGGAGCCCACACCTACCACTTACTAGGGAGCTTAGCTTCTTTGAGGCTGAGCTGCCTCATTTCCAAAGAGGAGGATGACATCTTATCAGAAGGAGAATTAAACTCCAACCACACTTCTGTCTACGGGATCTGTTCCCACAGCCATTGCGTTCCCCCCATTTCCATGAACTGCCCTCCACCCGCCACCCCTCCTGTCCCCTTCCCACCAGTCCTGGGCCTTGCTCCAGCCACTCTTCCTCTCATCGTCGGTTCCCCCTACTGGATGTCTCCATCAGCATGCAGACTGTTCCCCTGCAGCTAGCACCCCTCTTCTCTCCTCATTTTTACATGGTAGCGAAGCACTTGTAAAGGGCTGTCTGTGCTCACTGGGCCTACCTCTCCCGTTCTTTCAGGCTTTGGTCCTGGCTCATCCACAGGCCACTTTTGCCACGGCAGCTAATGACTGTCCCAGTGCTGAATTCTGGGCTCTGTGTTCAATCTTTATCTTCTGAGGCTGATGAGCAGTATTTGCCATGATTGTTCCCTTCTGGAAACCTTTTGTCCTGGGTTCAGGACTCCACTCTTTAGAGTCTTCTGCCAAGCTGGCTGCTCTTCTGTGTCCAGAGCCCTGTCTGTGCAAGTCTTTTCTAGCTATGCTCACTCCTTAGTGTTCCTATCCAGTCCCAAAGCTTATCTATTCTGATGATGCCAGAAAAGCATACCTAGCTGGTACTTAACCCCTGAACTCCAGACTTGTGCAGGCAGCTTTCTATTTGACATCTCTACATGCATGTCTCAAAGACCTCTCAAACCTGACCTGTCCAAATCAAATTTTGGATCTCCCCCTTCAGACCTAACTGTTTGGGCTTGTCTCCATCCTAGCTGATGGTTAGTTCAGCCTTCCAGATGTTCAGGCCAAAGTACTGGTGTCACCCTTGACTTGTCTTTCCCTGTCATGCCTCCCATCCAGCTGTCAAGGACCTTGCTCGGTCTCCCTATGTTATGTGTAAAGAACCCTGTCATTTCTCACCATCACTGTCTTCTGACTTAATTTTTCTTCAGAGCCCATATGACAGACTACATATTTTGTTCTTATTTATTTAATGCCCATCTCCTCCACAAAAAGTGTAAGCCCAGTTTTGTTCACCGTTGTATCCCTGGGGCTTTGAACCATGTCCTAACTGGTGCTCAGTAAATACTGGCAAATGAACAGATGAAAGATGCAATTGGTGAGTGTCTGGTATTTAATAAATGGATAAATGGTACCTATTGTTTTACATGGTCCTTAGGTATCTAATTTGAATAGGGAACTCAAAGAAAAATCACAATCAGTCACACCCAGAAAGTGGGATGTTGTACCAGACTGGTTCATTTCAGCTAGTCAGTATCTTAAAAAGGGATTGAGAGGGGGAAGGGACCGTCTTGGGTGACAAGAAATGTGAGACAGAACACTAAGTATATTGTGTCCTTGATTATTTGAGCAAAACAGCTTTAAAACGCATTTTTGTAATATATGGGAAAATTAGAACATGAACTGGGTATTAGACTATAGTGAAAATTATATTAATTGCATTAGCTGTTTTAATACATAATTGTGCTTATGTATTACAATAACCATTTTATTTATATATGAATATATACATATATATAAAATTTAACTCTTAGGGGTAAAATATCACAATGTCTATAATTGACTTTAACACACTTCAGCAAGAAAAGAAATACATGAAGCCAAGTGGGCAAAGCAGTTGTGAAGTTGAAACAATACATACACCTATACTTTGGTTTGTTTTAAAAGATGTTTGTTATACTCTTCTTTCTACTCTGTTTGAAAACTTTAGTAATAAAAAAGTAACAGAAAATATGCTATGAGCTTTTGTGGAAAACGAATTGCAGGGGAATTGTTACAGTGCCCTCGATTCAAAGGGTCCTGCTGGACCAGCTGGAGGACAGGACTGCCTGGGGACCCTGCAGCTCCTGGATGAAGCCCACCCCCCAGGCCTGTGCAAAGAAGCACTGTGGCAGCTCGGCGGCACGGGGCTGCCTCCACAAGGCTCTTGCAGTGGCTTCTGAAAGAAGGGTTGCCCTGAAATGCCAGCTGCTCCTGAGAAGGGCACCTCACTCAGGCAGGTCACTTGTTCTAGCAAATAGGCCTCTGGTGCTGGGCCAAGCCTGGAAGAGGGAGTGTCTCCTCACACCATTCCTCTTGGTTTCTAGTAGTACAGATTTATGGCTTTTGAACTTGGAAGGGGAAAAAAAAAAATCCTTAAATCTAAGTCAAAAGCCTGCTGGAACTACTGTCCAAAGCTCACCAGAAGAGAACTGGTAACCCTCCACGTGGCTTGAACAGGGTCATCTGAGATGGTCTGGGGTTTTGTGTGACTGACATGTTTGAAGGGGCTCATGAATGGTGGCTTTTCTGTCTTTGAAGTAAATATTAGGAACAGTAATTATATTTTACCATTATCTCTACATCATGGGATTTGAGTGATATATTTTTTCTTATGCTTTCCTGTCTTTTTCAAAATTTGTGCCATCACCACGTGTTATTTTACAGTAAAAGAAAAGTATGGCTTTTTGTCTCTACCTACTGTATCAGTTGGGGCACTTTCTGCTGTGGCTCCAAATGAATACAGATTGAAAGGAGGCAAAGGGAGCTGAGTTGCCCCCAGGCAGAGCAGGCAGGCTGCAGGTACAGCCAGGCCGGGCTTCCCGGGTTGGCCCTGGACCTGCTTCCCTTCTCCGCGTCCTGCATGTCTCCCTTTAGATTGGGCTCCATTTTCAGGCAGATGGTCACAGTACAGCTTTAGGGGCTTTAGGCTTGCGTCTTTCCAACTTCAGGTCTCATGGGAATAATTTCTACCCCATGGTTCTGGCAAAATGTTCTTTGCATCTCATTGGCTCGTAAGTCCACCTGAAAACCAACACTGCAGCAAGGGAGGTAGGGGAGTGGTCAGCTTGGGTCGGGGTTACATGCCTCACCCCTGAGACGGACTGAGGACCCTCTCCCCAAACCACATGGGCTAGGAGTAGGGAAAGATAGTTTCCTAGAGGGAATTTAGTGTCCAGTTAAAAGGGGGAAAAGATGAGGAATAGCCAGAAAATGATAAATGCTGTCTTCCTGCCTACTCCTAGAAAGGATTCGAATAATGCGGGGAGCCTAAGCTAAGGAAAGCTGTGCTGACTGAATCCCAAATGTAGGTTTTAAGCTTCCTGGTAGCCAAGGGAGAAGGGAAAGAGTTGTTCACTTAACACTAACTCATCAGGACTAAATAGGAGGATCAACAAACTGTTAAAACTCTCCTAAGATTCCACAGCTCAGCTTAAGCTGTCTTCTGTGTCTCTTTCCATCTTCAACATTTCTTACTGTTTCCCTTTTTGTCTTTCCTGGACCATCTTCTGTCTCTGTCTAGAGCCAACATACGGTCTGCGCACTTTTTCTTCACAGTTGAATGGGAAACTATCAGAACATACATGGGCTTGGGCTGGCACCGTGGTAACATTACATGCTCCTGGAGGGAGGGGGGAGATCAGCCTTAACACTAAAGCCTAAAAACCCACTGCCATGGGACCATCAGCCAAAACAAAGCGTCGGGAGAAATGGAGTGTCCTGTTTCTCTCTTAGAGTAGTCCACCTCCCTGGACTCTTTCTCCTTGAAGAAGGAATGAATCAGATCAGATGGTGACTCCGCGGAAAAGGCATTCCGCAGCGGGAAAGCAGCAGTGGGAAAGAAGAGGTCTCCCTAAGACCCAATTCTCAATGTCTTTTGCATCAAAAAGGTTTTCACAGGTTTCTCTTCCCAGACCACATAGTTTCTCGCAGATCCTGAGCGTTTCGCACTCAATTCTTTTTCCGGTGTTGACAACCGGAGGAAGCACGTCTGTTGCGGGCAGGCGTGGCGCTGGCCCACGCGGCCCCCTGCTACCCGGCTGGTTCGCTGGCGCCCCCCACCCCGCGGTGCAGATGTGGCGGAGGGACCGGCCTGAGAGCCCGTGCTCGCCCCGCACGGAGCCCTACTGATACATGCCACTTGGCTTTGGAAAAAGAAAATGTTGGTCGGGTGATCCCTTCTCCTCCCCCGCTAGGCTTCAAGTTTACAAGGCAGCTGCAGCGGGCTGTTGCTTCCCAAAGGTTGGGAAAGAAGGGCACCTTTGGCCATACTCCTGGTAAGGATATGTTCATTCCCAGGTCTGCCCTATTTGCACCTTCTTAATTGTCAGCATTTAATTTTCCTGGACAAGCCAAATAAGAGAATAATTTGACTGTGGAAAGAGAACAATTTGTAACCTTTTCTGTATAATGTGGTCAGTCTCTCTTTTGTGTTGTTATTATAGTTGGGATTTTAGTGTTTTTGGAGTCATGTGATCTACTGGTATGTGTTCATTCTACCTCACAGAATGTGTGTGAGTGGGCAAAAGCCACCTCCATCTCCAAGGTAAGGACCATTGTCCAGAGCTGGTCTTGGTTATTTCAGCTGTTTGTTGGGGAATAGGATATGACCTAGTAAGACTAGGCCAAGGTTGTCAGTCATGGTAGAAGGACGTCCCCACTATAAAAAACTTTTTTTCAGCTGCTTTTCCCCTCTATTTTCTCCCCTTTGGACCACAGGACAGGCTTTAAATGGCTTTCTTCCAAAACAGAAACTCCAGTAGGCCACTACTCATGTTATAGAGTTAAAGCCTTATTTTATTTCATGTTATTATTACTTTTAGAAGCCTTTTTTTTTTCATTTTTTTAATTAAGGTTCACTGATATACACTCTTACGAAGGTTTCACATGAAAAACATGTGTTTACTACATTCACCCATATTATTTAGAAACCTTATTTTAAAAACTGGATTACAAAATAGAGTGTATCTCATTTAATGAAACTTGTTTCTTTCCCCCAGTAGTTTGTGTGAGTCTCTTGCAAATGGACTAATTTTGCTTTACACAAAAGGTGCTTTATTATGCTGACAATATATATGCACACAGACTCAAGGTTTTTTTTTTTCCAGAGAATAGTTTTCTAAAAACACCAGCATGGAAGAATAATGCATAATCTTACTGATGGCAGTACTGTTTGCAGTTTTATGGTGAAAGAGAGTAATTAAGCAGCTAAAGCTGGTTTGTGCTTTGCCTTAGCAAGTGGTCATTTATGAAACTGCCAAGCCTGGGACTACACCCAGGACTTTCCTTCAATAGACAGGCTGCAACAGTTATACTGAACTCAGGGAACTTCTGTGAAACAAGCAGATGTTTCTGCTTGATGACAGAAACAAACATGACTCCAGTTAGTGAATTTGCTAAGAGTTCTTTCCTCTCTGTGATTTTAGCTGTGTTCAGTGAAGAGAGTAAAATGTCTCCCTTTGTCTTCCCACTTACTCATCTCCAATTAAATGACTTACAATCAATTCACAGGCCTTTAGACATGAGCAGCTAATTTTTAAACACTGACTAAAATTCTTCCAACAGCATATGTAAGCCGTGTGGGTTAGGACGGGCCTCAGAAGTTTAGCTTGTGACCATTACCCTGGGGCATGCTCCCTACATTGGCTTCTGGTGGGTGCACATGGGTCACACATACTTATCAATGTAAACCTCGGATCTCTTTGGGAGGAAACGGGTCTTTGGGCTAGCACTTTGCATTCATTACAGGGCTCTTAGGACAAGACTGAGAAAGATACAGAGACAGATACAGATCTTTGTGCAAGATCATGCCCACTCAGGACCAAAAGCCCAAGATTGTGTGGGGTGATTGATTTTATTTGTCAGCTGGTACATGCTTTTGGATGAGATCAGCATTTAAACTGGTGAACTTTGAGTAAAGCAGATTGCCCTCCCTAAAGTGGGTGGGCCTCATCGATCAGTTGAAGACCTGAATAGAACAAAAAGACCTGACTCCCTAAGCAGGAGAGGATTTCCAGCAGATGGCCTTGGGACTTTATTTGTATTATCAGCTCTCCCAGATCTCCATGCTGTCGGCTCACACTGCACATTTTGGACTTGTCAGCTTCCATAATGTGTGAATCAATTCCTTATAATAATTATATCTCTTTCTCTACATATTCTATTCAGTATTGTTTCTCAGGAGAACCTGCATTAATACAGCGTGCCCCACTGAGACCTGGCTCATTGGTGCAAAATTGCTGACTTTCAGTCTAGGAGACCTTACAGCTCAATTGCTACAATTTTCTTGAAACACTTCTAACCAAAATACACACCTCCTTGCTCAGAAGCATCTTTTTTGTGTGCTTGGGTGCCATCTAGTGCCAAATTTAGGTACTGCAAAGTTCCAGCGCTCCCACATAGTGTTTCCATCACTGTCATTCTCGATTTAATTATCTAAGCATGTATGAGTAGACCTCTGTATTCCTGTAGATCATTCACTCCGTTATTCATTCAACAAACATTTAGTGAGGGCTTGCTTGTGCACAAGTATTGTAGCAGATTAAAAAACTGCCCAGGAGTAGTCTCTCCCCTTTACTGAGCTCGCAGTCCAGCTGCAGACATGGAGTAAAAGCAGATGACTATAGTCACATGTGCCCAGGGCCAAGAGAGAACTGTGAATGAGGAGTTGAGGCATGAACAGT
Source organism: Phataginus tricuspis (assembly GCA_029783875.1). NCBI lineage: Eukaryota > Metazoa > Chordata > Mammalia > Pholidota > Manidae > Phataginus > Phataginus tricuspis. Next base: position 1,390,017 of record JAQQAC010023241.1, read on the forward strand.
GGGGATTGAGGGTGAGCCGCTAGTTGATGGAATGTTTACTGTGAACCAGGCACAGTGTTGCATCTGGACATAGAGGGGTCATGGCCGCTTCCCTCCAGCAGCTTTAGGTCTTCTGGGCCCATTCTCTTCCCTGGCTTGTTCCCTTCGCTATGGGCGTGTCCTACAGTGAGCACAGATGCACTGGCCTATAGCACAAGCTTAGATCTTAATGACGTTGTCTAATCCAATTTCCTCACTTTACACCTGAGGAGAGGTAGCCTCAGACGGGAGCTTGGGAAGATGGGAAGATGATGGGCTTTGGAGGCTGTCTAGGAGCAGATCCAGGCCCTGGAGAGCCTGCCTTGTCTTATGTGTTAAATGTAAATAACACTATTGCCCTCAGAGGGTTATGTTATGGGAATTCCATATGGTAACATGCATGATGACTACAGGTTTTCCATTGCAAACCCAAACTGAATCCTGGGGAAGTAGAAAAAGGGTTTCTTGCAAAAATATCAGAAAGCTCCCAGAATTGAGGAGGAGGCTGGAGTGTTCCTGTTGATTTCTGTTCTTTTCTCTCCCTCTCCCTCTCAAGGCTGTTAACACCTGCTTTGTTTGGCTCTTGCTGCTGAAAGGCTCTCTGCTCACTGGTCCACATGGAGGAGGGAGGTATGCTTACAGCTCCCACGTTCACCCCTTGCATGTCAGTGCTCTGGGAAGAGACTAAGCCTCTCCGCAAATCAGGCTCCTGGGCAGGGAAGCAGAGCAGCCCTGCTCAGGTCAAGCATGGGGTCGGGGGTTCCACCAGGCGGCTGGAACCTGGGCGGCTGGGCAGGAGCCAGGGTCGCAGAGAGGTGGACATGGGCGAGCTCATGGATGCTGACGACGACGGTCCACCGGGCCACTCTGCGAGTCCATCCTTAGGCGAGGGAGCAGGGCGTCATGGAGGCATCTGCTCTGCTGCCCAGGGAGGGTGCCCCATGGCCGTCGGCCTCTGTGTCCTTCCTTTGTCCCTTAGGACAGTCTGCCGGGCCACATAGCTCCACCCAGGGTGTCATTCCTTAACCCCTGGCCTCCAAGTGCCCTGGTCCCACAATAGAGACCCTCTGACCTGTGGCCAGTGACCTTCCTGCCCATGTATGCCCAGGTCCACATTGGCACTCCTGGCCTCGGCCCTGCTTCATGGCCTCCCATAAACATGAGACATTTAGTGGCCGTCCTCCAGGCACAGAGCACCAGGGGTGACTTCCTTGCATTTGCCAGAGTGTGGCAGTGGTTCTTCAGAGATGAGGCCGCGTGCCCAAGTTCCTGGCCATACCATGGGTGCCGCTGCTGGGGGCTGTCTGGCTGGGCAAGATTGTCAGAGGAGCAGGAGGAAGCCTTGCGGATCCTGTGCCTCCCTGGTGGTGTCCCTGCCTCCTGCCACCTCAGACCGGCAGCCTTTCATGCGTCCTCATTCCCACGCCTCATCCCACCAGTGTGTTGAACTCACGCGCGCCGAGTGAGTGCTTCCCGAGCCTCAGGGTGTGTTCCTTCAAGCCAGAGATGTCGGCATGCTTTGTTGGAGAAGCTGCCTTGGTCAAGCCAACAGTGATGACCGTTTATTGGGCACCTGCTGTATGCAGAGCACTGTGCCGGGTGTTTTCCATATCTTCCCTCCAATAGTCCTAGGCGTTTGGTAGGCACTGTTACCCCATTTTACAGATGCGGGAATCGGCACAGAGGGCTGAGCACATGGAGTCCTGATGAGACCGAGCAGCAGACTGAGGTCGACCCGGTCCCACCCGCTCTCCTCCTCTCCCCTGGCTGCTGGAAGAATCTCCACTGGGTTTGGGCACCACTGGACTGTCCGCCGAGCAGGGGGGTGAGGCAGGAGGGGAAAGCCTGTGCTCCCCTCTTCTGAGATCCACTCCTCCGTCCAGGGGTAGGGGGCTCTCCCACCTCCTCCCCTGTGTCAGGCCTACCCCATCTCACCCTCATTCCCTCCACAGTCTGACCGTGCGATGCTGAGGCCACCACCTGAAATGCTGTTGGGTCCTGAGTTGCAGTGAGGGGTGGCCCAGTTGGTGCCCTCACATCCTTCGGGGGCCAGGCTGGAGCCCACCGCCAGCCTGACAGTCGCCACGATTGCTGGGACACAGGTCCTTAGAGTAACATTCATCCTTGTCTCACTCCTCATTTTGCCCCATGGTAGGATGATTTTTTAGTGAAGTCATTGGGAAATCTGATTTTGGGAGAGCCAGATGCATAGAGACTATCTGGGGGAGGCCAGCTCCTCAGCTCAGCTGGGGTGTGTGTCTGGGCCATGGAGACACAGGCCTCTGTCCAGGGCAGCAGCTGAACTGAGCTCCGTTTACACTGAGCTAGAAGAGTGTTTGACCAGCTTTCCTCTAACCCGACCCCCAGGTCGCATGCACTGGAGGGACTCAGCGACCACCATCACTTCCTAGGCGGACGGCTGACTTCCCCGGGAGCCCCAGGCGGTGGCTGCTGCTCACAGCAGCTTGGCTCTGAGGCCCCACTTGGCTGCAGCCCCTTCACTGCAGGAAGGTGGGGGCCGTGTAGACCCATCTCGGTGTTTCCCGGAAGGTCGGGGTGCGTCTGTTGGCCTGTGCTGCTGGTCCACGGGGCCCTGAACAGGCCATGGTGATGGCACAGCCAGGACCCTGGTGCTCCCCTGCTCCGGTGAGCGGAAGCCATGCGCTGGCCCTCAGGTGTTTGGACCAGCAGGCTGATGACCAAGAGGGGTGTGTGTGTGTGTGTGTGTGTGTGTGTGTGTGTGTCTTGGGGCCGCCCCACACGCTCCTTCCTGCAAGGGGCAGGGGTGCTGTGGGCTGACAGAATGTGACAAATTGTCCTGCTGTCCACATGGGGTTACCATGGTCTCACTGTTCTGGGGTTGGTTGGAGGGGGATGAGGGCTTTTAAAAATCTATTTTTTAAATGGCAGATGACCCAGCTAAGATGCTTTCCCACTGAGAGGCTGGTTAGGTGGGGACTGGAGTTGGAGGCCTTGGGGTGAGTTCTCAGAGCTCTGCTGCCATTTCTGGGTGTGTGAGTGGTGAGTGTGAGTGAGTGTGTGACAGGCAGACACACTGAGACCCAACACGGTCCCAGGCTTGGTCTCCATAGCAGCAACTTTTAAGGAGGCGAGGCTGCAGCGTCCTGGTGCCCATTCCTGACCGGGAAGCCCGGTGTGTCTCTGTGACTGATGGAGGGCGGGGCCTCCAGGGCCTGTGCCCGCTCTTCTCCCTGCCGTCATCAAGGTGGTGGCCTGGGCTCTGGGTGGGGGCGAGGTCCCAGTCCCAACAGGGGTATGCTGGCCGCCAGCCCGGGCCAGGCTGGGGTGACCTGGGGGGCAGCATCCGTGGGAACAGCAGGAATTAAGAAAGGGATTGGAAGGGAAGGGTCAGGCATGGCGCTCTGGGATGAGGGGGCGGGGTCAGTTCTGGATCTTTATTCAACCCCTAAATGTCAGGCGCTGGAGGAGCCTCACTGGGAAGACAGCCTGGCCCTTTCCTCTGGGGCTGCGGGTCAGTGAGGCCGGGGAACATCTCCTGAGGCAGGAAGGGGAGCACAGGGAGCAGCGGGCGTGGGAGCGCCGTCAGCAGGGGCGGCGGCCAGGCACCCTCCGCTTAACGTCCTCAGCAGGGTGGCCTGTCCTGGGAAGTGCTGGCGACTCCTTCCTGGAAGAGATTTGCTGCAGGCAGCTGAGGTCACAGAGGGAGCCCTGACTGGCTCTGATCCTTGGCTCAGTACGGCCTATGTGTCTTGGCTTCAGTTTCCTTATCTGTAAAATGAAGTCTTTAATTTGAGGCTTTAACAATATATATGAAAGTCCTCTGGAAGTTGAAACACACTGTGGAAACGTAAGGGCTGACTTTTTGTTCAGTAGGTCAAAGTCGGCGATTCTTATTTCTGAGCCTCATGGAATCCCGCCGTCCCAGGGGCATCACCGGATCGCCCTTCCCCAGTCCGGGCCTGCCCTTCACGGAGGAGAACGCGGTCAAGGCAGGGGTGTCGCCCCCAAGCTCCCGGTGGCAGAACGGGGCCTGGAGCCCTGGTTTCTTGCCTCATCACCCAAATGATGAAGGGCTTTGAGAGCCAGAGTGTCCCTTCTCTCCAGAGGCCAGTGTGGTCGGTGGAAATCGAATGACAAATCTGGCCTTCAGTGTGGAAAACGTCCTGGTGCTGGGTCTCTGCTCTTGGCCAGATGGAGCTGTGTGGGACTGGCCTGGGTCAGCTGGGTGACAGTGTTCCTTGCTCTGTGACATCACTGTCCAGATCACATGCAGCCCCCTCAGCAGAATCTCAATAAAATAAAAAACAGGCGCCCCAGTTTTCCCCACCGGGACCACATTAATCTTCCCATTTTTGCCACATCACTGGGTCTTGTGACAGCTCAAGATGTTTTTTGGCTTCTGAGTATCCCTTTTATTAAAAGACTTTGGAGCCCCGCAGACGTGTTAACTGGTGGCCCCCGGCGCCCCCGTGCCTTCCCGTGTCCCAGCTCAGCTTCTGCTTCTTGGCTTCTTCCACAAGTCTTTCCACATCATTCATTTTGACATTTAAAGGTTTCCACGCTTGTTCTGAAATGCCACAAACTGCCTTTGTTATTTGCCAGGCTTTGGAATGCCGAGACTCCCAGGATCCCAGGCCTGCCTGGTGCCTTTGCGGGGGCCGTGGGATCCAGGCAGGGAATGCGGCGCGGAGGACGGTGGCTGTCCGGTCGTCCTTGCAGCGCAGCCGGGCAGGCCGGGCCTTCTTTCATTCATTCTCATTATTGTTCTTCCTGCACACCCTAGATCACTCCAGTGTTCCATTTGTGCAGGAAAACCACTCCCGTGTACCTCGTTGCATGATTTATTCACATTATGCGTGGTTCCTGCCCATAACAGACCCTACAGTTTTCCAGAGAGGATGTCAGAGAAAACCAACCTGGGCGTGTTTGGGTCTCCAGCCTGGAATGCTGCCTTCTTACAGTTCTTATGTGGGCCTAAATGCTGGGGCCAGTTTGCTTCCTCCCAAAGTGCTGTTTTTGCAAGCACACGGTGCTCTCACTGCAGTCCGCTGGGCTGTGGGTGTGTGGGGAACAGGGGTGCACAGGGGCCCGGCGAGCTTGGGCTGGCGCTGGGCCTGCTGGGGTCTGGAACGCCGTGTTCACGCTGGCTGGTTACCTTCCCAGGGCTGTTTCTGACCGACGCGCAGCGCTCCTTAGAGAGAGGGCGCCCCACGGAGTTTCCAAGACTGTGAATGATTGACATATGACACTGCCATCACGTGTCACAATATGACGCATATCGACTGTGAAATTGTGGCACCCTGAACCTTGGCACCACTTTCTAATTCTGCTTTAGAAGGCACGGAACCAGCAAGACATACTTTTGGCTTCATTTTTACTAGCTAGTCCCAGGCTTCTGGGTTCATAGGAGAATCAAAACTACAATGCAGGCACAGGTGACCGAGGTGTATTTTGCCTACCGAGACACGAGACAAAACAAAACTACTCCCACACGCGCTTCCTAAAGCAAAAGCACATTTAAATGCCAAATAAGTCGTAGGAAGGAAATAAAATCAGAGTGGAAGACAGTGCTTGCCAAGAAATGACGAATCTCACATTGACTTTTCACCATTGGCCAGTGAACAACCACCCCAGGCAGGTGTCAGGTGGGTTAGTGGAGGGGCTTTCCTGAATGGGGGCTTCTCCTGTTTGGAATGCACTCAGGAATCTGGAGGATGGGTCTTGTTAAAATGCAGATTCTTATTCATCAGGTCAGGGGTGGGGCCTGAGATCCCCCTTTTTTCCAGCGTGCGCAGGGAGGGCAGCCCCAGTTCCAGGCTTCAGGCAGCAAGAGACTGTTCTGCACCAGGCCAACAACAGTCCTGTGGTTCAGTCATGCCTGTGAGATACAAAGTTAGGTGAACCGGTTATTTTGTGTCATCACTTTTCAGTGGGATTCTCTGCTATTGTGTGGACACGGCTGTGGCCATCACAGACCACCACTGTCCTGCCAGGGGGTTAAACAGAATCATGCGCGAGGAAACTCTGTAAGGGCTATGGCTGCAGGTGGCTTCCACCACTCCCCAGCACTGCCACCAGTGATCAGGGGGTTCGGGCCCAGCTTCCTGGACTCTGCGGTTCTGCCAGCCTGCCCCTCGCCCCCAAAAAAACCAAAACCGGAAACAAAAGCCCATGTAAAAACACATGTACCCTGGCAATCAAATGTGGTAGATCTGGCCAATGGCAGGTCAATCTTGGAAATTCCTGGGAGTGGATCCCCCATTCCAGCAAGAGGAATGCTGTGGAGGTGCCCCCGGGTGTGTGTGCTGGGCTGGGAGGAGGGTGTGGAGTGAGGACAAGGGGAGGGTGGCCTCCTTGGGCTCGGGCCCTGACTGACCGTTTTGACAGAGACCCTCAGTGAAACCTGCATTTGACATGCTCACCCCGCACTCAAACTTCCGTAACTGAGATGAGGTTTTATGTAACAATACTTAGCTTTACCTTGTGTGATGCACTCTAACTTTAAAAACCAATTCTAAGATGCTGGTTCTGATCTACTAAATTGGCTTTAAAGTCCACCCTTGGGCTGCAACCTGGGGTTCGACAAATGCTCAGGTACCTTGGAAGCCTTTTCTTTAACTGAAAATGTGTAACTCCCTGTGGAGTAGGGCTCAGGCCTTCTTGAATGAAAGAAAACCTAATTTAGGAAATGTGCCCTTAAAATTATGATTTCTTCAAATTCTACCCTGTACGATCTGAGTGGAAGGATTTTTGCTATGTCTTTGGTAAATCTCAGAGCATCTAAAAAAATGGATGAATGGATGAATGAGTGAAGTAACATTTTTACAGATACTTAAATCCTTGGATAGACAAATACATTTTAAAAAGTGTTATTGATACGTAGTCCAAGTAGATGTGAACAACACAATGTTTTTGAAACTGCCAGTTATAGCAGTTGGAAAAATGGTTGCTTTATAAACAACTTTTGAACAGCTCAGTAATAGAGGTGATACTGTTAATATTTACTGAGTCATTATATGACTATTGTATTAAACATTTTAGTTCATAAGATTACATGGGCTATTTTGAAACTACCCTTTATTTTCAGAAACACAAAAGTGGTTCTGAGGCTTGAGGCGTGTCATGCCAGGTTGCATCACCTTGTTTCGCAGAGCTGGGAAGCTGCTTTTAGATGGTCTTATCCAGAGCTTTGTAAGCTTTTAGCTGGCGCAGGGCACAGGGGGAGCAGGGAGCTAGGGCTGCAACTGGGGCCCCCCCTATGATCGAAGTCGATAGCCCCCTCAGTTCCCACCGAAACTGGCCGACCTAGTTGGACCCAACTTAAATTCTGGGGAGAGACCCCCAGATTGGCTCCCCCGAGGCCTGGGTCATCTCCTAGGTAAGCAACAGCAGTCAGGTCAGGGGTCATGAGGCATAAGCATGGTGTTACACTTCATGTTGTAGGTGAGACCCCACCTCTGCTGGCCTGGGGGATGTGCTCAGAGTCACGGTCTGGGCAGATACCTCAGACGTGGCTAGGACACCATGGAACCCTTTGTTCAAATAAGATCTTACCTAAAGCCGACTATGAAAGATGGATAAAGGCTAAGTTGTTTTGGTAAAGGGGGCAGGGGCCCAGTCCCACCAGATTAGCACCCCTCCCCTAGGGCCTGAGGAGTGTGGTTTTGAAAACCATGGATCTAGTTCTATCCCCTGTTTTTACAGATAAGTGAGGCTAGAGAGGGAGGTCAGCTCCTCAGAGGGACACAGCGACCTGTGGCAGGGCAGAGCCAGCCCCGGGGCCTCTGCTCCTCATGGAAGATTCTCGCTACTTCTTGCTCCCAGTTACCCAAACACACAACTGCTGGGAAAGTCTTTTGTTTCTTTTAAATTCTTCTTTTTAGAAAGACAACACTCTCATATTTCTAAGGTGAATTGATTTTCATTTGCAGAGTTCAGAAAACAAAAGGCATGTAAGTAAAGTAAGCAGAAAGCAGACAGGACTTGGGTGCCTGCCAGAACCTTGGTGTGGGGGGCCGGCAGGGCTTCCCTGGGGTGCTCACCAGCCCGCAGCCCTCCTCTGGACACAGGCAAGGGTCAAATGGCAGAGACAGGCTTGCTGTGGTCACCGATGATGTCTCAGGTTGCAAATGTGCTTCCGCCCCTGTCCTGGGGCTGTGACTTCTGTCCTCACCCTCCAGTGATGCCTATGTGTGTGGGCAGAAAGGCTAAACGAAGCTCCTTGCAGGAACGGGGGAAACTTTATGGCCAGAGTCTATTAGGTTCTTGTAGGTACAGTTGGGGGATATCTTCCCCACCCCGTGACCTTCCAGGGAGAGGTGTTTGGCACAAGGCCAGAAGTTGGACCCTGCCCGTTAGGGGCGAGTCCTTGGCCAAGCCCCGTTGCTCCTGGCGGGGGTGACCGGCTGGGTTGCCTGGAGGCTCTGCCCTGTGCCTGCTCGCAGAGCCACTGGATGGCACTGTTAGAATTGGAGAAAAGAGCTGCCTGCCTGAAGCGGTTTTCCTTGTGCTAATCCTCTCCCCGGGCCGTCTCCATCCAGCTCCTTCCTGACAGAGCAGAACAAACCGTCTCAGAGCCTGTTGCTGCTGCTGCGCTCCCCGGTCCCCCTCGGCCCACCCCTGCCTGGGGGCCCCTTCCCGCCCTCCTGCTGCCATCCGTCCACCCTGTTAGTGGGATCTTCCCCATTCCCCGTGCTCTGGGGCCACTTGGGTTCCAGGAAATCTGAAGGAGGACAAAGGGCCATGCAAAACTTACAAGAACCCGGGGATCTAACAGAGAGCAGAAGTGCCAGGAATCCTTGGGGCCTCTAGAAGAGAGAAGAAAACAGCAGTGGGGAGGGAGCAGAGAGGCTGTGTGGAGAGGGGTCACTGGGAGAAGGTGCTGGGGAGGAACGGAAGAATGTGCAGATCGCGCAGGAATTGGGCTCTCAGGAGGAATCTTGGCATGAGATTGCACAGCTTAGAGGCTTTCTGTTCTTGGCTTCCAGCTGCCACTGCGTCAGAATCCCCTGCGCCTGGGTCAGGAGTGGGTGGAGGGTGTTACAAGCGACCCATGCCCTTATCCACGCGTTTGGGCCTCTGGTTCCCAATTCTTGCTGCCACTTCCTCTTTCTCAGAGATGTGAGTGGGGGGCAGATGGAGCAGACCACAAGCCAGAGAAGGGAGGACAGCCCAGCTGGCCCCCCCCCCAGGCCCCGGGCCCCAGGTCCACAGGGCCGCCCACTGTGGCCCCTAGCTCGCCTTCCTGCCTCCCTTCCTCCAGGGCTGGGAGAAAACACCATCGCTTGGGAGGAGTTCGCTCTGAGAAAAGCATTTTCCCCAAACAATTACCAGGAAATACTGTCTTGACTGATATTCTCAACATGTGCTGCCCTCCTGGCCCAGTTACTTGAAGGCTGATTAAACTACCCGTGCAAATGCCTATGAAACACAGTTCCCGGGTGCAGAATGGCCCCCAGAGCCCTGGCCACCAACACCTCTCAGTTTCCTCTTGATTGGTGCTAGATGTGTGCTCCATGTCCTCCTGTTGGCCACCACTGACCTTGAGCAGGGACCCAAGCCCCGCACTGGCCTGCTTGCAGGTGGGAGGTCATTTTCTGCTGACTCAGGCCCGGCTGGGGCAGGTGCATGCCTTCAACACCATGAGTCATACTGTCTTCAAAGGGCCTTCCCAAGATTAACCAATTAGTCACCCCCAGGAAAGCCACACAGCAGGTTATTATCGTGTTCATTAAGCCCTGGTGGAGGAGGGAGGTGAGTGTAGTCCTCACCCCAGGCCAGCGATAGTCTGGATTTCGGGGCAGGTGAGCAGTTGTTGGGCCGTCTTGGGACTTTGGAGGGTGGGCGGTAGTGACTCAAGGACATGCCAGAGTGGACACTGGGTACACCAGAGGGGAGCTCAGGAGGGACAAAGGGAAAGGACTGGAGCCTTAGGCTGATGGAAAAGGGTGTCCTGCTGAGCCCAGAGCGAGTAGGTGGGAAGACAGCTTGACACAGGCTCACCCACGGCGGGCTCCACCCTTGGCTCTGAAGACAGTTTGGGAACTGGCGCTGACTATGCTCAAACCACTCTGCCCCTCTGAGGCGTCCAGGTATTTGTGAAATGAGTCTTGGGACACTTTCCTTTTTGTGTCTGTGTGAGGATTTTGAGTGACTAAAAATGACCAAGCACATGTCAGTAAGGCACCTTGCAAAGTACGGTGTGATTGGAAAGCTTAGACAAGCAAGAGGCAAATGTCTGTCCAGGTCACTCTGAGCAAGGGGGGTTGGTTCTCTCTCAGGTGCGCACCGCAGAAGGTTAGGGAGTTTTGGGAGGTAGGTCTGTGTCCTGGTGACAGAGTGAGAGCTGAAGCACCTTCTGGAAGCCAGACAGCAGAGCAATCCTTTCAGTCAACCCTGTCTGCAGCTGCTTTTTATAAACTTGGCATAAATATGTGGTTGGGAAAGCCAGGACAGTGTATCTGGAAAATATTTTCTACGATTTGAAAACACACACACACACACACACATGCACACACGCACACATGCTTGGAAAGGAAAAATAAAACACAACAGAAATTGTGCAAAATACAGAGTGGCTTCACTTGTGGTTTTTTTCCATTACTTCCTCAGTTCATTTTTCTGCTGCCAATTTTAGAAGGCCGTAAGTCATAGTTGTTGTTAAACTTTGTCAGTTAAAATGTAACTCTAAGAACAAGTCATATGATATGTTGTAGCCAAATGGCCTTTTGGAGAGAAGCTGTGGTGGCGGGCCGGCATTCATAAGCCAGCCGCGGTGCCTCTGGGTCTCTGGGGGCGTCACACTTTGTGCCCATGGGCAGTCCTGGCCCTGCTGGCCTGGGGTCATCATTTCTGCCCCAGCCCCAAAGGGCACCTACCCCAGGAAGGCAGATGTGATGAGTCCAGTTTTCAGCACTGACTTGGTGTGACCCGGGCACAAACTGTGCTCTCAGTGATGGTGATTTGTTACCAGTTCCCCACTTTCCTTTCTCCTAGAAAGGTCTCGATCTGCTTTCTTATAAACCTTGACCTAGCAGCACCCAAAAGGGAGAAACTGGTTCTCTTTGGGGCTCACAAGCGGCCTCACAAACGGCCTGGCAGCTGGCGTCCCCGTCCTCGGAGCCCTCAGGAGCTTCACCCTGTGCTCTGCCCGCCTGGCCTCCCTGATGGACTGGATGCCTGCAGAGGGCAGAGCCCTGCGTGTTTCCCAGGGGTCCTGGTGGGGAAGGCCAGGCCAGGAACACGTCGGCGCTGACAAACACTTGTGGCTGAAACCCGGATAGAAGACAGAACACCAGCAAGGGGAGTTGTAGGTCTCAGCTGGCAGGCTTGAGACGGCCCTGCTTCTCTAATGGGCTTCTTTCCTCCTTCAGGGCAGGTGTTTTTTGTTCGTTTTTTCTATCTTCATACATCCGCCAAAAATATGTTGCAAAGCTACTGTGCTCAAGGATCTGTGCTTATAAGGCTGCCACACACATCTGTAGGCAGGCGAGTCCCCGTCTTCAGGGAGTTTTCATCCTGGTTGGGGTGTACAGACAGAGGGACATGGTGATGTCTGCATGCAACAAGACTGCTGCAGTGAGAGAGAGGGCAGGCTCTGTGAGGGCGCGTGGCAGGAGGCACGCCGTGGTCTGTGGGAGGGGCGAGCGCCCTGGATCTGCTGCCTGACCTTGCAGAGCCTTCCCTGTGAAAGGAAAGGGGTGCACGCAACCCCACTGGCTTCATGGGGTTGCCACGAGAAATAGGTAAAATAATGCATTTTGACGAGTCATGCTGCCTCCACAACTCTCCTGTGTCCCTAATAATCAGTCAGCAGGCCCACTTTCTGCCCTCTCTTCTGGATAAACTGGTTTAATAATTGAACCTGGCCTGGACAAACAGGGAAACCCATTCCAAAAACAACAGGCCTTAAAAACATTTTCTTGGGGCAGAGACGGAGAGCCAAGGCGCCCTGGGCCCTTCAACGCTGCCTTGTCGCTGAATCCAGTTTTCCCGCGGATGGAGGAGGCCTGGGAGGAGCACCCCTCAGGGGCAAGCTCCCCTCCTCGTCCCCTGGGCGCCGCGGTGCCTAAGGCAGCACTGCCCTCTGGGAGGAGAAGCATTTAGAAGACTCAGGAAATGAACTCACATTTTTTTCCTCCCCCACCTTTTCCAAAACAGTGCCGCCTTCCTGGAAGAAAGCAAACAAAACAAGTGTGACTATTTAAAAAATTATTGGAAACCCCATTCTGAACACTGTGGCTTTGAATGGCTTTCCTGGGCGGATGTGTCAGCTCCATTTCCCTTTGCTTCTCGCCCCGCGGGCGGCTGCGGGGCAGAGGCAGGGCGCCCTGCCGCCCTGGAGGAGGAGGGGGCTGGCGGCCGACCAGGTTCCCCAAAACAACCGTGTGCACCTAACACTCGCAGGCGTCAGACACGCGGATGCGAATGTGAGTCCGCGCGTGTGTGTGTGTGTGTGTGTGTGTGTGTGTGCGCGCGTGGCCGCGTCATGCTGAAATTCGACAGCACGATTATCTAACTGCCTCCAAAGTGCGGGCGACTTGGGCCATGCATGTGGGGGACTATTTTGGGTTTCTAGGTGGCATCCGTGGTGGTGTTATTAATAACACTGTTGGCTGTATGGGGGCTGAAGACGAAGCCTTTCCATTTCAGCCATCTGGTCAGAACGTTTTTCCTTTGATGAGGGAAAAGCCTTTGCTGGGTTTCAACTGGAACAGTGCCTCCCAATTAAGGTGACAGCAGATGCCGAGTGGCCCTGTTTTTGCAGGACTAGGGTGCTCGGTCAGGCTCCAAAGCGCCGCTCTGTCAGGGAGGGAGGAGGCCGCTCACAATGGTTGTGCTGTGACACTCAGCTCAGGCCCTGATGTGAAGGGACTCCGGGCCAGCAGAGCCACCGTGAGGTGTTTACCACGGTCGGCTGGGAGCTCAGGTCTCCCATTGCCAGGCAGTGACAGCGAGGCGCTACCGACACCCTCAGGAGACGTTCCTCTGCTTTCATAACAATGAAGGATTTTTTTTCTGACTCATCTTCAGAAGATTCCCCCCCTCTTGGTTTGAAAATAAATATAATTAGTAACAGGCAGACCTACTGTATATAGCCAGCCCCTCCTATCTGGGAGAGTTATAATTAAATGTACATGCTGTCTGTTGTTCGCTGTCTGCCAAATGGCTTCCCACCCACCCCGGGGAAGCAGCAGCCCTCGTGGGAGGCCGGCTGGGGCTGAGTGCGCCGTCCAGCTCACTCACAAACAGGGGCTTGGCTGTTGACTGAAGGGCAGACTTGCCCGCTGTCCCCTCGTCCTGCCTGCCCCTGGCTTTCCTGTACTGTCAACCTCAAGCTGCTCGGGGCAGCCTGGGCCACGCCTGGCCGGTGCTGAGGCCGTCCCCTCCTGGGGGCAGATGGTTGCCATGGCAACGTGGTGGCCAGTGCCACTGCTGCGGGTAAGGGGCACCTGCACGCCTGCAGGTTAGGACCTGCCCTCCTCGGCTGGGAGGCGAGGCCACGTCCCTTTGTTTCCAGCTCCCTGACTGCAAGGCTGGCACCAGAGCCGTGGCCCCGCCCTGTGTGGCCTGAGCCCAGACGGGTATCCCCAGGTGACCCTCGGCTCTCCTCCCGACAAAGGGCAGGCTGGGTGCTCGGTGGCCCCTGTCCAGGTCCATGGGGAGCTCATATTCTGCTGAAATCAGTGGGTCAGGCGGGCCCAGGAATGCACGCACGCCTAGTGTGGGCATATTCTGGGACCACAGCCTGGCCAACAGGCTCGGGGAGACACAGGCTGGGTGACCCAGGAGTGGCTGGGTGCCTCCCGCGTCCCGTCCCTTGGGAGGGGGAGGCGGTGACCGGATGACTGGTTGGCACAGCCCTGCCTGGCCTGGATCGAAGGCAGCAGGCGTCATCAGAGCCACAGGCACCTTTACCCAAGTTGCTCAAAGTGTTTTCTGAGCAAACAGTTGTTTCATAACACCCGTGAGAAGCAGGTGCGGTGACAAAGCAGTCTTTGTCCTTGTGGTGCAGATGGGAAATTGAAGAGCTTACCTGGCCGGGTGGGGAGGCCGAGGAAAGAGAAGGGTGCCTTCTACCCAGGGCTCCTGGGCCGGAGCCTGGGGGGCGTGGGCTGGTCCCTCAGGGAAGGTCGGGGGCGGCTCAGGGCTCCTCCCTCCGCACAGAGGGGCCTCGGACGCAGGGCCAGGGGCCCGGTCGCGGCCCTGTGGTCTGAGGTGTTGATGCCGGCTGTTGGTGACCTTGGACGATGTGGGTATACTTTATCAAGCTCAGTTCGCTCAGTCACTGGGTTCTGGGAGGTGGTGGGCACTGTGTGCCAGCCGGGGGTTGTTCCAGGCACAGGGACACAGTGATGAACGGGGCAGAGTGAGGCAGCCGCGGCCCCCGGCCTCCTGGAGCTCTCACTTGACGTGAAGAGGAAGTCATTTCAGGGAGTGCCACGTGCTGCTAGGACAATAGAAGTGCATGATGTGACAGATTGGCTACAGGGGGCAGTGTGGGGTGAGGACCGCCCACAGAGAGGACCCAGGGAGGAGTCTACGTGAGAGTCGTGGATGTCAGTGAAGGAGACCAGGAACCAGCAACCTGGACAGAAGGGCAGCTGTGCAGAGGCCCCGACGGGAGATGGGGGCGGCCTGTTTGAAGGTCGGGAGGAAGGAGGCTGCTCCTGGCTGGGGGCAAGACCAGGGTGCTGAGGTAGCGGGCACCTGGGTATTTGTGTGGTTCACATACAAGGGGAGGCAGGGTGTGATCCTGGGTTTCTTGGAGGGGCACCCAGACACACTTTTCTGATGGACTAGATGAGGGGCATGGAGGAGGGAGGAATGAGGGTGGCTTCCAGGTGTTTAATGAGCAGGGACGAGGACAGGAAGACGGGGGAAGAGCGTGTGGAGGGAGAGACCGAGAGGGTGGTCCTGGCCATGGGGGCCGGGGTGCCTGCTCCTGAGACCCCTTAGACTCTCCTTCCCAGATCATGCGCAGGAAGAACGGAGGGTTTGCCTGCAGCTGGCTTTAAATTCATCTGAGCTTCCAGTGCTCACACCCCCTATTTTTCAAGAAGGGTCAGATTCTTGCTCTTCAAGCCGGAGCAGGTGTCTGTTAACTTTGGTTTATGACATGGGGAAGGAGACCAGCCCCCTTATGAGCTCCTTGCTACATTCCAAGTGGCCCGCTGGGTTCCCGAAACCACAGACAGCACTAAGCCCTGCATACACTGCTTCTTCCTATACATACACGCCTGTGATGGAGTCCACTGCACGGACCACATCACCAGTAAGAGGTCACAGCAGCAGATACTGTTACTTCACGTAGGGCATCATCATCAATAGCCGATAATCAAACAGAATGCAGTGACGTGAGGATGGTCTCTGTCTCTCGAAGTATCGCAGTGTACTGATCTCACCCGCCTCGGGTGGACGTGAGGTGAGAAAATGCCCACATGATGAGATGAAGAGGGGCGAGTGATGTGGGTGTCCTGATGCAGGTGAGGCTACTAGCGACGTTCTGACAATAAGTCACAAGGAGGGTCGTCTGCTTCCTACCATGTTTGCGGGGGTGACTGACACTGTGGGAAAGTGAACGTGCAGAGAAAAGTCACTGCTGTATGTGATGTGGCGAACAGCCTCCTGTGGACACGGCCTGCTTGTCCCTTCCTACGCAGCCCAGCGCTGTTCACAGACAGACCTGTGGCCATTTGTCCTTGGGCACCACCGCTGGGCTGATCTTATTACCTGTGGGTGACAAAGGACCCAAGTCTTGCCTCTCTTCTGGGTGATATAAGGGAATGGTACAAGTTTAGCACTTTCTTCTAAGAGGCATTTGAAGAGGATGGACTCGTGTGAGTAGGGTCGTTGGCCATAGAGCGGTCCACTAGGCAGGATTCTTTGTGGCCACTGACTTGGCATGTAACTCTGAAGAAGTTGTCAATTCTTTCCCCATAGTATAAACTGGAAGCTACAAATAAACTTGCTTCAGAGAAAACAGCCTGAGAGCTTCCTGTCGGGACGACCTCCTGTATCTCACCACAGGGCCCACTCAGAGCCATTAGTGCCATGGAAGTTCTAATTCTGGAATTGTTTTGCAGTAAAAAGAAAAAAATCGTTATAATCTATGGGAATTTCCTGGCATCTTATTTTAAAGCCTTACAATGTAGTATGGGGTTTATATGTTGGGTATGACATAGGAAGTTTATTTGCAGATATACTAAAAACATGGTATTATGAGGTTGTCGTTCCAGGCCCCAGAGATGGATTCGGGGATATTAGTTCTCAGACCACAAGAGCTCCTCGAGTAGAGACTCAGAGGGTCGCCCGTTATAATCGATGTTTCGACTGGACAGAACTACTAGCATGTAGATGGTGCTTTCAAAGCTGACGAAATGTTTTCACAGCAATGTTCTCATCAATTCTCCCCACAACTCACATCATTATCAGCAATTCATAGGTGCAGATGCAGCAGCTAAGAGAGGTTAAGGCGTTTGTCCAAAGTCACACAGGAAAGGGGGACCTGGAATTAGCCTCCGTCCTCTGTCCTCTCCTTTTCCACCTTCCCAAGTCCCAGCTATCACCCCTTTGGTGGCTGTGAGCCGGTGTTGTTCCCGGCACCCGGACTGACTGTGCGACTGCAGGTTCGGTGAGCCCTGCCTGGGAGGCGTCGGGAATCCCCTGAGCAGGCTCCTGGGAATTAGTTCTGCTCCCAGAGGGCCGTGTTGCGACATGACCAATGTGTGAGAAGATGGAGACGGGAAGCCATTACTTCACAATGTGAGTCAAGGTCATTCGTCACCTGGGGAAGCGCACGACATTTGACATTTGGGAGGGAGGCGCACTGGTCCTGAGCTGAGCCCCCGGTGTGGCCTGGCGCGCTTCCTGGGCAGGGGAGGGGAGCTCCCGGACGTGAGGATGTGCGAGGTGGCCTGACCCCAGAGCCCTGGGCCCCTGGCCGTCCCTGAGGCAGCCCCTCTTTGGAGAAAGGAGCCCAACTCCAGGTGGGGGCGGCCCCCACAAGCTGGGGAGAGGGGGGCACTGAGGCAGCCTGGCGGGGCTTGGCAGCTGCTGTCACCGCCTGGGGTCTTCCGGGTGCTGTGCTGTGCGCGACTGGAGGCTCAGAGCTCCTGCCCCCCTGCTACCTCCTGAGGCAATCGGCCCACCAGAGCCGCCACGGGGTCCTCTCAGAGACGGCCTCTCTCCCAGCGGGGCAGGCAGCGCTCGCTTTCTCTGTGCGAGGGGGTCTGGAGCTTTCCAGCTGCGTGCCTGTCCCTCAGAGCACCAGAGCGGGAGGCCCTCAAGGCAGCCAGCCCTGCGGAGGAGGCCTGCCCACTGCTGCCGGTGTTCCGGGCAGTGTGTGCCCATGTCTGGTGAGCGAGGACTGTCTTGCTGGGCCTCCGACTCACGCCGCTGATCTGGGCCCTCCTCCCCCGGACCGGGGCCGAAATGTCTTTGCAGCTCCGCACTCAGGCCTCAGCGTGAGAGTCCTTTCCTAAGAGGCCTCTTGATATGTATCAGCTCACTGACGATCTTGACGTTTTCCATATCAGGACAGGAAAGTGTTGTGCTTGCTTGTGTCTGACGCCTCCTCTCACTTAATCAAAGCTCCACGAGGGATGGAATGGTGCCGGCTTTAACTCACATTACACCCTCAGCACCTGGCAGGGAGCCTGGCTCTAGGGACACAGGATAGCCAGCCTCTGAATCAGTGAATGAATGCAACCAAGGAGCTGGCGTGGAGGTGGGCGTCGGGAGGGGCAGGTTTACGTGAGCAGATGCTCTGCCGGGGCCTCCAGGATGTCCTAGGCGCCATGGCCGGTACCCTCCTGGCAGCTGGTGAGCCCCTGGACCCCAGGGCTTCCCCTGGGTGGATGGGAGGTGTGTCCAGGGCCTGGTGTCTGATGGATGAGTGGGTTGTGTGGATGAGTAAACGGGGCCTGACCGGGAGGTCAGAAACCACACGTGTCAGTGGGATCCGGGAGCCCAGGAATATGCTCTTCATTGATGTAAACCTGCTGCAATAGGCCACACCTGCTCCTCTACCCAGGAGCGTGGGAAAGAGAAGGGCCCGGCTTGTTTTGGTAGTGGCAGAGGAGCTGGTAATCGCAGGAGAATGTCCTGCCTCTGGTGCAGTGGGGAGGTGCCCCGGGCCCGCCGGACCGCAGCCGAGCTGTTCCGGGCCCCTGGCCCTTCCCTGTCCCTGCTCCGGCAAATAACTTGTTCTAACAAGCACTCACTCCCGGGAGGGAGCAGCCTCTTTTTTGTCCAAACCTTCCTCTGAATTCAAGATGTACAAAGAACCCTCTGGAGAGGGAAGCACTGGGATCAGGAAGAGGAGACTGTGCTTCGGCTGGACACGGAGTCCTCTCCTCCTTCCCGGTGGGTTTCTGTCATTTGCTCCCCTGGGGCCCACAGCGCACCATCCCTTCGGCGCCTGGGCTGGGGCGCCAGCTGTGGCTTCCTCCTTTCCCGAGTCATTCCCTCCACTCGCCTTCCTTCCCCCTCTCCCACCCTGTCATCCTCTAGAGGGCCTGGCAATCGAGCAGCAGCTTCTGGAGCGCAGAGACCCTGACTTGATCACAAAAACGCTGCAGGCACAAAAAGCAGGTCTCCCGCGCTGCGTGACTCCTTGAAGGTCTAGCTCTGGGGCATTCGTGCAGTGCCAGGGGACACGCTCACCACCTCCTTCCCTCTCGTCCCTTCTCTGTTGCCCAAGTCCTGCAGGGGGGAGGTGTGACCCCCTCTTCTCAGGTAGTGGGAGGGGCAGCCTTGCTGCACTCTGGACCCACACTGGTGTCAGGTGGACCATGTCATTTATCACTCACACGCCCCTGTGTGGAAGGTTCTGTCCTTACCGTGTAATTTGTCCTGGAGTGTGACAGGGCAGTGGGACCCCTGTCTGTAGCATCTGCACCTGCTATGTGAGGGGGGCGGGGCGCAGGAGGGCATTTGCGGAAGGGGCCCTGACACCCACCCACACTCCACATCCGTTCACAGCCAGTGATGGTCTACAAGCCCGTAGCCCCAGGCTATCCACTTTGGAGTCAACCTCCGTACCAATGTTTTTCAAGTCCCCACTTGGTCAAATGAGCAGTTTGATGCTTTGATTCTTTAAAGTACTGGACATGTTTATTTCCTCTCTCCTCTTGTTCTTTCAAGCTTGAAATTTCTCAGCACATAAAAGTCTTCAAAATGTCCTCAAAGTCCTGTCTCCAAGGGCATTTTTACTTGCTTAGCTCGTCTGGTGGGAGAAGCTTCTCCTTTGGGAAGTTGAAGTTTGTGATTGGTTCTTGACTTTGGTGGTGTTTGTAAGAACACATACGAAGACAGAGCCTTTTTCTCAGATGAACAACAATTTGTGTTATCTTTTCATAGATTTCGGTATTCGAAGTAGGGGTAGCCGAAGTCCACATAGCATTTGATGTTCAGTGGTTTTACCTGCTGAAACCTATTGTTTTTACAGTGGTGGTGAATCTTGTAAATAACTCAGTATTGCCCTCACCAACAAGACTTTTTTCCCCTGGGAACTGGTATATAATCAGCGTGGGTACACACCATATGGAGAGATACAGTCATATTACACTTAGAATTAGATCTTCTTTCTAAAGGTTCTCTTACTTGGCTATTTAAAAAATATAACCTAATTACCTAGATAATGTTCATTAGGCCTATTTTCATAAAGGAGAACAAAACATAATTCTGAACTTGTCCCCCTTTGTCCTAATTTACCAAATTACCTGTGCCCTTCCGCACTGACCTCCTTTCCTCGCAGGGACTGACATGCTGCTCTCCCCGCTGACAGCCGGCTGTCTGCATGCCTCCTGGCCTCCTGTGCCTCAGGGCTGCCTGACCCTCGCTCTAAGGCCCCCTTGCATCCTAAGGAAATCTAGTCTGGCACTTCTGTGGTCGGTAATCTGTGTCCTCCTTCCTGGAGTCAATCCCACCCCCTCTACTCGCTGTCCCTTCTAGAAGCACTGAGACTTAGTGCTGACTTGGGAGTCGTCTACACCTGGTCTTCATGTCTGAGCTGTTCCCTCTACTGGCAACCCTCTCGCTAAGGCGACTCACCCAGCTCCCTTCTCTTCCACACTCAGGCTCCCAGGTGCCCGCTGACCCCTCCGCGGGCCTGTCCTGCAGCTCACAAGTTCAAGATGGCGAGGCAGGAACTCTCCATCCTCCGTGGGCAGTCTGTTTATCTCCCAGTGTTCCTCATATCTGCCAGGGGGTGCTGCCATCCATCCCAATGTCCAGCTAGGTTGGGTTTACTTCTAATTGGCCTGCCTCTGAGTCAGTAGCCCCCTCAAAGGTGCAGCTGCCCCACTCTGGGTCCGTCTCTCTTGCCTGGACTATGAAAAGAGCTGATCTATTGGTCTCTTTCCATCTCTTCTCCTTTGAAACTCTCCAGACTGTGAGTAGAGTGACCACTGAATGTAGGAAGCCGACCATGCACCCCTCGGTCGACATGCTTGTATGACTCCCGATCACTATTGAGTCCCGCCCAAGCTCAAAGTTGGCTCCTGTTTATGTCTTTGGCCTCATTTCTTGCTGCTCTGAGAGCTGTAAGCACTGAGCGACTTGTGTTCTCCAGCATTTACATGCTGGCCATGCTTCCTGCCTTGAGAGATATGGTCGCCTTTGCCAGGGGCTACTCCCCGTTGCTCATCTGCCTGACAAACTCCTGTTCATCCTGCAAAACCCTTACCCAGTGTCACCCCAGCTTGCTCCAAAGACAATTTCCTCCTTCGGACAGAATCAGTCACACTCCTCTGCACTATGTGTCAGCCCTTTCATTTCCCCCATTGCTCTGTCATTGTTATTTCCTTTCCTGCTGCTGTCATTTGCGGGACTGGAAACATCCTGAGGGCAGGAACTGTTTTTGTACAGCCCCATTTCCAGCAGAATGTCTAGCACATAGTACACTCCCAATAAATGTGCTGAGTTGAGACCCCAGATGCTCTAGGGAAGCACAAACAAGCAGAAGGCCTCAGGCTCCATCACAGCTGCTAATGGTCAAAGAGGAAAATCTGACAGAGACCCAAGAGGTATCCCTTTGTCTAGGGAGGCTGACAGCTCTCACGTTTCCTTTCCCGACGGGAAGACCTGGGCTTGATATGGCGCCGCCATTTGCTGACCCGAACCTCTCCGAGCTTCTGTCCACCGAAAGAGACAAGGACCTGCTAGGATGGTGCAGCCGAGAGCATTCTGTGGCCCGGGGGGAAGCAGAGTTCCCTCGCTGCCTGTCCGCACCCGTGCTCTCGGCCTGAGGTGCCCGGCGCGTGCAGAGCTGTCCGCCGGCAGCGGCGTCCGGGAGGGGCGTCAGCTGGGCGTGGCCAGCGGCACCCGCACCTGGGTGTCTATTGGGGGCGTGGCTGAGGAGGGAGGTAGCCCTGTCTGGGGGTGTCTGAGGCGAGACACGTGATGGAGACACGAAGTGGGCTTCGTTCCGGTTCAGTGCATCTGCCGGCAACTCCTGGGGAGCAGCGGGTGGTGGGGCTCTGGTGAGCGTAGGTGGTGACAGGAGAGGGGGGTGGGGCGGGGGTGCAGGAGGGGCTGCTGCGGAGGGAAGCCCGGTCCCTGGTCATGTGGTCAGCCACACGCAAGCCAGCGGACGTCACAGCGACGTGAGGGGGCGGGGCGCCAAGACGGGCAGCCCAGCGCGGCCCGGGCAGCACCTGAAGGAGCGCACGGCGGGGAGGGGCCGTGGGCCCAGCGCGGCCCTTGGCGCCCCGTACTTGTCGGGGCGCTGAATGACAGACGCCAGGATCGCCTGGATCCTGAAGGCAGTGCGTGTAAGACCTGTAATTACCTTACCAGATTAGTCATCGCTTACACCTCCGGAGTCCTCAACCCGCTTTTTTTCCTTCCAGTAAGATCCCTATAAACGGGTCATACAATATGCCGCATGTTTGATGCCAGGTTCCCCTGTAGACACTTGACTCCACCGTGCGTATCCAGGTGGCTCAGAGGCCACAGTCTCCTTCCCGTGACTGTCCTCACCCAGCGGGGTTTCACCAGCAGCTGCAGCCTTTCTCTCCGACCCCGTTGTCCCTACAGTGGACATCGCCCTTCCGTCCGTCCCCTCACACCTGTGTGTACTCACTCCTGCCCCAGAGGCCACTGAACACCTGCTAAGCCAGACGCCCAGGTACGTAAGGGAGCTGGTGAGAACCGACCCCAGGGAGGGGGCTAAGTGCTGTGAAAGAAAAACCCCGGGGCTCTCACCACGGTTATCAATCCAAAGGGGCTCAGCCCCCTTCACTGAGGAAATGCATGGCATCTGGTCTGTCTTCAGTACGTATGAAATACTTATTGAGCTCATGAATCTACTTAGCACCGTTGAGGGTCTCCCAGCACTCTTCCAAGCGGGCTACCTCCATGTGAACCTCTTGGTGCGCTAATCATCTAAAGTACCTGACGACAGCCACACGTACTAATGCAAACAAGATGACATTGGTTTTTTTGGTTAAAACATGGCTCAGTGAAAGATTTCTGTAGACCGGCTGTGGGCAGGCAGAACTTTCTTTTTAAACCCTCTTTGGGCAGCCCGTTGAATTAGGAAACTGGAATAAAGGTGACGGGCGGAATGGGAACCTCTCCCAGGTGCCTCTCACAATTCACCTCACCTGGGTAAACACACATTTGCATGTCAATGTATGGATTATGGATTCTTCCTCTTCTTGGAACTAGGAGGTGCCCTGTTACACACGCAGGCAGACCAACAGTCAGCTCTTTCAAATCCCGGGCAATATGAGAACAGAGACTCAAGCCTTCAGAGCCCTGGAGGTCACTCCTACATAGCGATTTCTATCAGCTTTCCCTTAATGCGAGTGATTCTGTCTTCAAAAGTGGGCCTGGCATCCAGTCCCAGAGGCTGTGCTGGCTTCGGCATGACTCAGCCAGATTTTGAAGTTGCATGTGGGGCCCGAGGGGAAGAGGGTGGCTTTGATAGTAATTCATGAGCTCACCAGGTATGGATGGAACTTTTCAAACAGGCCAAATTAAACACCAGGCCTTCAGCCTGGGGTCTCATGCTGCTGCTGTGAGGAGCAGGTGGGAAGGCCTGGAGAATATCACGTCTGTGAGGTACAGGCAAACAGGTAACTGGATTACTGTGCGGAGTCACTGAGTGTGATTCGTTAAGGGAGGCGGTGCTGGCAGGGCCCAGCCATGTCCCTCTCACCTGTCAGCAGTGGAGGCAACAGGTTAACCCCAAGCCTGTTCCTGCAGAACAGACATTTGCTGGTTCCAGTCTATGAAAGTTGATGCAAATCAGTGCAATTTCCTCCACGGCAGAAATTCACCTGCGGGGACCTTGCTGGAGCAGGCAGTCTGAGGAGAATGAACATTTTTCAGCTCTCGCCATGATTTGCACTGCATTTCAGTGTGTGTTCAGTTCCAACTCATTACCATAAAAAAAATCTCATAAATTAAATTACTAGGCAGGGAAAATCGACTTTGTTTAGACAGAGGGCCTGGGATGCTAGTCTGCTTTGAGGGAGAGTTGGGAAGCCTGTTCCCAGCTGGGTGTCCTCAGTTTCCTGCTCTGTCATGGAGAGCTTTTGCCTCAGGGATCTCTGGAATTTGTCCAGCCCAGGGACCTATGATTCTGTTCACTTGAATGAATCAGAGTCCCGCCTGGGGCCTGGGGCAGCACCTAGTTCATCTGTCTGAGGCACAGCTGGCAGATGACATGGGACCCTCCTTTCCGGTTGCTTGGACACAGGACCGCCTTCTGGAGGACCTCTGCGGGCGGCTGCCCTGTGATCACAGGCGGCAGGATGATCTGTGGGGGCCCAGTGGCCCAGTGAGCTGAGAGCTCCCAGAGAGCAGGCCCCCAGTTTGATCGTCCCGAGGCACTCAAGACCCAGGAACCGATGCCGCAAAGAGGGAGGAGAGGACAGAAGGAAGGGCTCTGCTCCAGAAAGCCTTCCCTGGAGCCGGATCCTGCATGCCCGCAGCTCAGGCTGTGTTCTCTGTAGCTTGTGTTTATTAGTACCAAGCACCTGGACAGCCTTTAGTCAATTCTTAACACTCCTCAAGAACATTGATGAGGGAAATCGAGTCTGTTATCCGCATGTTGTTGCAGGGATGGCTTATCTCCCGAGGCACGTGCCTCAGCCGAGAGCTGTGTACCCGCATCACCCCATGAGCACCCATGCACTCCCCCTTCCTGGGGGGTTTGCTTGGGGAGTCAGGCTGGTCCTGGGCAGCTCAGAGGCCCCCATTCAGGCTTCTAGACATTTAGACTTGACCTCGGTTTCCAAAATGACGAGTCCCACAGGGCTGGGGGACCCCTGGATGTGAGTGTGAAGAGTATGACCACATCAAGGTGCCTAAAAACACAAAGACCAGATGCCGAGTGTACATTTTCTTATCTTACAGCCATCTTGACGTTGTTTCACAGGACAAGAGTATTCAAGTATTTCATGTGCATTCAAGTCTTGTCTTTGACCTAGGAATGAAAGGCTTCCCTTTAGAAAAATCTCAAATCTTAGAGTTCAGCTGTTGCTATGGACTTTATATTTGTGTCCCCCAAAATTAATCTGTGGAGAACATAGCCCCCGATGTCATAGCATTAGGAGGTGGGGTTTCTGGGAGGTGATTCGGTCAAGAGGTGGTGCCCTCATAAATGGGATCAGTGCCTTCCTAAAAGAGACCCCCCCAGAACTCCTAACCCCTTCTGCCATGTGAGGATGGTGAGAAAACCGCTGTCTGCGAACAGGAGGGGGGCTCTCACTAGACACCAGTGTGCTCAGTGCCTTGATCTCGGATTTCTCGGCCTCCAGAACGGTGAGAAATCACTGTCTTTGTTTTTGATAAGCCACCCAGTTGGGAACGTTTGTTATAGTCGCCTGCACGGAGCGGGACACAAGCCCACCAAACCAACGCGGTGACTTTATTTCTGAGGAAAGCAGATGTCAGTGAACTTGCTCAGAGACCTCTAAGTGTGCGTGGGTGTGTTTGTGAGCGTGTGGCAGTGGCACGTCTGTGCTGAAAGCCCAGACAAACGTTGTCCCCCCCTAAGCTGTCTGGGGAAGGGATTAGATGGGACTTCGAGCTCCAGGCGCTGCCCTCGCCTTGGAAAGCCTGACAGTCTCTGCAATTGTTCTGGGTTCAGGCTTGGCTCTCATGAGGTGGGAGGGCGGCTGCAGCACCCCTGGGTTTCTCCAGGCCCCACAGAGAACATTCTGGGTGCATGAGAAACCATCTCTGCACCCCCACAGCGGTTGCCACGCTGCTGAAGAACAGTGAATTAAAGCATGAATTAAAAAGGAGGATTCTGAGCCTAGAATTAAACACCTACACATATGGTCACCTAATATTTGACAATACAGCCAAGAACACCCAGTGAGGAAAGGATAAGTTCTTCAGCAAATGGTGTTGAGAGAAAACTGGATAGTAAAAAATGAGGAAAGGAAAATGAAATTGACTCCTATCTTACATCACTCACAAAATTAACTTGAAATGGATCAAAGACTTAAACATAAGACCTGATATCATAAAACTCCTGGAAGAAAACATAGGAGAGAGGCTCCTTGACATTGGTCTTGGCAGTGATTTTTGGGATTTGACACCAAAAGCATAAACGGCCAAAGCAAAATGAACAGGTGGGACTACATCAAACTTTAAAGCTTCTGTTCAGCAAAGGAAACAATCAATGAAATGAAAAGCAACCTACTGAATGGGGGAAAATGTTTGCAAGTCATATATCTGATAAGGGGTTAATATCCAAAGTTTATAAAGAATTCGTATAACTCAAAAAGCCAAACAACTGGTTAAAAAACGGGCAGAGGGACTAAGTAGACATTTCCCCAAAGAAGGCATCAGGCACATGGAAGGATGCTCCACATCGTCAATCGTCAGGGAAACGCAGATCAAAATCACAGTGAGTTATCTATCACCTTGCACCTGTTGGAATGGCTATTGTCAAGAATTCTAGAGATAATAAGTGTTGGCGAGTATGTGGAGAAAAGGGAAACCTTGTGCACTGTTGGTGGAAGCCTCTATAGAGAACAGTATGGGAGTTCTTCAAAAAATTAAAAATAGAACTATAGTATGATCCAGCGTTTCCACTTCTGGGTATAAAGCCAAAGGAAATGAAAACAGGATCATGAAGAGATAATGCCCTCCACGTTCACTGCAGCACTATTCACAATAGCCAAGACACAGAAACACTGAAGCGTCCGCTGATGGACGAATGGGTAAAGAAGATGTGGTATGTACACACAATGAAATATTATTCAGCCATGAGAAAGTAGGAAACCTTGCCATTTGTGACAACATAGATGGACCTTGAGCACTCTATGCTCAGTGAGATAAGTCTGGCAGAGAAAGACAAATTACTGTATGATATCATCTATATGTGGAGTCTAACAAAGCCCAACTTGTGCAAACAGACAGTAAACTGTTGGTTACTAGGGTTGGAGTGGGGGGTGGTGGGGGAATAGGAGAGATGGCTCCTAAAAGATAAGTCCTGGAGATCTAACATACAGTATAGTGAATATAGACAACAATATTGTGTTATATTCATCAAACTTGCTAAGAGACTAAATCTTAATTATTCCTATCACAAAAGAGAAATGATAATTATGTGACATGATACAGATGCTAACTATTGCTACAATGACAATCATATTGCAATGTGTAAATGTATCAAATAAACATGCTGTACATCTTAAACTTATGCAATGTTATATGTCAAATATATTTCAATAATAAAAGGAGCTTTCTGCACACTTGGCTTCCAGCTCCATAAGCATAGAAAGCCAAGGTCCTCATTCTCCCCCTGAACAGTGTGATTCTGATGGTTCACCAGGAGCTCAGCATCTCGGCTGTCCCCTGTCCCCAAAGGTGTTGCCCAATTTGGTGGGGTCACATGTTGCCCCTGCCTCAGCCTCCTGGGACTCTCAGTGGATGGGTCTTGGCTTGGTGACAGGAATGGTAGGAATACAATCACTCTGAGGTTGAAGAATTTCACTTAACACACAACAAATGTGTGTTAGTCCTGTGAGATGGGAATTCTCTTCTCCATTTAAGAGATGAGGAAACTGAGGCTCAGAGGGACAAAGAACACACGACTGGAGAAGGGCTGAGATGGGTCCAGGGCATCCATCCATGATGTATATGTATAGATCACCTAGTGTGTTACCGCAACGTTCAAGCACTCAGCATGTGATTTGCTTCCCTTTTCCTTTGAAATCGGAATCGTGGGCTGTGTCGCTGTGTCCCTCAGCGTACAGCCTACTGCTGTGAGAGGAGCTAGGAGATTAAAGCCCTGTTGGTACCTGGGATAGGGCTCAGGGGGCAATTCCCAGATTTAGCAAATAAAAATGCAAGATACCCAGTTAAGTTTGAATTGAAGTTCAGATAAACAATGAATGTAATATGTATTTTTTTAGCGTAAGTATATCCTACAAATTGCATGGGATATACTTACACTAAAAAAGTGTTGCTTATTTATCAAAAATTCAAATGGGACCGCACTTCCTGTAACTAACTAGGCAATCCTACTTCCAGGTGAAGCTTATCTTTGGCCTAATGCTGAACGCAGTCTCTAGAGCTCCCCTTGCAGAGGCTGGGGCTAGATTCAGCTTTGCTCACCAGCTCAGTGGGCTCTCCAAGGCTCTTTCTGAAATCAGCCCCACCATCTACCCTTGAGGTCACAAACGGTCACTTTGGCAGAATCCTCTCAGCTGTGCTTTGTTTGGCTGGCATGATGTTAAATAAAAAAATTGGTGACTTTCTAAAAATCAAGAGCTTTCACATACAAGTCTAAGTTTCTAACCTTCTTAAAAACGGATCAGATCTGACACGGGGAGCCCTTCAGAGCACATGGCAGCAGTCATAGGAGCTGGATATTAGCACCCCCTTAGGCAGGGTGCCCTGGCCAGCCTGCCCCTGTCGCCATGGCTCCCCATGCTTGCATCCTGCCCATGGGGTTCACTCCGACCTGTCCAGCCCCTGCACACGCTGGGTCTCGGCTCCTGATCTGTACCACATGCCAGAAAGTATCCTTCCTGCAGTGACAGCAAACCCCCAAGGGTCTTCAGTGGATGGACCCCAGCCCTTTCTCTCATTTTATCGCCTCTCCCTCCCAGCCCCTCCCATGATGCCCGGATGCCCATGCACTGATTGGTTACTGCCCCCTCCACCTCATGCTCGCTCTCCCCCCATCAGCCTGAGCCCTGACGCCAGTCCGTGGGCATGGCTTCCTTCGTGGCTCCAGGAAGCCCTCCTGCGCCCCAGGAGCCCTCTTTGCACACACAGAACCACAGGCCCATCTAGTTGAATCTCCTTATTGTACAGATCAAGAAATGGAAAGCGTGACTCTTGAGGGCCGCACAAACTAAACTGAACAACCGTCACTAGGACTCAGGCAACAGAGGAGTGGGACTTTCTCACCTAACCACACGCCATTCTTGAGGACCCAGCCCCAGCGCTCCTCCGTCTCCGGGATGGCACAGTGCCATGTGCATAATGAGTTCTCTCTGACTGATGATTGATTGATTACTAAAACACTCAGTGCCCCTGGCAAAGCAGCTCTCACTCTGTCGAACAAATTAGCTTTATGCATCGCAGTCTCTAGAGCTTAGATTAGGGGGAGCTTGGTATTATCTTCAAATCATTTAGCAACATCTTGGAACCACTGGACATGAAATAAGGATCTAGGAAAAGTACCTCCTGTTTGCATGTGGATAGGAGGGAGGGCGGAAAGCCAGAGCCCCAGGGCACCGTGCTCGGGGAGCTCAGGTTGATTTTCTAATTAAAAGCAGGGTGGGCAGACTACTTGCCTGCAGGCCAAATCTTGCCCATGGCCTGCCTTTATAAATAAAACTTTATTGGAACACAACCACTTTTACTCATGTATGTGTTGTGTATGGCTGCCTCAGTGCTACAAGGCAGGGTTAAGTAGTTGCAACAGAAGTTCTATGGCCTGCCAATCCTAAAGATTGTACTATCTGGCTCTTTACAGACAAAGCTTTCTGTCCTCTGATGTAAAGCATTCAGCAGCCACCAAGAGCGGATGTTATTATCCCCATGTAATGGGGGGAACTGGGGCTCAGAGAGGGGAGTGTTGCTTGCCAGATCTCACCGCCCAAAGTGTGGTTGGGATGGAACACAGCTATCTGATTCCCAAACCTATCATCATTGGACCAAATGCCCACAGGATAAAGTCCAAACTCCCTAGCACAGATCGTACCCACTTGCCCAGCCCTTCCCTCCCCTGTGTCCCTAAGGCCTGCAACTTTGAACTCCTTGCTGGTTTCCAAACCACCCAACTTTACATGTCATGTCAACTTTGCATGTCAATATTATTTACATGTTAGAAATGTTTCTATTCACCAAATCCTCTGTCCTCTTCCTTTAAAAGGGAAATCCTCTTCATGGTGCCTCTAAAATCTTACCTCTTCTATGGAAACTGCTCTGACTTGCCAGTGCTAATGAGAACTGACATTATTAGGCTGGCCACTTCGCTATGAGGTGGGCACAGATAGTCCCAGTCTCCAGGGGCACGCACGGGTTGAGGGAGGACCCGGGAGGGCCAGGTTCCCAGAGCTCATCAGGTTTGGACCCAGGATCTGGTCCAGGTCTGTCTGATGGTCACATTCAGCTATTACCCCCAAGCTCTGTGCAGCTTCCCTATTTTGCTGTCACCGTTCCCCTGACAGATCCGGCCTTACAGCATCTGCTCAGCCTGGTGGGACAGTGTGTCTCCCGTCAGGCCGGGAGCTCCTGGCCGGGGAGAGGGGTGGCAGCAAGCACATCCATTTACAGTCGTCACCTGGCATGTGGCTGTGACTCAGGAAATGTTTGTCGGGGGAGTGCGAGCACCTCGGCTATCCCGCACCAACCCTGAACCTCACTTTTTACTCTATCCATGTTATTTCAGTGGTATTTAGCCAC
>JAQQAC010023241.1:1420408-1549189 GCA_029783875.1 Phataginus tricuspis
CACCCTGCACGCACCTTCACTGGGCCCAAGTGGCTGGCTTCGTCAGGAAGAGCATCCTTTCCTGGGACTAAACACTTGAAGAGACACAGTATCCTCCTGCTTCTGTCCCCTTGCATTTCAAAGGAGGTTCCCACGAGTGAGTCAGCTAAGGCGGGTGTCTGAGCGGCCCTGTGGAAAGGTGTGGCATCATCTGCCAGCCTGACGGATGACCCAGGCCACCAGGATTTCTGCAGGAGGGCCGGCTCTGTACCGCAGGAGCCGCTTCAGCTGGGCTTGGCCTGCCAGTCCCCTCCCGGACGCTGGAAGGCACCAGAAGGTCCGAGGTAGAGTCAGGGGCTCGGCCACAGGGCCAGGGTGGGCCACGTGACCATCAGCAATGCCACCAGCCCTGAAACAGGAGGACGAGCCAGGGAGCTTGTTTTCTTGCCTCGCTGCAAGACCAGAGGCTCCTGTCCTGTCCCCCTTACAGGGAGTGAGGGCAAGGCTGCTTCATGCATATGGCCATGTCTGAACAGTTCTTGAGAGCCCCAAATGTGTGGTGTAGATCGGGTGGCTCGCACTCCAGGGGAATAGGAAAGGGTGTAATGAGCAGCTGGTGCAGAGCCCCGTCTCTGGCATCTCCCTGTGGCTTTCCCTTGGGTTGGTGGGTGGGAGTGGCCAAGTATTTCTTGTTCAGTATTCCTGGCCCCAGTGATAACGGAGGCTGTGAGTTATGGAACAGCACCAAATGTTTTTAATCTCCCATGAAACAAGACCAGTGAGTGTTCGGCACCAGGGGGCCAAGGGTGAGGGGGAAGCCAGCAGCTGCTGCGATCTGGCTGCCTCGAGCTGACGTCAACGCGAGTCAGTCCAGGCCAAGGGCTCTACTCAGGAAGTTTAAAAGTGATACCGAAAACAAATTTGCATTTTTTCCTTTCACGGGAACTCAGCTCCTCTCAGTTCCACTGAGATGTTTTCACCAGCCTGGGCGGCTAGCACGTTGAATAAACAGGGCTTGAGGTGGGATTAGAACGCAACCGTAGCTTTCGTTGTCTGGTGTCCCTTTAAAATGGATTCGGAGGGATGAATGTTCCCTGGCCCTGGATGAAAATGCTGGCAGGCGCTGACTTTTCTGCTCTTCTTAGGAAATAGTCTGTCCTAAGGTCATTTTAAATGGAAAACAGTCTCAATTTGGAATTTGAATGTTTTGGCCAAGATATTTGTCAGAATTCTAAACTTTGCCATCCCATTCTTCTCCCTGCTCTGGCTTAGCTTGCTTAGGGCTGGAAGCCTGCATGGGAAGGGGCTTCTCTGCAAACCCACTCCCCCCGTGGTGGAAACTGGGGTGGTGGCAGGAGGAGGGGTAGGGTGGCTCTCGCTTGCATGGTGTGGTGGCAGCTGGCTGAGGATTCAGGCCGACCTTTCTCCTGGTGGGGCTTTTCGGAGGGCCTGCACTTCTTTGATCAGGGGGGAGGTGACCCTGTTCTGGGCAGTCACTGTGACTTCTCCCCACATCCCTGGGGTTTACTGCCAGCTCTTGCTGCTGGGGTCTCTGCCCCTCCAGGCGGCCCTGTTGGTCGGGCCCCAGAGGCGGCCACGCCGACGCTCTCCTCACGCGGCCCACATCTGCGCTGGCTGTCACACAGCTTGTCCTGACAGACGCTGGGATGGAAGGTGACCCCAGCCCAGACACTTGCTCCTGGGCCCCCCAGCAAGGCACGAGTCACCCTCTGTATCAGTTCCCTGGGGATGCTGGGATAAATTACCGCAAGCTTGATGACTTAAACGAAAAGAAAGAAATGTACTCTCCTACAGTTCTGAGGACAGAAGCCTGAAGCCAGTCAGGCTTACAGGGCCCAAGCCAAGGGTCTGGAAGGCTGAAGTCCCTCTGGAGGCTCACAGGGAGCGTGGGCTCTGCCGCCTCTGGCTTCTCCCGGGCCTCACTGCCTCCTCCTCTGTGTGGTAAGTCTCCTGTCTCCTCTTCAAGGTGCAGGTAGTTGAGTTTATGGCTCATCTGGACAATTCAGGATAAGCTCCCCATCTCAAGATCCTTGACTTAATCACATCTGCACATATTTTTTTCCCCAGTCAGGCCATGTCTACAGGTCCCGGGAATTAGAACCTGACATCTGTGGGCCTCTACTCAGCCCACTGCAGCCGGCTTTCCTCTGGATTTCCTGGCTGGGAAAGGGCCCCCTGCCTTTTCTACCCTCAGCTCGAGGGAGTCACATGGCAAACTCTGGGTAGCTTCATAGAAACCCCCAACATGTTTGAGGTGAGGCCCCCGTCTTCCAGAAACATGGCTTTCTCCAAAGGTACTGCTCTCAGAAATCTCTACAAAGTCCTGTCTCTCAACAAGTTAACTCTTATACTTTCAAGGTTGTAGATCTTGGCCATTTCCTGTGACACCTCTCCTCGCTTTGGAATTTTAGAGCAAAAGTAGCTTGGCACCCAAAGTGTCGCTTTTTAACAATCTGTCACCCTTCTATGGAATGACTGGTGGCTGGTGCTGTCTGGGGCTGTGACCTTCGAGGTCGTCACACTGTGGCCTGGGTGGGCTGCCCACATAGGTCCACGGGGGCTGGAGTCTCGCCCACTCTCTGCCTGACAGACCCAGTGCCTGGCCCCGGGGTGCCACAGTCTGTGGAGAGCATGGGGCTCCTGGGGACTTCACGCCATGATGTGAGGTGCCACCTGGCTTTTCCGTGCCCTTCCCTGAAGTGTGATGTGACCAGTTCTCAGCTAGGACTTGTCAGGAGGAGGCCTGGGAGGTACAGCAACGTGACAGTGCAACTCTAGTGACAAATGATGGAGACCCACTTCAGCTTTTGGGCTTCCAACTTGCAATGGGTGTGCTGACCTAGAAATTTCCTGTTCTGTGGGTTAGCAGATGGTCTTTTGATAAAGGCTCAATGTTTGTGTGAACTAAGCTGACATGGATGAGCTGGTCTGGGAGGAAAATGTACCCCTCAGTTCTCAGAATGTGGGTCTAGCTTTTAGGGGAAAAAATGGAACAGATTTGCTTGGAGAGTTCTGGAATGTTCCTTTTATCTCCTTCCACTTTAGCAGTGAAGACAAGTGGCCTGTATTTTGGCAGGTAGGATAGGGAATGGATAATTAGAAGACCCAGGCTAAGTTCCCCAAAGCTGGGGCGTGCTGGTTAACATGAAACCCCTTTGTTCACAGAGTTACCTGTGAGAGCTGCAGTTTATAGAAAAAACTGACAAATATTAGGAACGGTATGTTCAAAATGACAGTCGTCAAAGGCTCAGGGGTCTATCCGTTCCTTGATTTTTTTTTTTCTGTACTGAAACACTGCTCCCCACTCCTTTTTCTCCTTTACCACCACAAAAACCCACCAATCACTTGATAGAAAACTTGAGTCTTGTCATGTTCTCTCCAAACTTACGTATTCTTGGTTCTCAGAGGCTGTAATGTCATTGGCTCAGATGAGGGTCCGTTGTGAGCGGGCTTGTCTTATTCAGATTGTCCTGGAGGGACACCGAGGAAGATTTGGATACAGCCTCAGCAGCCAGATTTTCTCTAGTGTGGTCAGCCTGAAACCTGTCACCATGTTTTAGTTTGCTGGGGCAGCCATGACACAGTACTACAGGCCGGTGGGCTTAAGCAACAGAAATCTATTGTCTCACAGTCTGGAGGCCGGAGGTCCCAGGCCGAGGTGTGGAAAGGGCGGGTTCCTCCTGAGGCCCCTCCCCTTGGCTGGCAGCCGGCCGCCTGCTCCCTGTGTCCTTGTGTGACCTGCCCTCCGTGTGTGTGTGTGTGTGTGTGTGTGTGTGTGTGTGTGTGTGTGTGTGTTCATCTGCTCTTCTTGCCAGGGCACCAGTCAGCCTGGACAAGGGCCACCCTCATGACCTCATTTTACTTTAATTTCCTCTTTAAGACTTTTCCTCCAAAACCAGTCATATGCTGAGGTCCTAGGGCTTAGGGTTTCAACATAAGAATTTTTGGGGACACAGCCTATAACACGTGGCAACCCCTGATCTGAGCTCAGCCACTGTGGACGTGACGAGGGTTGAACTCCAGGGGAGGAAGTGGGTAGGGCCGTGCTGTCCTGCTCCCAGCACCTTCCCACTCACGGTGGAAATCCCCATCTGACGGTGCTGCGCCAGCCTCCAAGCAGTCTCCCCTGCAGCCCAGAGTCAGGCACGGGCACACCCCCCTCCGCAGCTCTGAGTACCCTTCTCTGCTCCTTTTAGACCCACATTTTCCACAGCTCTTTCCAGTTCCTGCCAGCAATTAGAATCAAGTCGACTGTGCGCATTAGGGCTGACATGGGGGAAAAAGAGACACAGTATGGCATTGAATGGGGAGAAGGAAAGTCTGGGGGGGACTGGCTACACATGATGTGTGACCCCCAGTCTATTATTTCAGTGCCGCCTTATGAAATACCGCCTTCCCCTTGTCGCTCCTCCCTCCTCACACTCTGTGTCTCCCTGGCCCCGGCAGGCAGTGTAGTACAATGGAAGGAGCACAGGCTCGGGGCAGGCGGACCTGGTCTGACTCATGTGCTTGCTGTTCACCAGCTGCATGGCCTTAGCCTTGGTTGCGTCATTTGTGAGCAGGGACAGTGATACATACCTCATAGCGCTGCTGGGAGGGCTCCTTGGAATCATGCATGTGAAGTGCCTGGTACCTGGTGTTATGCACTGGGTTTTGTCCCCCCAAATTCATACAGTGAAGCCCTAACTCTCAGGACCTCAGAATGTGACTGGTTTTGGAGAAAGGTCTTCAAGAGGTAATTAAGATAAAATGAGGTCATTAGAGTGGCCCTTGTCCAATCTGACTGGTGTCCCTATAAGAAGAGGAGATGAGGACACAGACGCACACAGAGGAAAGACCACGTGAGGACGCAGGGAGCAGACGGCCGTCTGCCAGCCAAGGAGAGGGACCTCAGGAGGAACCAGCCCTGTCGACCTTGATCTCAGACTTCCAGCCTCCAGAACTGGGAGACGATGGATTTCTGCTGTTTAAGCCCCCAGTCTGGATAGTTTTGTTATGGCTGCCCCAGCAAATGAACACACCTGGTACATAAACTACTTTCTTTCCTTCTGCCACCCTGCCCACGGCTGCCCCCCACTAGAGCAGAGTCGGACTCAGCCTGTCGTCTGCTCTGCTTGTGTGGTTTGCAAACTGAGGACAGGCTACACATGGAGAAACACTAAACATAGAACGAAACACAGAACAAAGGAAATCAAAGATTGTTAGAGGACAAAAAGCACCTTAAAAATTACCTAAAAATTGGCACCTTATAAAAAGACGAAAGCTAACTCTGTCATGGTCACTTTCTTAGGTTTTTCTGAAGTTCCTGCTGAGCCCCTGGCCCCATAATTCTCTTGACCTGGGGTATCGTCTTGAGCCTTGTGGCCGTTTGCCCTTCCTGCTCAGTCCTTGTGCACTGAATCAGGGGAGATCGCCAGCTTTGCATCTCTCTTCATTTGTCTAGTTTTTAAATATCTTTCAATAAAAACTTATACTTTTCCTCCATAAAGACTTATACTATCTTCTGTTAAACTGTTCTTCTGAGCATTTTGTTTTTTAATGCTTTAGGTGTTTTTAAAAAGTACATTTTTTTTTGTTGCTGGTATATAAAAAATGCAGCTGAGTCTTATATTTGGATGTTCAGTCCAGCTATCTTGTTATACTGTTATTAATTCTAGTAACTTACATGTAGGTTATTTATGGGGATTCCTCTGTAGAAACCATATAGTCTGCAAATAATAACAGTTTGTTTCTTCCTGTCAAAGCCTCCTACTCTTCATTTCTTTTTCTTGCTTAATTGTGTTGCCTAAGGCTTCCAGCGCAATGCTTGTTTCGTTTCCAGTCTCAGAGGAAAAGCCTTCAACATTGCAGTCTCATGTTTGCTGTAGGCATTAAAAAAAAAAAATCCTTTATCAGGTTAAGGAAGTTCCTTTCTAGTCCTAGTTTGCTGACAATATTTTTATTTTTGTATCATGAACAAATACCAAATATTAGCCAAGACTTTTTCTACATCTATAGGGATAATTAAGATGTTTCCTCCTTTAATTTGCTCATGTATTGAACTATGTTAATTTGTTTTCTATAGTTAAGCCAAACTTGCATTTTTTAATTCAGTCCATCTTGATTATTCTATATTAGCATGTTCATACATTGTTAGATTTAATTTGCTAATTTTTACAAAAAGGATTTAAATCTAAATTCATGTGCAAGTTTTGGCCTGTGATTTGGAGTTTTCCATTGGCACCCCCAGCTGTACTCTGCCCCTGGCTTTACCATGCTCACCACCAGTGGTGCCGACCCATTGGAAGGTATGGATTTCTTCAGCAGACCCTCTTGTTCCCAGCTGGACTGGGCCAGTAGGGAGCTCTGGTAGGAGCCTGGAGGGAGGAGAGCGAGATCATCTCAGGCTGGTTGTGTCTTGGTGTGTCACTGGCTCTCTCCAAGTGGCCCACTCTATGTCCTCTGGGTTCTGGTGACTTCTCTTTTCACTGGTTCTATCTCAGGTACAAGATCTTCTGTTGTTCCCCTTCAACTGCAAGTTCTAAATAAGTCCTTCCCAAAACATCTTATCTCCTGTGAGGACTTTCACTAAGGCAGTCTGTAACTCTCCTTTCTTGTAATATTCTTGCTGAGTTTTGCAGTCAAGGGCATGATAGTTTCACAAAAGGAGTTGAGGACTATTTCTTCTTTATATTGTGGAATGGGATTGGTTCCCTGGTAGAACAAACTAAAACTTTGGTAGAACTTGCCAGTGAAACCACCTGTGCCTACTGTCTTCATTGTGACAAGAGTATTACCTAGCAAATTAAATCTAATAATATATGAATTCAGTTTCATTGGTGCTTATTGGACCATTAATGCTATATTTTTTTCTCCTGGAGTCAATTTTGGTAACTTTGAAATGTATCCATTTGCAAACTCACTGCCATTTATTTTTTTACATTGTCTTTTTATTAACCCCTTTTTTCTACAACAGTATACTTAAGTCACTTTCAAAAAAAGTTAATAAACTTTATTTTTTAGAGCAGTTTTAGATTCACAGCAAGACTGGCAGAAAGTACACAAGGTTACCATATACTGGCTGTCCCCACTGCATGTCCCCCATCAGAGTGGCACATTTGTTACAATTAATGAACCTACATTGACATCATTATCCAAAGTCTATAGTTTACATTAGGGCTTAGTCTTGATGTTATATATTCTGTGGGTTTTGACAAATGTATAATGACATGTGCCCACCATTATAGTATCACACACAGAATAGTTTCACTACCTTAAACACCTCAGTGCTGTGACTATTCATTCCCCATCCACAACTCCTAGCAACTTTAATTCTGAATAATTAATATTTGTATCCTTTCTTTTTTTCTGGTCAATCTTGTCATAAATTTATCAATTTTATTAGTCTTTATAAGACCCAACTATAAGCTTTTAAAATCCTATTACATATTTGTTTTCTATTTCATTAATTTCTCCTCTTTATTATTTTTCTTCAAATTTCTTAGCATTTATTTTTTTTATCTTTTTTCCTAAGCTGAACTTAACTCTTTGGTTTTCTGCCTTTCTTCTCTTCTAATATAAGCATTTAAGGTTATACATTTCTATTTATAGTCTTATAAGTGGCACTGAAGTTGTATCCTACAAGTTCTTATATATGGTATTTATTATATTATAGTTTGATTGGACTATTTCTCAATCTCCATTTTGATCCATGAGTTATTTAGAAATGTATTTTTTAGTTTCTAAACATTTTAAGTTTTCATTTATCTCTTTATTATTGATTTCTAATTTTATTGCATTCTAGTTAAAAAAATATGGTTTGTAAAATACCAATCTTTTGAAACTTGAAACTGGTTCTATGGCTGCATATGTGGTTAGTTTTCATGTGTTTGTCTATATTTAAAAAATGTGTAATATGTTAAAGATCAATTAGATCAAGCTTGCCAGTTGTGGCATTAAAGTGTGCTGCATGTTTTGTGACTTAGGTGGTTTTGTCTCTTCTTGTTGTGGTTACTATTTTTCCTTTATATATTTTGAGTCCCTGTTATGAGGTAAGTACGAGTCCAGACTTATACCTTTTATCAGTATGTACTGGTTCTATCTTTAGCAAATTTTTTTGCCTTAAAGTCTATTTTCATTTATATTAATACATAAACTTTCTTTTTTTTTAGGCATATAGGGAATAGTGCTTTTTATCTTCCTATTTCCAACTCTTTCTGTATTCTTGTATTTCAGTTGTATCTCTGATCAACATTGTAAGGCTGGATATTACAATAATCTGGCAATCTTTGTCTTTTAACTGGAGCATTTGGTTTGTTTGCAGTCATTGTAATGACATGTTTTGGATTTATTTTTACCACATTTTGTGATTCCTGTTTGTTCTGCATTTTTTCTTTAAATTTTCCATCTTTCTTGACTTCTTTTGGATTGAATGAGTATTTTTTTCTTAGTCCATTTATTTCCCTCTATATGCTTTGATGTTGTATTTCTTATTTCTTTTATTTTAGTAGTGAACAATATGATTTTAACATATAAAAGTTCATTACTCCCCTTACCCTCCTCCTGAATACACAGACTTTAAACACTCTCCCCTGGCGTATGTGCTATTATGTCATGTATTCTAGTTCTGACTTGTTTTATTTTAACTGCACAAATTGAAGATAATCATTATTTTGTACTATCAATTTTTACTTAAATTTGCCCCCATTCCCATTTTGTCTGTTCACGATTACTTCTTGCATTCAGATCTTCCTCCTCTGGGATTATTTTGTGTCTTTCCGAAGTGAGTGAAGGTCTGCTTGGTGGCAAATTCTTTCAGTTTGGGTTGTCTGAATGCTCTTTTTCCCTTTCCTTCTTGAAAAGTAATTCCCATTTTTGTTGGGCATGCAAACAGGAGGGAACTAAATTTCTTTTCCTCTGCTGAGAGAGGAATGGCATTTGGAAACAACTGCTTCTGATCATTTGCGACTTTCTTGGTCAGCATTTAAATGTCTATTCCTACACATGTCATAAGTATATTTTTCCCATCTTTTTTTTTCATACAGTAGCTGGGATACTGATTGCAATACTGATTTTTTTTTCAAAAATATTTTTTTCCCAATTCTTGCCAAAATACAGCTCTGCATTTTATGCAGTTGAATTTTTTAGGTTCCTTTTGTCACATTATGACAAGGTTTTATCTATTTTCTCTCTAGCTTGTTTTTTCATTGTAAAGCTTTTATGAATAGAAATTATTAATTTTATTGTTATTGAATGTATCAGTTTTATCTTCTATGGTTAGCATTTTCCTTTAATGTTTTTAAAGAAATGCTTCCTTGACCCAGATTAGACCTGAATTTAACTTAAAAATTTTTTGGAGAAATTTTGTAGGTTTGTTTTTAAGCTTGAATAATATTCCATTATATTTTAAGCTTGAATGCTATACCATACTTTCTTTATTCATTAATCTCTCGATGGACATTTAGGTTGTTTCTACATCTTGCTCTCTCTCATTGCTGCAATGTTGTTCTAATTTTAAAAGGAATATCTAGAATAATATTTATTGGGAAATATTTTTCATTTAAAAATTAAAAATTTCTAAGTGTGGTAAAGTACACATAATATAAAATTTACCATCTTAGCCATTTTGAAGCGTGTTGTTCACATTGTTATCAACCAACCTCCAGAACTGTTTTCATTGTGCACAACTAAAACTCTATACCTATTAAAAAACAACCCCATTCTCCCCTCCTCTCAGATCCTTGCAACTACCCTTTTACTTTCTGTCTCTGTGAATTTGACTACGATAGTTACTCCTATAAGTGGAATCATACAGTGTTGCCTTTTGGTGACTGGCTTATTTCACTTAGCATAATGCCTTCAAGTTTCATCCATACTGTACCATGTGTCAGAATTTCATTCCTTTTTAAGGCCGTATATATATCCCATTGTGTGTGTAGACCACACTTTGTTTATCCATTCATCTGCCAATGGGCACTTAGGTGGCTTCTACCTTTTGTTCTATCATGCACAGTGGTGCTGTCGTATATAAATATCTCTTGGAGACCCTGTTTTCAATTCTTTTTGAGTGTATACTCAGAAGAGGAATTGCCGGATCATATGGTAATTCTACTTAAAATTTTTTGAGGACCTGCCATACTGCTTTTCACAGTGGCTATACCATTTTACATTCCCATAAAAGATGAACAAGTGTTTCAGTTTCTCCACAGCCTCACCAGCACTTGTTATTTTCTGTTTTTTTTTTTTTTTTGATGGTAGCTGTCCTAATAGGTGTGAAACGGTATGTCATGTGGTTTTGGTTTGCATTTTCCTGGTGATTAGTGATGTTAGCATCTTTTCATGTGTGTATTGACCATTTGTGTATCTTCTTTTAGAGAAATGTCTATTAAAATCCTTTGCCCATTTTTTAATTGGGTTGTTAATTTTTTTATTGTTGAGTTTGTAGGAGTTCTTTATACATTTTATTAATCCCTTGTCAGATATATGATTTGCAAATGTTTTCTCCCCATTCTATAGGTTGCCTTTTCACTCTGTTGATGCATACATTGGGAAGGTTGCGATGCATTTCTCTTACGAGGTTAAGGAAGTTCTCATTTACTTCTAGTTTGCTAAAAGATATTTATGAAATGCTTTTTTTCTGTACCTATGGAGATGATAGATGAGATTTTTCTCCTTTAATTTTTAATGTAGTGAATTAATATCAGTGGATTTTAAAATATTAAACTATTCTTGAATTCCTGGGATAAGCTCAACTTTGTCATGGTATGTTATTTCTTTTACAGGCTGTTGCCTTTGGTTTGCTAATATATGTTTATATTTTGCATCTTTATTCATTAATGAAATGGGCTTACAATTTTAATTTCCCATATTGTCCTTGTTTAAATTTTGGTGTCAAAATGACATTAGTTTCCTAACTGAAGTTGCAGAGTTGTCCCTCTTTTCTTATTTTTTGGAAGAGTTGTTTTAGATGTTTTTGTTTAGTAGTAGAACTCCTTTCTGAGCTTTTTTGGACTAGCATTCTCGTCACTAGAAAATTTTAGCTACAGCTCTAATTTTTTTCAGGTTTTATTCTTTTGTAATGGTTTTGGTAATAATGTTTTTGTAGGACTGTATCGTTTTTCTCTAAATTTTCAACACATCTATACTTTCTACTGAGATGATTGTGAAGTGTGGTATTCCCTGGGCACCTCGCTGAAACCCAGAGAGGGCAAACGGCTTAGGAGGGTCAGGAACGTGCGTTTTGGAGGCAGACCTGTCTGGGCGCCACTCAGGCTCTGCCGCTGTGAGCTGTGTGAATCTGGGGGTGCTCCTTCCCCTTTAAGAGCCTGATTCTCCTCGCCTGTAAAATGGAGATAATTATCCTTGCCTTACACTGCCTTGGTGAGCCTTCAGTGAAACAAGTCATACAGGGCTTGATTCAGTGATTGGCACATGGGAAACTCTTAGTAAAAAGTATCTATAAAACAACTCGCTCTTGATCCTCACACTATGTCTAGGGCAGTGATTCTCAGCCCAGACAGAAGGTTAGACTCACCTGGGAGCTTTGAAAAACCCCATGACCATGGCCCAGGCCACGCTCCAGTGCACGCTGGGTGTGGGGTGATTCCAGCGTGCAGCAAGGCTGGGACCCCCCGCGAGGCCTCGTGGGGAGGACGGCGGTGCCAAACCCTGCGAGATGCAAGCGTTTCTGACACCCCAGCTCACCCTCCACATGCTGGTCTCGTGGGGGCTCCTTAACCCCTCATGTGATGGTATTAGAAGCAGGATTTGGGGAGGTAATCAGGTCACGACGGTGAGGCCCCCAAGGTGGAATCGGTGTGAAAGCAACAAGAGAGATGATCCCCCTCTCTCTGCCACATAAAGACACACAGAGAAGGTGGCTGCCTGCAGGCCAGGAGGAGCGCCCTCATCAGAACCCCGCCCAGCCCGACCTTGACCTTGGACTTCCAGCCTCCAGAGCTGTGGGAAGTAAATGTCTGTTGTTTAAGTCACCCAGTCTGTGGCACCTCTGTTACAGCAGCCATGCTGAGACAAGCAGGTGGGCAAATTGAGCCAGAGGAAGACTTCCTCATTGCCACTGACCCCAGGACCCAAGTTTGTCCTCGTTTCAGTGGGCACATCTGCGTGGTCTGCTTGGGCAGCCATAACAGTTGGGCCTAAATGACAGACGTTAATTTTCTCACAGGTCAGGAGGCCAGAAGTCCCAGACCAAGGGGTTGGTATCTTTGGTTTCTTCTGTGGCCTCTCTCCTTGGCTGGCTCCCAGCCATCCTCTCCCATGGCCCCACGCGGCCGTCTTTCTGTGGTGTCTGTGTGCTCACCTTGTCTTGCGAGGACACCAGTCAGATTGGATTAGGGCTATGCTAATGACCTCATTTTAACCTAATTACCCCTATAAAGACCCTGTTTCCAAAAATAGCCACTTTCATGCAGAGCTACTGGGGGTTAATATTTCCATGTATGAAGTTTTGGGGACACAAATTCTGCCCAAAACAATTTCCTTAAATGCTGAGAGGGGAAACTGAGGCACAGGGCTAGGTATATAAGCAACTTGTAAATGATATTTGTTGGATTGAAAGCATGCACAGTAAGGGATAGTAGTGGTAGGGCATGTGTGGCTTCTCCCCTAACTCACACGGTAGATTTGAGTTGGCACCCAGCTTGGGGGAGACACCCTGAGGTCTGTTGTTTGGAGACACATTTTAAAACACATTGTCATTTGCTTATTGTTTCCTTTTAAAATAATTGCTGAAAATACCAGCATCAAAATAGGATAAACCTGATATCTC
Organism: Phataginus tricuspis; assembly: GCA_029783875.1. NCBI lineage: Eukaryota > Metazoa > Chordata > Mammalia > Pholidota > Manidae > Phataginus > Phataginus tricuspis. The sequence goes on from JAQQAC010023241.1 coordinate 1,433,175, forward strand.
AGTTTAATCTCTAGTGCACCAATAATAATCTATTATTGTTATTTGGTAAATGTGTCAGTTGAATAAGAAGTATGTCAGAGCTGTGATTCAGATAGCCCTGGGACAGTCCTTCTTTTGTGCTGGTTATTATAAGAAGGTCTTTACTGAAAAACTGTATTTTAAAACTCAAGTTAGTCACTTTATATATTCCTTTTTCTATAATTCATCCTGAAATAAGCAATGGACTTTACACAGATTGATGTCTTCCATCTCCCCAAAGGTCTACTTCCCCTTATATTCATGTATCGAGCACCTATTTTGTGGTAAGCCCCTTGTTAGACGCTGTCCCATGGTCTAATCCTGGAGAAACTCCGTCTCGTGGGTCCGCAGGCAGGTAAACTGGGGACGGCGACCCACTGTGAGAAGGGCTGCAGTCACGGCCAGCCCAGGACGCAGTGGGCAGGCAAAGGAGGTTTCCTTCTCTCAGACGGGAGGCTTTAGAATGGATTGACTATTAGGACGTATCTGAAAAATCAAGGGCTTTGGAGTTAGACTGGGTTGACTGGGTTTGCGACTTGGCCATTACCGTTAACCCACTGTGTGATGCCTATTTCTTCACTACCCTGAGCCTTCGAGTTTTAACATTTGTATAGCACTGTGCTCCAGTTCAGCAGAAAACAGATGTCTGTTGAGTAGATCTTCGCTGAACACAGGACAGTTGGAAATATGTGCCCTTTCTCTCCAGGCAAAGCTATTCGAGTCTTTTGCTTCTGCATAGAATTGTGGTGGATGTGACATACCAAGGAAAATAACCTCTGGAGAGGTTAAGTAGCGTCGTTAAGACAGAACTCATTTTTAAACAGCCAGGCTGCGGAGTTTGAGTGAGGGGCCCCTCAGCTGTGGGCGCCACCGTCCCTACCCAGCCATGTCGCCCCCTGATGAGTAGGTGAAGGGTGCGGGAGCCTCTCCCCAGCGGCCAACCTTACTGTTTCTGATCAGAGTCCCTGGAAGTTTTTTCTGGATTTATGAACATTGTCAAGTGAGAAAGTGCTGTGTGGGCTGGAAGGAATCCCTTCCTCATGGGCCTGCTGACTTTCAGAAGTGAGCCCTCCAGGGAGAGTGTGGGGATGGGGCAGCCAGCCAGAGCTCTGTGCACGGCAGGCACGCCCAGGCCGATGGTGACAGACAGGCGCCAGGTGAAGGCAGCGGCTGTGGGAGAGGGGTAAGAGGAGAGGGCCGGCTGCTTGGGGTCAGAGGCTGCTGCAAAGATAACCTGCCTCTGGGCTGGGTGATGCCCACAGGTCAGTCTCCTGGATTTAACAGTGACCTCCTTCCCTCCATGACCCCGTGGCCACCCCTCCTGTCCATCTTACTGGAATACACCATGGTTTTGGCAGCTTACCGCAGAGAAGTAGAGATTGGGAGACTGTGTGGGCAAGAACAATAGGAACAAAGGCTGCTTTCAGGCCAGCGTTTCCATGTATGCTTCATAGTCTAAGGGAATTAAAAACAAACACCCTCAGTTGTTTGACATACGCTGCATGACTAAGGCACTGATTTACGGACAGGGATGGAACTTCACTAATGGGTTCCAGTGCCTTCATGGACCAAGAAAGGAAGACTTGTTCCCAAAGTCCCCAGTCCATGTTGGGAAGGGCCGTCATCACATAAATCATGGGGGCCATGTAGGGGCCGTGGCTGGAGGAGCGCTGGCCCAGGAGGGAAGCTGCCTCAGGAGAAGCAGGGGGGCCTGGCTCCTCGTGGCCACGGTGACCCACTGAGCCGGCACCCTCCTGCCCCCCAGCAGGGCTGGAGACGGCCGGCGGTTGCTCTTCAGGGCCCTGGGGGTCTTCACGGCTTTGCCTGACCCTCGATTCTGGCCTTCCAGAACCCAGCCAGCTGGAGTAAGGTGCTTCCCGTCCTGTCTCGGGGTGCCCTGCGGGGGGTCTGCTCCTCATAGTCAGCCGGCACCTTTCTTTCCTCCCCACTTTGTTCCCATTCCTCCTGTAGTATGAACACTCCCCGGGGCCCACTGAACAGTCCCTCCTCTCCTCCCACGGGCAGGATATGGTCCAGCTCTGGCCATGTTCCCCCAATGCCATCACTTGCTTTTCTAGCTCATTAATCCTCTTTGTTGCTTTTCTCTGAGTTGTTCACTCGTTTCCTGGACAGAGGAGCTCAGAGCAGCTGCTGCTTTCACAGGCTTAGTGCAGAAGAGGGTCCTCTGTCTTGTTCGCAGAGCAGCCCCTCTCCTCCGGGAGGGGTGGCGGGTGGCCCTGGGGCAGGGACGGAGTGCTTCCGGGGCTCTGGGTCAGCTGGGCGGGCCGGGACTCCTTCCAAGTGAAGATTTTACAGTATTCAGTATTGAAAGGGCTTCATTATGAAAAGGAGGTCTCTCACCTTACAAAGCAGGCCCATGCTCTGCTTTATAAGGGACAAAGGAAGCAGTGTTGAGAGGAGGCTGAGGACACTTGTTCTGAGGGAGCAGGAGCGCTGACCTGTCCCAGCTGGGGCCCCAGGCCAGGCCTTCAGGCCCGGGGAGGGGGATGGAGGGAGCATAGGGCCTCCCTCATTTTATAAACGAACAAAGTAGGGTTATCTACCCTTGGAGCAGGACAGAGGTCTAGTGACAAAGCCGGGGCCTTGGGGTCAGAGAACTGGGGTCGGCTTTCACTAGCTACGAGATCCTGGCAAGTCCTGGGACTCCCTTGGTCCTTAACAACTCAGCAGCAAAGATGGAATGGTGACGATAAATCCTGTGGAAAGGTGGCTGTCCCCTGTCATCTGTCCTCGGCTTGGCATGGTTTCAAGTGTGCCGACCTGGCCCCCCAAAACAGGAGTGGGAGCTCTTTCTCCCATCCGCGCAGGGGCTCCCCGGTCATGCTAGGGCTTACTGGTATCTGCGGTGCTGGGGGACATTTGGCCCTGAGGTGGGGGCACTGGAGGCTCTGGCAGGACAGTGATCCTACCCGGGAAGCCGGCGAGACCTCACATCCAGCTGGGCAGCGGGCCCCTGCGGGGCGGCCTGCCTTCCCGTCTCAGCGCCGGCTTGGCTCTCCGCCCCGACGGCAGGACGACTCTCAGGCACTCTCCTCAGAGCGTCCGGGCCCTCTGACCACCTGCTGAATCCTTTCCCCCACCCCAGCCCCCTCTCTCCGCTGCCTCCCGCACCCCCAAGTCCTGATACAGGGTCTCTCCTGCCCACCAAAGTAGCACCTTGGGGCCACAAAAACCTGATTACGTTCTTGAAGGATGAGGAGGCCGTGGGCCGCAGCGAGGCCAGGGAGGGGAGGGTTTTCATTCCTTCCAAATGCCTCCCCTGACCCAAAGAAAGACAGAAAGGGCTTCTGGCTAAGGGCGTGGACGTGTGTGTCAGACCAATTCGTGCCGCACGTGGCTTTTGTGATAATCAATTCAGATAATATATGTAAAAATGCTCTTAAGCACAAAAATGGGATGCACATATGAGTTGCCCTTATTTCTTCAGTATGAAAACACCTATAAGGGACATAGCCGAGAGCCCTAGAGTCCCTGCAGGGGACTCTGCTCGGCATTTGTCAGGAATTTGTAGGGCTAGTCACAGAACAGCTGTGACCTGCCTCTGAGGGGTGGGTGGGTGGGTAGTAAAAGGGAAAAGTGTCCTTTTATAATGTAGGTCCTTGCTGGCCACAAGCTGGTGGTGTCCCTTTTGCCTGGGCATGGAACCGATGCCCATATAAGAATCTCAGTGCCCCACAACTGACCAATGACCCAAGGTCGTCTAAACACTGCTTTTGTGCTCAGTGTAATTGGGTTGCTTCATTGAAGGAGGCCTTCTTGTAATACTTGTAAATCTTTGTTATTTAGAGGTGCAGACATTTTTTATGGCATTGTTTACTATGGGATTTGACTTCCAGGAGAGAAAAGAAGACTTCTGTTCCTATTAATATTGTCTTAAAATTCTATTTTCTCCTCTCTCTGATTTTTAAAGATTTGTCTGCAGTGTCTGACCGTGATATCACAACCAGTCATCTCAGAGCCAGGCTCAACCGGCTTCTCCCAACCATGCCTTTCTTTCAGGTAGTCTGCTTCTCCCGAGGCATGATGGGCTCAGGGTCTAGACTGGGGATTCACGGTGGCTTTTCCGCACCACATACTCCACACTCCCCCCAACACCGATGTCCGTGCCCAGTTCTCACAGCCGTTTCTTGAATAAATATGCTCTGTTTCTACAGCAGACTCTTTATCCCCCGAATGCCCAAGGAAACTGATTCATCACACTGAGGTTTCCGTCTGGGAACTGCTTCCAGACAACCATGCCCTGGCCTGCGTGTGGGCTCTGTGTTTGGGTCTGGTCCTTCTCTGCCTTTGTTCGCCTCATGTGACCTCCCTCTGGGATGCAGTCCCTGCCCCTTTCTGTGCCACTATTCCACATAGTTCCATGCCCAGCCTTAGGTTTACTGCAACAGAATTTCTCATCAGTCAGTACAGGGTGAAGCTTGTAAACTCCAGCCTAGGTGCTCGGGCACGCGTGACCCTTCTCTTGAGTCAAGCATGTGTAAACAAAGGGGGACTCCGTGGGTGTAAATATGAATAAACTGGGGCAGCGGGATTTCCAGTCATTTGGTTTCCTGTCTCAAGTTGCTGCTATTCAGCAATCTTGGTGGCATTTTTAGGGGCTTTGATGGTGAAGGAGAAGCATTTCTTTCCATTTAGGAAAATAACTACTCAGTTCAGTCTGGAGTGAATTTTCCTTGCCCAATTATTTTCAATCAAATGGCATTGTGAGGAAGCCACCGTAAACTCATTTAACAACTCTTTTGTTGTGTTTTTGTGTTTTTTTCAATGTTCAGAAAACTATTTCGTCACTCTAAGAAGTCCTGGCAAGAAATTATAGAGGACTAACAGGGAGGGACCAGGCTGTGCACCGGAGATGGACCATGCATCATGCTGACAGATTTAGAAGCCCTGCAGTAGAGAGGGAGACATTGCTCTCTGCTTTGTAGAGTCAGGATCTTATATCAAGTGAAGACTTCTTGATACATAGTGGGGCAGCTGAGAATTTAGATGGGGTAGGAGGAGATAGCGCAAGACATGCACAGGTCAGCAGAGGAACATTAAGGAGACAATCAGTTCTTTCAACAGGTAGCTGGTAACAGGCTTGGGAAGAATAGCTCAACACTGAGAATATGTGTCAGGCGATGTGGTAGTACACAGCTTCAAAATTCTCTGATTGCTTTCCAGGAAGAGAGAGAGTCTATGTCCCTCCTCTTGACAGACTTGAGGCTACTTTGACCAGTAAAGTGCAGCATAAGTAAAACTGTACCACTCCTAATGCAGGGTCTCAAAGGCAACGCAGCTGTGTCTTTCTTGCTGGGACAATGCTCTTGGATTAACGTAACCAAGTAAGAAGTCTGACCGCACTGAAGCTGCTCTGCTGTGAGGAAGCCAAGCCACATGGAGGGGACACATGTAGACTTCTGGCCTGCAGTCCTAGTCTTTGAATAGCTGAGCCCAGGTGCCAAATTCATGAACGAACAACCATTCAGACGATTCTAGACCTGAGCCGTCAAGTCAACCCCCACCTTTGGGTCTTCCCTGTTGAGGCCTCAGACACTGCAGAGCACAGACAAGCCATCCTCACCGTGCCCTGTTCAAGTTCCTGACCCATGGATCTCGGTGCATAATAAGATGGTGATGTTAAGCCACTATATTTGGGGGGTAATTTGTTAATGCAGCAATAGAAACTGGAGCAGGCAACCTGTAAATGGTGGAAAAATAAGCATATGAGGGGCTTAGAGAGTGAAACAAGTGTGGGTGGGGACAGATATTTCGGGTAGGTTGTCAGAAGACTTCTCTGAGGAGTTGACATTTAAGGAGAAAGTTGAATGATGTGAACACGCAGGCTCACATCTTGGGGGAACGAATCTTGGTCATAGGGAACAGCGAGTCGAAACAAAGGCCCTGAGATGGGAACGAGATTATTCAAGGGAAAGCAAGACGGTCTATGTGCCTAGAGCTAAGGGAGTGAAGTGGCGGGGATGGGAAATGAGAAGGGGCCTCATGTGGGGCTTTCGTTGGCCATGATGAAGGATTGGTGTTTTACTGGGAGCCAATGTGAGGTTCTGAACCAGGGAATATTCTCTATACTCACTCCCTCATTGATTTTGTCCAAATGCATGACTTCAAATAGCTCCTGATACATTAATGATTTCAAATCTGTATTTCTAACCCAGACCTCAACTCTGAATTCCAGATTCTTTATATGGCCACCTACCCAGCTCTCCAGGTGGATTTTTAGTAGAGATTTAAAATGTAATATGTATCGACGACTAGCTTATTCCCTTCCTCAAACCTCCTCCCCTACTCAGTATCCTTAAATGGCAGCCCCATCCTTCCAGCGGCTCCGTTCATCTTTTGCTCCTGGGGGAAGCACAGCTCCTGACGCTGGGTCACACAAGGCAGTGCAGCCGTTCTGCAGTTCTGCCTCCTGTCAATTCTCCCTGCTTCCATCATCACCTTCTTTCCATCTAATCTCCTGGCACAGGGTGTGGTTGTTGAAAAGTCTAATGACAATCGGATATTCTTTCCCTTATTAGTTGTTTTTTGTTTTTGTTTTTTTCCTGGATGTTCATGGGGTTTTATATATTTTTTAAGGTCTAGACATTTTTACCAGGATATATTCTGGTATTACTTGTTCTGGGTTGATTTTGACTTTACATATGTGTCTTTGATTTTTTTTTTTTTATTTCAGAAATTTTTCTCAAGTTATAGTTTTCAGTTTTGGTTCTGTGCCTGGCTTTGGCGGTTTGATTTGGGGCTCCTATTATACAAATGTTGGATCTTTGTTGCCTATCTATATTTATTACTTTCTCTCAAATCCCTTTTCACCCTTTCTTCATTTCTTTTGACTTAACTTTTCTCCTTTACATTTTCTGTTTCTCTTAAGGCATTGGCTGCTAGAGTTAGGCTGCACTTATCACTACCATGATCTGTTTCTACTCACAACACTTCTGACACCATATGTATGGGTTTTCCACACAAAAACAATTCTCCAATTTTCTGTGGAAACCAACTGGATGTCCTTCAGTTTAATTCATTCTGACACTAACTACCCAGAGTTAGTGCAGACCCCACAGGTTAAGGGTCAGTCCCACAAGACTGCTTCCTACTCAGATGCCTTTTTCAGATGGCCCTTTCATTGGTCTCCCTTCGTCTCAGACAGCTCTAGCTCTTCAGACCTTTGCTACCAACCCTTGGACTCATTCATTATTCAAGTGGGCAAAATCGTCCGAGTTTCAGCTGCTGTACTCAGATTTGCTCTCTCAGCTTTCCCTTGAGTGCTTGTTTGATATTTTGGGATTCTCAGGTTTGTCAGGTGCCTGATCCTCTTCTTTGCTTCCCTTTGTACAGATGCTAATACTGCTCAGGTCTTGTGTCTGTTGGTGGTTTGTCCCCACCCATTTATGTATTGGGATCATGAGATACTTTGTCAGTTACTTAATACGTGGTTTCCATGAATTTTTGTTTTTGCTATTCTGTACTATTTGTATTGTCTATTTTTTTTCATGGTGGAAGTTTGTAAGATTCAAATATTAAGCTATAGACATTATTCTGGAATCTTCTTCAGTCTATATTTAATACATTATGCAGAATGGTGCTGTTAAAATGTACATCAAATCATGTCACCACTTTGACAAAAATGCTTTAGTGGCTCTCTGTGTCACTAGAGCAAAAGCTTAAGCCATACATTGGCTTACAAGGTGCTATATAACCTGAGTTTCTCCACCTTTTTTCCCTGTTACCTCTCTGAACTCATCACATACTACTGTCTTCCTTGCTTATTACACCACTGGCCTCCCTTCTATTTCTGAAGCTGGCCAGGAATGGTTCTGTTTTAGGGTCTTTATACTTGCTATTCCCATTGGTCTTTATTCAAATGTCACTGTGTCCTTGAAACCTTCCCTGGACATCTTATCTAAAATTGAAGCCCCTCTCAACATCACCTACCTCTATCCATGTTTCATGCCTCACTTTTTTTCTTAGCATTTATCACCACATATTTATTAATTTACTTATTATGAAAATGTCAACTAGAACATAAATTCCATGATGGTAGATACTTCTGATAAAAACTAGATTTTTGTGTAGAATGAGTGAATATATTTCAAAAATTCCTCTGTGGAAAATGGCAATATGTAAGGTGACAGAATTTGAGAGACCAGGTAGGAGGCTACTGCAGTTAAATAGGCAAGAGTTTGTGGTAGAAGTGAGGATAAACAGTTGAATTTGTGACCCTTTTGAAAGGTAGAACAGACAGATTTGTTAATTATTGACCTCGTTGGTGGGTGCTGCTTAATTGTTGAATTATTTAATGAATTTGTTGAATTAGTGAGTTATTGTAATGTGGGCATGAAATGACTTCCTTGTAGGCTGATCACTGCTCCTGGTCCCCATAAAGTGTTAGTTAGTTTTTCATTGAATAATCTGCCAGGTGCAGCTGGGGAAAATTCAAGAGTATCCCAGGGAGAAAATATTTTGGAGGTGGGGCTAAGTAAGGCATTGCAGTAAGAATTTGCAGCATAATAAATCGGTCTAAGGCTTTGTGACTTAATTATTACTTTTCATGCTTTTATGAGTTGGCTAGGCCGTTCCTCTGCTGATTTTGCCTGGGTTCACTTACGTGGCTTCATTCAGCTGCAGGCTCAGCTGGACGGGAAGTTAATCTTGGGACGGCCTCCCTCACGTGGTTGGCAGCTGGTGAGCTGGTGCCGGCAGTCAAATTGGGGACCTTTCTTCTCCATATGGTGTCTCCTCTTCCAGGAGGTCAGAGCAGCTTCCTTACATGGTGGTTCCAGGGTAGCATTTCAAGAGGGTGACAGTGGAAGTTGCCAGGGCTAGCCCTGAAAGTCACATACTGTTACTTCTGCTAAATTCTACTGGCCAAAGCAAGTCGCAGGCTACCCCAGATTCAAGGGAGAAGGGAAACAGACTTGAGCTCCTGATGGGAGTAGCATGTAAGTCATTGCCGAGGTGCATGCTTACCAGGATAGGAAAAATTTGTGGTGGTATTTTGCGATCTCCTACAGAAAGACGCCAGTGGTTATTAAGTGTTAACTGCGTTCCAGGGACTGTGTAGGTAGGACACATACATGATTCTACTTAATCCTCACAGCAATCCTGGGAGGAAGGTCACTGGAGACACGGAGGCCCCACGACAATATACAGGTTCTTCAAGGAACCCAGAAACAGCAAGGGGAAGACTGGTGTTCCAGTCCAAAATTTTCTGACTCTACAAGCCTTTTTTTTTTTTAATTAAAAATTTCTCTTCCTCTTTAACACCGACACTAGTCAGGCATCTGCGGTGTGCAGAAGAGGCATTTGGTTAGTTAGCTCTGCCAAGCACTTTTTTCTCCCCTGCTCTCTTCGGCTCTTTCACAAATCTAATGAATTCCTCACTTTCTTTGGGGATTTTTTTTTTTTGGTCACATGCTTAATAGTTAACATTTGCTGAGTAGTTACTATACAAGAGCCACCGTTCTGTCCGTGGCCAGACCCTGCTCTCTCGACGCGGTGTTCTTGGTTGACCTCACTGCTTTGGGTTGCAGGATTGATTAACGTTTCACTGTCCTACCAGACCGACCCTCCTGTCCTTGGCATTGTCAGGAGACATTCCTTGCTGCAGATCCTTGCCCCTGTGGAGGTGGCTCTGAGCAGGCAAGCAGAAGCTAGGAGCCCAGGTGGCCTGAGGAGTCCTTTATCTTTGGAACGTGGCCACCAGGTAGTGTCCTGGAGAAGCTGGGGCTGTCACTCAGGGCAAGGCATTCTCCCTCCTGGCTAGGAGAGAGGGTACTCTCGGGTGGATTGGCCATCTGGTCTCCACGTCCTAGTTTTGTAAGGGGAAAGATGAGCCATGGGGTCGCCTTTCTGGGTACGAGATGAAGAAGCATTGACGCACTCGCCGCTCTGCCAGTTCACCCGGTCCGGGTGCGCAGCTCTGCCCCAGTCAGAGGCTGCCGATGGATGAAAGCACATTATGATAGCAGGTTTTTCATTTTTTTGCTGACCACCTGCCTTGGGACGGCCTGTGGTAACCCTAACACACCTTCACTTGCACAGCCCGGGGAGAATCTAGCAGGGCAGCGAGGAAGTTCACATTTTAGAGGTGAGGAAAGTGAGGATGTTGCTGGCACTTTGCAACCACCCCTTTGGAGCCTGGACTCAAGCCCAGGTCTGCCCTTGGCATTCCACTTTTCTGCCCTAGTCCTGGGCTGTGTCCTGAAGACTCCGTGAGAGGATGTGGACATTAGGGAGGCGTCTGGGAGCAGGGCAGGAGCAGATGTCCTGGCAGTCGCTCCAGTCTCTACTAGTCACGCCTGGGCACCGGCAGCTGTGATGTCAGCTCAGCATTGTTCAGTGATGGCTGCCTTCGCCCTGTGGGTGGGACCGCAGCGCGGGCTGGCTGGGGGATCCCACTGGTGACAACACAGCATCCTTTTGAGCTGATGCGACAGCAGATGCCCCAGACCAACTCCAAGCCTGACAGCATCCCTGCAAAGGTTGTGAAGGGACAGGGGACGTCAGAGCCCTCCTGTAAATCACCTCCACAAAGGCTCTTTGTGGTTGATTCAGTGATGACTCACTTATAATCTGGTTTCGACATTGTGAGTCAAAATGTACCACTTTCATTAAAAATAACATTCACTGGGGTCTAACGGCTTTCTTTTTTCTGTTTTTTACTGTCCCGTGTGGTTTCTGGATGGGAAGCTGTCAGATAGCAGGTGAGGTATTCAGAGAGACGCGAACATGATTATGCATGCCTCAGACTCACAACTGTTCAAGGATTTGACTGAACGAAGATATCCAATACCTACTGTGTGTCCCGGGGCCTTCTGAACTGCAAGGGTGTGTGTACTCAGTGTGAGCCAGTGTGAATGTGTGCTGGGTGCCTAAGTGACAGGGGAAGGCAAGGTGTCTGCTCTCCGGCCGATTCTAGTCTGCACGCAAATCCAGAACTATTGGGGTCGCTTGGGAGGCTTGTTAAAAATGCGGATTCCTGGGCTTCGCCTCAGACTTCTGTCGGTGTGGCTCTGACGAATTCCTTAGGAGGTTTTGCGACAAGATAAGGTTGAGGCGGGAACCGTCTGTAAGCAGGCCCTCTGTGTGCGCGGAGGAGCAGAGGAGAGGCGGGCCGACTGCAAGACACAGAGCCTGGGGGGGAGGTGAGAGAGGGGAAGGCCAGGGCGGGGGTGCGGAGGGGCTGAGGGGGCGCCCAGGGCGAGGGGAACCCTCAGAGTCCCCGTGGGGACTGCACTAAAAGCCCCTGCTTTATTTGAGGCACCCACGGTCTTTTTGGTTTGGGGACCAAAACTTGGGCATCCCCTATTTCCCTGGTAAAAAAATAAATAAGACACACAAAAACAGTTTAGTGGGCGTTCTGCAAGGTGAAAGCCCTTACTCCGGTCCAATCTTCACATTTTGTGTTCGGTAGTAATGGAAACTCCAGTGGGAAAGACGCTGACAAGATACAGTCGAGTCCGACCTGGGTGACAGTCTACAGCTGCCCTTGGGGAACCGCCGTTTCATTTCAGCCATTTGTGGCTTCTTCGCCAGTCTTTGTTGTTGTCGTTCTGAACTTTCATTTCTTGAAGATTTTTCCCTCCAAGCCCTGGGGGAAGAGGTCCTGACCCCTTTGAGTGGCTCTCCCCATCCCATCACACCCTCGTCTAGTGGGTCTTCTCTCCCAGGGCTTCTGCATCCAGGCCCTCCTAAGGATGGAAATGCCATGTGCGGTCTGGGAGTAAGGCTGGGCGTGGGAAGGACGTTTCATCCCAGATGGCCCTGCCATCACGGGGGCGGGCATCGTCCTTCAGCGTCTGCGGCTGGCCTGGCATGCTCCCTGCCTCAGCTGGTGCGAACACCCAGCCCCTTCCCGGGGCATCGCACGGTCCTCACCTCTTTGCCCCAAGTTAGTCTGTGCCTGAGCCCTGTCTGTGGCCTCCCTTGCTGCTCTGCCTGCGGCCTGGACTCCCTCCTCCCCGGCTTCCCTCCTACGTCACATTCAGCCCACTTTTAGTAGCTTCCATCTGTTTCCATACCAAGCGCCTTCCCAGGATGCTTCCTCGGCACCAGTCCACTGGGCCGCCATGCCTGCGGGGGTTCCCCCTCTCCCAGGAAGGAGCTCGAGTGGCTCAGGAAGGGATCTTATAAATGATCCGCCACTCCTAGTCCTCATTCTCTCTCCTCGTCGGTCGGCTGCATCTTGAGGCCAAGAGCCGCAGGTAAGGAGAGGGTCCGATCCCTGGGGCTCCGGGGCTCACCCCTCCCCAGGAGCAGCACCTGGCCCATTTTCAGGAAGACACTTACTGTAGCTGAATTAATCATTGGGGTCTTTGCTGTTGGTTTTTGAGTTGGTTTGGGGAGGGAGCCTTGTTAAAAAAGGGGGTGCAACAGAGTATTGGCTAAGAGGGCAGAAAATGGAGCTAGAGTGCTTGGTTCAAACCCAGGGTCTGCCTCTGTGTGGCTTTGTGGAGCTTGGGCAAGTAACTTAACCTCTCTGTGCCTTGATGGCCTCATCCATAAAACGGGGATGACAATAGTGCCTGTCTCTGAGGGTTTCTGGGGGTGACATCAGTTACTGTTTGTGGAGCAGGAAGAACGGCGCCCCGTCAGCGTAAGTGGATTTGTTCAGCTGATTTTGTCCACGTCTGCAGAGTAGAAAACAGATCCGGGGGGGAAGAGCGAGTTAAGGGCAGAGCCACCACTCTCATGGGAGTCCTCTTCGGTCCCTCTTCTGTGTGTGAGGGCCCTCGATGCCGACGGCCTAAAGCATGACTCAGGCTTCTCCATCTATCTGGAGCAGAGAACTTCGTGTGAGGGAAGAGAGAACTCTCTGTCCAGGGGCCCAGCATTCCCGAGTTCTGTGAGTTGCACAACCAGGAACGGGGGTGCCAGGCTTGCTCTTCCCACCCCCCCGCCCCAAGTCCCACCACCTGCACCTCCTAGCAGCCTGAGGATCGAGCCCCACTGCCTGAAGCCACCCTTCTATCTTCTCTGGACAGCTGCAGTAGTTTCTAACTGGATGTCATGGCCTGAATGGTGGTCCCGAAATATCAGTGATGGTACCTACACAGCAAAGCTTTTGTAGGTGAAACACACAACATAAAATTTATTATTTTAATCATTTTAAAGTGCACAGTTCGGTGCATTAAGTACCTTCCCATTGCTGTGCGCCCACCATCCATCTCCAGAATTCTTTTCATCTTGTAAAACTGAAACTCTGAACCCATTGAACTCTGCACTCCCCTACTGCTCCCCCACTCGAGCCTCTGGCAACCACCATTCTGCTTTCTGTCTCTATGAATTTGCCTCTTCTGGGGGCCTCATATAGGTGGGACCATACAGCTTTTGCCCCTCTGTGTCTGTCTTATTTCTCTTAACATTCCCCAAGCTTCTTCCATGTTGTAGCACGTGTCAGGATTTCCTTCCTTTTTCAGGGTGAATAATCTTCCATGGTAGGGAGGGACCTATATATCCATTCACCTGCCGATGGACACTTGGGTTGCTTCCACCCTTGGTAGGTCTTGAGAAGTCCTGGTAGCGTATTCTAATTCAGGATTAAACAAAATTTCCCAACCCCGACCCTTCACCAAATATTGATTCCAGCTGTAGGTGACGGGGTCTGTGTGTTGCCATGATGTGTGACTGGCTCCGAGCCTCTCATCCCCTCCATCCCATCCCGCTTCTGCCCCCCAGCCTCCTCCTCACCCACCTGAGCGGACCTGTCTTACTGTTGGTCATCCTCACTGTGACATCTGTGTTCAATAATGAAAACCCAAATAGAATTTCACAGGTCTTCCCTCCAGTTAAAAAAAAAATTCCAATAATACTTCAAGGTCAGGTTTAACAGTATAAAAGTACTGTATTCACTGATGTGTGCATGTGTATTGAATATACATGCTTTGTTCTGACTTTCCAATTTAACAAAATGTTTAGAACTGTGAATAGATAAATATGCTTTCAATGAATGAATTCAGGCTTCTGACAAAAGTATTTAATGAGTAGAAATATCAAGGTTTGTTCCTCTGGCACATGAAGGACAGAATAAGTAATTTATTGGGGGCCAAGTATTAGGGTGTCCATGTGCTTTCAGCTCTAGAATAGGAGAGAATGTTTCTGAAGCCAAATTCAAGCGGGAGAACATCGTCCTTGGTATCTTCAGTTAAGCCCCACAGCACCCTTTGATGAGTCTTGGTCCCATTGTCAAGTTTTGCAGGTCTGTTTCAAACCCTTGGGGACGTCTGTTTGCACTCTGCAGAAATGGAGGACTAGGATTGACATTGTTCTCTTATTTCCTTTTAATTGAGCTCTAATCAAAAATCGTCAGTGCAGTTGTACAACTGGTACCTGTCGGATCCCAGAAAGAAAACCCATGTGGGGAGAGCAAGGATTCTTTTATTCTTTAAGTGACATTTGGCAGGACTGGTTAATTTGTCACAAAATGACCAGGATCTTTTTTTAATCTTCCCATGAAAACCTGTGTACTTTGGGATTCAAAGTCACATGGACCTTTGCCTGGCAGAAATGTAAATGTTTTGAGAAGGCTGTGTCTTTGCAAGTTTGAGTCACTGCAGAGACGGAGGGACCTGCGGATGAAGGATGGGCGATGCTTGCTGATGTCCTGGGCAGTTTCTAACTCTGACAAGACAAAGATACTTCCATCCTCCCCCACTGCACCCTCAGTGTACGCTGGCTGTGGGAGCCATGGAGAAGATGTTCCCTTCTTCCTGATTCCGGCCATTATGACATGTGACTGAGGGGCTAAGGAGAGCCCCAACTTAAAGCCAACAATGGTTTACATTATTGCTGTTCCCTCGCCCTTTGCTGGGTGGGCACGGGAGTGTGGGAAGTGATCTCAGCCTCCCTTGTGAATTTTAGACTCTGCATATCTGACCGAAATGGACAGCCCATAAGTATCCTCCGAATGGGGAACTGCATCCGTCAGATCCCGACTGAGAAGGAAGAAAGGAACAGAGAGAACTGAGCTTAATTTGGAGGCTGTCAGATGGCTGAGTTTTAAGGAAATCTGGCTGACCCTCTGTTAGCCAAAATGGAGGAAGAAACAGGCTGCTTTTCTAGTTCTTGTTCTCTTTCTCCAATCCAGCAGGTCCACGTGAACGCCCACTGACTGCAGCAGGTTGAGGTGCCACCCTTGGCCGGTGTTGTTCACAGCCACGTAGACACACACTGGGGAGGCTTGGAGCTGCTGAATGGAGCCCTGGACTTGGTGTCGGGGGCATAGGGCCTACTCTGCTACTTGTTAGCTCTCTGCATCTATACGGCCGATCGTTTTTAATTTCCAGGGGATGATGGTAACATAGGTGCTGTCCGCATCATTGAGGAGTGGTGAGGTTCAAGTGCAAATGATGACTGAGAGCTAAAGACCACCAGGCATGGGTCAGGGTTGGTTTTGAGGGCTTTAGTATGGTCATTTATGGAAGCTGAGTAGCACCAGGCCTTGTCTGCAAATGTGAAAATCAAGACAATCACAGACTTTTCTGTATGTTAGAGCTGGAATAAAATGTAGCAAATATTTACTCCAACTCTTCCATTTGGACAGATAAGGAAATTAAATCTTAGAGGAGAGAAGTCACTTGAAGGATTGTCTTGGGTCATTTGAACAGCCTGGGAGAAGCCTGGAGAAACTCTGGACCCCATAGTGGGGTGACATCCCCTGATGTGAGATGGCTCCAGGGATGCCTGACGATTCCTAGGCAAGGAGCCCCTCGCCGTGCCAAGGGGATGGAGAGTCTTGCCCATTCAAACGGTACAACTGATGATCTGGAAGACAGCCGAGCCAAACAGCCTGACCTCAACGGGAATGAAGGTCAAGGGAGTAAACCAAGGGCAAGATCCAGAGGGTCCCACTGTTCCTATTCACTGTGAAGAAGTCCCTTAACCGTGTGAGCTCAGGGACGCCTCAGGCAACAGTTCCATGTCCTGGAGCACCCTGGGGATCGAGCACACTTGTCGTCTGCAGCCCCGTCCGGGTGGGTGGGGGCCCCGAGGATGCTGTGACTCACAGCCACCGCCTGCTGGAGGGCCCACTCTCTACAGCAGATTACTCTGATGCAGGATTACTGGTGTGGAGGAGACGAACCTTAAAGGCTGCAACTTTATAGGGTGTGAATAAAGGCTGATGCATGTTACCTGCTCACAGAATAAGGGGGAGCCCAAGCTCTCGACCTTGCCCAGAGAGGCCTTGACTTGTTCGGAGCGCCCAGGCTGCTCCTGTTGCTTGGGAGGGAGCAGGCAGAATGTGGGAGATGGAGAAAAGGACAAACCCAGGTGCCAGCCCAGAAGAGCAGAGGCTGCCTCTTCCTGAACCTTTGGATACATGCAGGCCCCGGGCTCTCTTTGCTTTGAGACAACTGACACCTGCAACTCCAGTCCCACAGGGACAACTGGGAGAGACAGCTGTGTCCTTGTTACCTGTGGGCTGCTGAAAGTGCTGACCTCGGGCAGGAACACGTCTCCTACTCTCGTATTCTCCACCGCACCCCCTGCACACCCACTGGGGTGAGTGGTCCTCTCCGCAAGGCGTCAGCCCTCGGCCCTCCTTCTCCTGACCTGGATGATCCTCCGTCCAACCCACCTGGGGAATCACAGCAGGACGTGGGCGCTGCTATCTTTACTGGAAGGACACAGTTCCTCGCTTGGTTTCTCTAGGCCACCGGGTGCAATGGAATGTGGGGCCTGATTAAAGAGACAGAGGAAGGCCTGAGAAACAGGCCCCTATGGAGTCCCAGGGCTGCAGGACTGGGGCCCTTGGCCCACCATGTGGGGGGGGAAGAAGGCAGCCCCCCAGTTTCCTTGGACTCACGATGGTGGAGCTGGGCTGAGAAACCATAGAGGAGGGTCAGTCGTCACGTACGTGTCTGCTAGGAAAATGGGGACCCCGGAGCTTGGTGCAGAAGGTTTTACACTCTGTTTCAAAGCACAGGCTGTTAAGGGATAGGTGTTTTCTTTCTAGAAGCGGCCTTTACATAAGCCCATAAAGATTTGGAACAACTATAGAGCTTTTTCTGAAGGACTGTCCTCAGCTCACATCAGTGGTGGGAAGCTACCTGGACACTCAAACGGAGTCGCTCTGGGGAGCTGAGTCAGACAGAGGCAATGCCGTCTTTCCCCCTGGAGTGAGGCCAGGGTGTGAGGGTGGATTAGTCTAAAAATAAGCCATTCATGTTTGGACACCATGCCTCTGTCTCCTCGGAGACCTGGCACTTAGCGCCAGGCCAACTTCGGTGGCGGGTGGCCTGCAGGTCAAGGTGAGGGGCTGACTCAGGACAAAGGAGATTCTCTTGACCCTTTTTCTGCCGGGCTGAGTGCAACGGAGGCCCCCCATCGCAGCCTGGAACTTGGGCCAATGCTGGTGGTTATCATGGGAGAAGGAGCCGGGAAGCAGGAGCTGCGTAGGCCGGAGGCCCAACCAACGGTGTCGGTGAGCTGTGCTCCCCAGGGGGCTGTCCGGCCAGGCTCTTTGCTGGCTCCTCTCTCACGAGAGCCAAGCTGCCCGCGGCCCCTCCTCAATGCTCTCATGCCTCGTCAGCTACGAGCGGGTAGAGGGGAGGGATGTGAGCTTTCTATCCTGAATGAAAAGAACTTCATTATTATTATTTTTTAAACATACGAAGAAAAGTGTAAGGAAGAAATTAAGAAATCTATCTTGCTGTTCCCACAACTTTCTAGAGGGAATAGATGTATTTTTCTACACAAATATGCAAATTTAGTTGAATATATTTTCCTTTTATAAAAACGGGATTAAGTCAGGATTTTCCAACTGATTTTCTTTAGTACATATCATGACAGCTTTCCACAGCCATAATGACAGATTTTCAGGATAATTTTAATAGATGCATATAGAGGAATCATAATTTAACCAAGGGTCAGCAAGTTTTCTGCAAAGCACTAGATAGTAAATATTTTTGGTTCTGTGGAGCAGATGGTCTTTACTGAAACTGCTCAAATCTGCAGTTATAGCTCCAAAGCAGACAAGATAATATGTAAAATATGTAGATGAACAGGTGTGGTTATGTTCCAATAAAGCTTTATTTACAAAACAGGTCCTGGACACACACAGGATTCAGACACACACACGAGATTATACATATATATATATGTGATATATATCCTCGTCCAATGTCTTCCCTAGGATATATTACAGGATGCATTTTTGCTGGGATTTCAGAGGGAAGGTTGTAAACCAACTGTGGGTTCTGTGTTTGTCCTAAAATAAGCTTCCATCCCTGATTTCCCTAACAAATATATTTTGACCGTGGCTTGATAGAAAAAGTGTGCTTTGAAAGGGAGTCTCTTTCAGGAGCCCCTTGCAGATAGTACATTACCCTTACAGGACTCCTCCCCCAAGCACAGCCTGCCCGGGAGCTCTGTGTCTGATGGATGTCGCTTTCTGGTGGCTTCCAGAGAAGGGAAGAGAAGTGCGGGGGCAATGGGCTCCCTCCAGGGCACAGCACCAGTGGGGATTCTGTCCAGGTGCTCGGTAGCCCTGAAGCTGACCTCGTCTCTGAGCACAGGCTTTTCATAGAACACCCATTAGAAGGCGGGGACCAGATTGAAAAGATTGAGGACGGCGCCTGCCCTCCTCTTTAGTATGGGAGGCAGAGTCACCCATGCAGACAGAGTGTTACCCTGCGGCCCAAGAGACAGCAGCAGGAGAGCCAGTGCAAAGGGGTCCCGTCCCAGGAGGTGTCCTGTCCCAGAAGTTCGGAGCAAAGCGAGCCGCTCCCTTTTGTTTCTTGTGAGGGGCCCGGGGTTCTCTCGCCTGTGCTCCCTCTGAGGAGCGGCGGAGTAGGAGTTAGGAGGGGCTGGTCACCCGGGGGTAGTGCCGGCAGAAGACAGCTCGGAGTTCTGTAAGGAGAGAAAGGCATGTGTTGTCCAAAAAAGGAGAGAGAGCACTTCAAAAGAGCCCCTAGCTGAGAGCCAAGGAGAGGGCCCAGGGGCACCAAGCTTCGCCTCCGCCGCCGCAGGGTGTGGGCGTGGGTCAGTGTCTTTATCCGTAGAGGGAGGCCTCCATGAGCCCGCACCTTCCATCTAGTTCTGTGAGCAGGAGTGAAACACATGGGTAGAAAGGGTGTGCAAGAACATTGCATATGTGAGTGTGAATATTTGTGCATACACACGTGTATGGGTACGCACACGTGACGTGTGTGTGTGTGTGTGTGTGTGTGTGTGTGTGTAGCAAAAACGTAGTCCTTCATATTTATGATCAATTGGTGTGAGGCATGCTGACCAGTCCTCATGCATCTGCTCTGTGCCCAACACACCTGTGATGGCCTGTGACATGGGGCAGGGGCTGGGTGGCCTGGGGCTGAGGCCAGACGAGTGGGTTAGGGCTGCTGGCCTCCTTGCATGTTGTTCCGTTCACCCGAGGAGACTGTGGGCCCAGCTTTGAAGGCCTCCAGGGCCCATTCCAAGCAGAACTTGGGGTCCCAGGACGGAGACGGATCATTTGGTTTGGAAGTCTGAGAACCGCTTGAAGCTTCAGATCAGCTTGTATGACATTTGCCTTTTGAGAAGCAGGAAAACAAAGTGTCTGAGGACCTGGTAATTTACAGTAAACCTCTTTGGAGTGATGGGCCAGGTCCTGGTGGGATGCAGGCTTCCTCCTGTGCCTGTGTCCTCCTTGTCTCCACCGTTTCTGGAAGTGAATGGATTCTGTTCCCCTTGCAGGGCTTGTCAATTGTTTTGGCTTTCAGTCCTGAAAAGGGAAAAAGCCTCCTTGGGCCTGGGCTATCGTCCTTGTTATGTGAGGACCAACATCTGCATTGCTGTTTGACTAGATAGCAGGGAGCTTTTTGGCAAAGGAATGAGTTCCCAAATGTCGTCGAGGATGATTTATTAATGTCCTCCAGATTCATGTCTTTGCATATTGCCAGATTTTCTTCTTTTTAAAGGCAGGAGAGTGTTCCATTGTATGTATACGCCGCACTGTCTTATCCATTCGTCTGGGGAGGACACTCAGGTTGTTCCCACATCTTGGCTATTGTGACTAATGCTGCTCTGAACAAGGGCGTGCAGGGGTCCCTTCAAGGTCCTGAGTTCAATTCTTTTGGATAAGCACCCAGAAGTGGAATTGCTGAATCACATGGCAGCTCTATTTTTAATTTTGAGGAAACGCCACACTGTTTTCCCTACCAGTTCCCCGATCTTACATTCCCACGGTCAGCGCACGAGGGTTCCCCTTTCTCCGCCTCCTCCCAACACCTGTTATTTCTTGTGTTTTTGATGCTTGCCATCCTGACAGGTGTGAGGTGCTATCTCATGGCAGCTCCGATGTGTGGTTCCCTGATGGTTGGTGACACTGAGCATTTTCTCATGTGCCTGGGAGTGCCCTGTTTCATCTGGGGGAAGCTAAACCTACAGAGGTTGTTTTCCAGGGTCCCATGCCAGGGAATGATAGAGCGGGAATTCTCCTGTGGCCTGAGAGCCTGCCAACAGCACCACTACCGTGTTTTATGGGCCCCCGTCCCCCTGCGATGTGCTGAATATCTGTGTCCCACCAAATTCATGTTAAAATCCTAACTTCCAATGTGGTGGTATCAGGCGGTGGGCCTTTGGGAGGGGATCAGATTAGGTCATGTGGGTGGAGCCCCCAGGAGTGCGATCAGAGCCCGTATCGGAGAGGCTCCCCCAGCCCCAGCCCCTCCACCATGCGAGAGCCGTCTGTGACCTGGAAGCGGGCTTCCGCGAGAACCCGGTCATGCTGGCGCTCTGGTCTTGGGCTTGCAGCCTGCAGAGCTGCGAGCAGGGAGTCCCTGTTGTCAGTGAGCCACTCGTCTGCGGCATCTGTCATAGCGACTGGACAGACTGAGAAGCCCTGGAGTAATCTGGGCAGGAAACAGGCCGGTCAGCTGCCCAGCCAGGTGAGAGGCAAACATTCAGACTCCGTCTGAGTCTTGAAGGGCTGGGAGTGGGCGGGAGCCACGAGAGTGAAGGGTGTGGAGGGAGAGGGGCAGAGCGGGTGGGCTGGGCCCCCCAGTCCACGGCCTGCAGGGGGCCGCCCAGGGCGTGAGGCTGGGGAAGGGCGGCCCCAGTGCTGGGGGGCATGACCATGTGGACTCGTGCCTTGAAAAGGCACCTAGCTTGGTCGGGGGCACATCTGAGTCTGCTTCCCGGGCCCGGGGAAGGGCCGCAGTGTTCCAGAGACGGGCTGGTGGGTGCGTGGCCCTGGAAGAGTCCTCAGAATGAGGCCGTAACAGCAAAGGGCGGTGACTCGGTCTGGAATCATCCGCGTCGCACAAGGCTGTTTGGGGAACCTGGAGGCCGCCGACGCGGGGCCCTGCTCCGGAGGGAGGTGGCCCACCAGGGTCGGGTGCTGTGGGGCCCCTCTTGCTCACATCACGGTCAGCTTCCTCCGGGGCGAACTCAGCAGCCGCTCCCGTGCCCGCAGGCTGCCACGTGCGGGATGGGTACAGGTGGTGGCGGAGAGAACAGCCGATGGATGCCCTCGGGGCGCCAGAGGAGAGCTGATGGGAGCGGGCGGCTGACAGCAGGGGTTTGCAGCAGACACGGAAGACAAAGCCATCCTTGCTGATGCTGGGCGTGGGGGCGAGGGGAGAGCCAAGGGCGACGGGTGTGCTGGTCCCTGCGTAGGACCGTCACTTTCTGAAGTGAGGAACTGGGGCTTAAGCACCCGAAGCTCTGGGGTTGAGGCCCGTCAGGAAGAGAGGACACTGAAGAGCGCAGGGTGAGAGCACTTGGCCCTGGGCTGTTCCCCCGAGCCTTGGGGGCTCTTTTAAGGGCTTTTTGCTACAAAAGAAAGCAGAGAAATGGGGAGCGTTATGGGTTGAATGGCATCCCCCAAGAAGATGTGGGGGGTTTGACCCCCAGTACCTGTGGATGCGACCTTATCTGGAAATGAGGTCCCTGCAGATGATTAAGTGAAGTGGAGGCCCTAATTCAATGACTGAAGTCCTTACAAAAAGAGGCTTTGGACCCAGAGACAGACACACACAGAAGGAAGGCGATGTGGAGAGACTCGGGGGTGTGACAGTCACCTACACACAGCAGACAGGCCTGGGACTGATTTTCCCTCACAGCCCTCAGAAGAATTGCCCCTTGATCTCAGACTTCCGGCCTCCAGAGCTGTGAGATGATACATTTCTGTTGCTTATAAGGCCCCGTGCGTGGTACCTTGTTATGGCAGGGAGGTAGCTGAGGCAGACGTAGGGTACACTGGGGGATTCTTAAGAGGGGCGATGGAGCACCCATTTATAGGAAAATGGGAATGACCCAGTGTTGAGGGGCAAGTGGGGGTCATGGGGGAACCAAAGGACGGCTCTCTGGGTTTTGGGTCTTTGCACCTGGGACACCCCCACCTCTGCCCACCTGCCCAGGCCTCAGCTGGTGGGCCACCTCTCTAGGGGGCCTGCAACTCTCGTCTCGCTCCAGCCATGCTCACCTCTTTCCCCTCTCTCTCTTTTCCACCCTGTTTTGCAGGTTCTTGTGGGATGCCTGCATCCTGCATCCTCCAGGGTCCAGCGGTCTGGGAGGGACTGGGACTCCCGACGCTGCGCCTAGCAGAGAGCCCAGTTGCGAGAGGGGCTCTGTGACACACTTTGAAGTGAATGTGAAGTCTTTCTGGATTGTTCCTGTGCACATGGCACTGGTTTTAGAGCTCATTTTGGAAGACCAGTCTTGGCATGCTCCCGTCTCTCCATGGACCAATGTTGGTTTTGTCCTGGTTCACTCAATATTTCAGGGGGCTATAAATCTGGAAACAGCCCCACCAGGAACTTTTTACTAGGGCAGACCTTGTGCATCCTTGAGCAAGTTACTCAAACTCCATGGCCCTTGGTTTTCCTATCAGTCAAATGCGGCAGGTGCTGCCCTCTCTCTGCCTCGTGGATGTGGAGGTAGGAGCTCCAGCTGAATTCTGAAGCAGCAGCACAGGGGTGCGGATTCTGGACTTCACGTGGGCTCTAAATTAAAGGCACAATCCATGGGGTTCTCTAAGAAGATCTGGTATGTATAAGGCAAATTAGTCTCTCAGCACTATTTAGAACTCTGAATTTTTAACATTTTTAATTTCAAAATTTTAGTTGAATTTTAAATCGAGTTTTAAAAATGTTAAAAATTGTGGCAAAATACACCTAACCTAAAATGTGCCATCTTAAGCATTTCTAAGTGTACAGTTCAGTGGCTTTAAGCTCGTCCATACTGACGTGCGACCATCCCCACCATCTGTGTCCGGAACTTGTCCATTTTCCCAAACTGAAACTGTTCCCATCAAACACTAACTCCCCCTGCGCGTCTCTCACCAGCCCCTGGCGACCACCGTTCTACATTCTGTCTCTAGGAATTTGACTCCTCTCGGGACCTCATGGAAGTGGACGCAAGCAGTATTTGTCTTGAAGGGGTGGGCTGATTTCAGTTAGCAGGAAGGTTCATTCATGTTGTAGGGGGTGTCAGAATTTCCCTTCTTTTTAAGGCTGAGTAATTTTATGGATCTATGATGGCTGAAACATTCATTCATCAACGGACACTTGGGTTGCTCCCATCCTTTGGCTGTTGTGAGTAATGTTGCTCTGAACACTAGTATGCATTCAGAACTCTGAGTTTTACCTTGTGGCATAATTATTATCTGTATTTCCTCATCCTTAGCTTTCTTAGTCCAGTGGTTTGATTCACCT
Organism: Phataginus tricuspis; assembly: GCA_029783875.1. Taxonomy (NCBI): domain Eukaryota; kingdom Metazoa; phylum Chordata; class Mammalia; order Pholidota; family Manidae; genus Phataginus; species Phataginus tricuspis. The sequence goes on from JAQQAC010023241.1 coordinate 1,456,844, forward strand.
AAGGGTACAAGAAACCTGGAGTCATCTGGGATATTGTTTCCACATAGTCTATGTTTTTAACTATTTTTTAGTATTTCTAGGAGGCCTTTGTTGAGGGAGTTAAACATTAGATAATTTAAGGTATTATAGTTCTGGAGTTAAGGCCATTTTTTTTTTCCCTGGAGCATCATCTGTTTTATCTCTATTTGACTTTTTAAAAATGCCGGAACTATTTTTTGATTGAACATGAAGCTTTTTTCTTTGACATTTATATGACCGATGGTGGAAAAATAAGACCTTTGCTTGTTAACAAAATGAATCAATCTCTTTCCCCCATGGGAAATTGAAACAATTTAGAGAATAGAGTAAACTTCAGATTTTCCTGTGAGGTGGATTTGGTCGACCTTTCCTCGACGTGAGGTTTAAGGGAGGCCTGGCCGGGCCCAGCGGACAGCGGCGGAGGCAGGAGCCACCAGATCTCACCTGGTTTCCATTGCTGGGAGCTCTTCGCTCACACCGCCCCTGCTTGTGCGGCCTCTCACAGCACCTCCGGAGGGAGCAAAGCTGAGGCCCAGAGAGGGTCAGCGTGTTAGCCAAGGTCACCCAGGAAGACAGTGACCGTGGTGGGGGGGAGGAGGGAAGGGGGGAGAAGTCCTCTGCCCAGAGCCCTTCATTAAGCTGCAGTGGACAACTGCACCAGGTGGTAAATTCTCAAAGACAGTGGCGGTTTATTGTTTAGTATCTTTCTTCCTTTTTATTTTGTCTGTGCCAGATGTGTTTGGGAGAATTCCCCATGAGACTAGTGCATGATTAACACTACCTTTGTCTGGCCGTTTCACATGCTCCCTCTCTGGAGATGGTGGCGCCCTGGAGTTTCCAGCTGGCTTGATCTAGCCACTGCCCGTGGCTGGGTGTTGGTGGCCAGGGGTGGGGAGGCCTGCCTCCGGGGGCTTGTCCTGAATCTGGGACTTGCCGGGCAATGGGAAGTAGAGAAGAAACAAAGCAAATAGACTGTGTTCAAAACAGGGCTGCAGAGCTGAGAAGACTTTGAAGGGTGGCCTCAGGCCAGCTCCTACTCTCTCCAAATATGCGTGGAATGCTGGGTCAGAGGAAGGGGACAGAACAGCACGTCACCAGGCCACACTCCTAGCTAGTCCAGTTGTCAAAACAAAGCAAAAGGATACTCCTAGCCCCAAACAAAAGTGGCTCAGAACTCAAAACCTATTGCTACTAAAATTTGCATTTATATTAGGCGAACATCTTCAAAAACAAATCTCTTCGTTGTTGTCGCTCACTGGCTCATATTAGTATCCCATTTTCCGGGGAGGAAGCAGCTCAGTAGGACCTTCGGAGAAAGCATTTGCTTAAATTAAGCACATGCAGGGAGTAAGCAGAGCTGAGGCAGAAATTTCTCTTTTCTCAGTCCCTGATGGTCTGCTTGGAGCTGGGGATTACTTTCCCAGTTTGAGCCCAAGACCATGACCGGGACAAGAGGTCAAGGGATACACCAATGTGGGGGGAAAACAAAGCAAAAACAGGAAGTGGCCAGCTCCGGGGGTCTCCATGGAATGGCTGGGAAACATGTCTGGATACAAAGGGAAAAGGAAGAAAAATGGCACTTCCAAACCTTCTGGAAGCCACCTGAGATGTGAAATTGAGCCCTCAGCAGGAGCAGGCTCCATGGAGGTGTGGTGGGGAGCAGGACCCCCAGAGGAGCCCCGGGCCCCGGGCTCGGCATCGGCTCAGCTCTGGCCTGGCACAGGCCTCTCACCGCCTCTGCTCCTCTCTTGGAAGAACAGTGCGTTGTCTCTTGTTGCCTGGGTCTCTCAGAGCAGTCATTCCCATGTCTTAGTGCTGAAGTGTGGAAAGGGGTTGGAAACAACCCAGAAAACATATCCCCACCTCAAGCAAGCATCCACAAGGGGCATTTCTGTGTACGGACACACAGTAGGTGAGAAAACACGTGTTACCTGCCTCGCACTTTTATGACTGACTTAGTTCTTTTGCTGCCAGAATTTGGAAGGGGCGAGGCCAGATGCGGCCAGGCGGAGGCTGTCCTGGCGTCCTGCTCCAGCTTTATTTCTGCCCCTCCCTCCCTCCCTCCCTCCCCTAATAAGGCAGGGCAGAGCATTGTTCTCTCATGATTCCCCATCTCTGCCTTCTCAGAAGTCCCGGGTGAGGGTCTGTTGGGGCAGGGGGGTGATGGATCCTGGGTGGGGGTCCAATAGAAGAAACATTCCTGGCTGTTGCTTGTAAATCTCATCTTTCCTACAAGAGCAGACGACGAATGTACTGGATCCTGATCCCGTGCTCTGTGCACCGGCCGCCCTTTCCCTGCGTGGCTCTAATCAGTGCTAGGTAGGAGCTGCTCTATACATACTTCTGGATTTGACCTGAAGAGGTTCTTTGCCAACAACAGGAGGGAAAAAAATTTCCAATTCTTGCCTGGCCATGTTCTGTCTTGAGGTCTTGTTTTAGTCCCTAGATGATCAAGGGAGTCAGAATTTTATGTGAAAAGAGAAGCTGTGCCAGCGTGTCTCTAACACCCTGTATGCAAATGAGCCAGTAAAGTATATTCCAGGCAGCCACCAGAGGTCAAAGGTCCCCCTCCACGTTCAACGATTATTTTGCTCAAAATAAATGGCATGCATTACTGCAGGAAATGAGTTGTAGCAACCTCGATTCATGTGTGAAAGCTTCCAGTTAGGAATTCAAAGCACTTGTTTAATGAAAAGGTGAAGCAAATTCCTTTTATGTCTTTCCCACTTCTTTGGTGGTCCCTGGCTAAAAGGTAGATCTACTGGCAGGAACATAGCTGTCATTCAACTCGCCTATAGCAGGGGGAACATAACAAGTGATTACATGACCAGAAGTAGAATCTGAAGTAAGTGAAAGGTAGTTATCAGATCCTCTACCTTGGTGCTTAGCAAATCATGGCCTGCCAAATCTGGCCCACAGCCTGTTTTTACAAATAAAGTTTTATTGAAGCACAGCCACGCCCATTTGTTTGTATACTATCTCTTCTGACTGCTTTCACAGTACAAAGGTAGAGTTGTATAGTGGGGACATGCAGCCTGCAAAGCCAAAATATATACTTTCTGTAAACTTTCTTAACAAAAAGTTTGCCAACTCATGTTCTTATCCACTGGTTCTTAATTTTTTGTCATGCAACGGGATCCCTTTGACGATGTGATGAAAGCTCTCTATATATGTACTCCTTTGTGAAAAAGACATGACCACCTGGTTAAGAATGCTGACATTTGACTCTAACTAGACCCTTTTACAGAGGCTGTGGCCCCTGTAGTACATTCTGGGCCTCTCAAGGGGTGGTTTCTAGGGTGTGAAAGACTCTTTTGCAGTGGCACCCACCTCCACCCACTGCACTGATCCCGGTTGTGACAAACCAAAAAGAATCTTGGGTTGCAGGTCAGGAGACACAAGTTCTCTTCTGGGTTCCATTGCCCTTAAACTGCACACAGCTTAAGTCACTTTGCTTCTCTGCGCCTTGGTTCCCTCATGTATCAGATGAGAGGTCCAGAGTGGATGACTTCTTCAAACACAATTTTTTTTACTGAGGCATAATTGACACATAACATTATATTGGTTTTAGGTGTACGATGTAGTGATTCAACATTTATATACATCGTGAAATGATCACCACAATAGGTCTAATTATCATCCATCACTATAACAAGTTAACTTTCAGGATTTACATTCCTGGCAGCTTTCAAGGATGTTGTAAAATATGATTGACAACAGTCACCATGCTGTACATTATACATCCCCATGACTTATTTTATAACTGAAAGTTTGTATTTCTTGACCCCGTTTACCCATTTCACCCACTCCCCAACCCCCTTTCGCTCTGGCAACCACTATCCCGTTCTCTGTACCTATGATTTTTGTTTTGCTTTGCTTTTAGTTTCCACATGTAATTGAGGTCAAACAGTGTTTGTCTTCCTCTGACTTATTTCACTGAGCATAATGCCTGCAAGATCCGTCCATATTGTTGCAAATGGCAGGTTTTCATTTTTTATGGCTGAGTAATATTCCATTGCATATATGTACCACTTCTTTATCCATGGAAATTTATCTTTATAGATGGACACTTAGGTTGTTTCCACAATAGATGGTTTCTTAAAGATTTTTCTGGCTTTAGGTTTTATGATCTTCAAGGGTCTGGAATTTATTTCTGGAGTTGAGTAGATAAGAGGTTGTGATTCATATATTGTCAAAATATCTGGAATCTGCTTGGCTACTCAGACAGTGCTAGTTAATCTGGTTAATTCCAAACACTGAAATCTGAGACTTGATAACCACACTGGATATCTGATACCTGTGAGAGAAAACTCTGCCATGCCCTAGTCTCCACTCTGACCCCAGTCAGCCATCCTGGTAAACTGAGTTATCACACAGGGACTGCTTAGGAGAGCATGGGTAGATCCATGTCAGCCCATTAGAACTCAGGAGAGACAACTGAGAACCCAAGGCCTCCTAGTGGGATGGTCCTCGGGAACAACTCCTACCAGAATGAAGACATGCACCTTACCTTGGACAGATATGGCAGGGAAACAGGCAAGTTTTCCATTGTGTTGCTTTTAGTTTTAAAATGAAAATAAATATATATGTTTTCTCTGATCATCAAAATGCTTCATGTTTCCTGCAGACAATTTAAAGAAATATGGAAACTATGAAGGAAAAGGTAAAAATCACCCCCAAATCCAACTCTTCAAAGATGAGTGCTGCTAACAATTTCTTAAGCCTTGCAGGTGTCTCTCTCATACACACACACCATCACCACTCACATAAATGCCATGCATGTTGTTTCGCTCCTTTTTCATTTATCAAATGATCTATGCAAATATTATTCTATGGCTTTGGATATAGATTTCCAACATTATCTTTAACAGTTGCATAGTATTTTATCAAACGTATAGTATAATTCAGTGACTCAATCATATCTAAGGTGTTTCAATATTTTTGTATTTACTTACCATACTGTGATGACTATTTTTGTACTTACATTTCTGTGCATTTTCCTGGTTGTTGAGCTGAGGATAAATTCCTAATCTGGAAATCAAGGAGTCAACGTTTCATTAATAATTATAATGCACAGGGCTAAACTGCCTCCAGAAAATGTATAATACTTTATATTCACCAACAGTATTGGAGAGTGCACATTTCCCAGTCTCTGGCCAACACTGGCTGTTGCCTTTGTCAATACTTAATGTTTTAGTCTATCTAATAGGCTAAAACCGATGTAATATTGTTGGGTTGATTTGCCTTTCCTAGATCATTTCACTTTTGAATGTCATAGTCTATGACTAAATAGGGACAAAAATAATGACTTCATATTAGGTCCTCATTACTACAGGAGGACCTGAGGCTGGCATGAGCGCAGCCATGCTTTATTCAGAGGAGCCAGGAGCCCAGCACAGAAGAGTCTGATGCTCTTTGAAGACGATAATCTTTCGTTCATTTATTTATTCACAGACTCCCTGGTGACTACTTTTGGGCGCTTGCTGAATAGCATCCAGAGGCCATAAGGTTCCAGTCATAAAGGGGCTTGGATGGCAGGGATGACATTTGTACCATATTGCAAAGCTGCTTGCAGGTAGACAGCCACCTCCCTGTGTTCTGTTGGCAGCTCTGCTCTATGTTGCCTCCACCTGATCTCATCTCCCTTGATCCTGAGTGAACCTGCACATTTCTCTCCCTTCCAGGATTGGAAGGTGACAGCTTTTCTTTGGCCAGTGAAACCAAGAAAGCCATGAGGAAAGTCAGAAAAACCTTGTGCCTGTGACCTAGTGCAAGGGCAGACCAGATTGTAGAGGACAGGCACTGGGCACAATGGTGAAGTCGCTGCCCCTGCTGTGGCCCCGGGCCAGGATGACCAGCCAGGGCAGGAGTGGGCTGTGGCAGAGAGCCGTTGCTCCTAGGCCTGGCGCGCAGTGGTTTCCTGCCTTGTTGGATGGCCGTTGCTCGGTGGTGATGATTCATGGCATTTGGAAAGTGTGGCTGTGTTCTGAACAGGGAAGTGAAAACTAACACAGCCAAGGGCAACGCAGGCCAGGCCAAGGGCTGTCACAAGATGTGAGGCTTTGCTATGGAAAATGCATGGGGCAGGGGAGCCGCTGTGCAGTTGGCCGTGGTGGTTCACACCCTGTGAGTGTGGTCCTGCCTGCTCTTCTGTGGGGCATCAGCTTTTCCAAGCGTTGGTCACTAAATTGTCCTCGGAAGTGGCTGCTTGTCTTGGCCAAGACACTGTGGGTAGGGGGAAGTAAATGGGTGATTCAGAGAGTGTCGACTTCCTCTCTGACTCAGGATTGGATCCGTTTCTTAGGGTGGTGTCAGGGGCCTGTGTGGCTCTGCTAGATTCTTTGAACTTGGAGTCAAAACGGAGGCTCTGACCGCTGTGGTTGCTGGCCCTCTTTTCACCCCTATGGATGAGTAAGGGGATTAAACTGGCTTCTGTGGCCTGCCTCCAAGTTGGGTAAGCCCTTCTGACTTGAGGCCTCCCTGTGGTTTCAGGGGATAGAGACCAGTGAAGTAGGGAGCAGAGGCCTCTCCTGGGGCTGTGCCCACCTGGGGGGCTCCCCCATATTTGGGAGGTGTATCTGCAGGGCGGCTGAGTACTGAGAGGCTCAGTGTGGGCAGGTGATAGCCTGATGGAGGAGGTAGTTGGGTCAGGTCTCCTGGAGCCCATTCATCCCTTTAGCCAGTGATAAGGCAAGAGAGGGGCAGATGGGCAGCTTCTACCTTCCTTCCAGGAGAGCCATGATTGGCTTTTTATTCCAGAGCCCTGAGGGTTCCAAGGATCTGTCATCAGTGTACTTCCTAAATGGCTGTCACCTGAGACCTGTTATAAGGAACACTTTGATTGTCCAGATAATCGCCTCTGGCTACGAGTGCAGAATCATAAAAGTATCGACTCAATAAAGACGGAAACCTTCTCAAAATCGCTACAGGGGTTCTGGGTTCCAATGCCCTAAATGACCTCGAATACCGATCTCCTTTTTCAGGTCTGTTCTCTCACTTCCTTCTTTTCCCTCCATTCCCTCCAGAGCCCATGGCCAGAGCAGAGGTCAGCCGGCCCAGCTAGAGCAAGATGGCCAGCGTCCAGTGTGTGTGATGAGGACTCACATGCAAGAGAAATGCAGAAGCCAGCTGAGACTCCTAGCGTTGGGGTGGGGGTGTCTGTGTGACAACAGCGAGGGTGAGGGAGGCTCTGAGGGTCCCTGCAGCTGGGACCCTCCCTCTCTCCTCTCACATCATCTTCCACCAAATATTGACTTTAATCTCTTTGATCAGCTTCCTCCCAAGGCAGGGAATGTGCGTGGTGCCGGCTTCCACGCATCACACTCCCAGCTTCCCTGCTAGAGAGGCCTGGGAGCTCGCGAGTCGCAGGGGAGGCCCCGGCGGCTGTCACCAGGGTCAGTGTCCCTGTGGCCGGGGGAGGCACTCTGAGCAGATGGTCGCTCACGTTCTCACCCTAAGATTAGAAGGGCTCCTGCCCTATAGGCAGACGAACCCTAGGCCGGCTGCCCTGCACTGAGGGCTCAAGCCTGGGGCCCTCGGCTGCCTCGGCCCTGCTGTCCGGCCTGCAGTGAAGGCACGGTCCGGGGAGAGTTCTCCTCCGTCCCCATCGTTTTATTGCTTGAAAATTAGAAAAGATGGGGGGTATACATGTCCAGGGCAGCAGCTGTATGATTTTCTGAGGAGGCTGCCTTGGAGGATCTAAGCAACGAGTGATGAAAAAACAAAGCAGCCATTCTCAGAAGCCTGGCAGAAATGAAACCAAATAAAACCCCCACAAAACCCCCTGCTGGGGCAGAGGAAATACCAACTTGATGCTTTTGAGCCACGCATTCAGTAATAAAGGAAAGATTCAAGGATAGGCCCTTCTGACCTGATTATGTTTGGACTTGAGGGAGAATGTGCTGGAAAACAATGAAGGGGACTCATCGTAACAGGGACGTCTGCACTTGTGTGCTATGTGGTCGCAGCTCAGGAACTGACCGATGGCCAGGGTTCCTGGGCAGCCCCTGGCAGGCAGGAGGAACTGGTCCAGGGTCTGTGTGCTGGGCCAGATCAGATGACCGGCAGCTGGCCTGCCCCCTGCTTGCTCGAACTGACCCTCGGAGGAACTCTGACCTCTGTGGGGTCACCAGAGCACCCGTTTGGAAGTCTCTTTGGCGATTGATTCAGTAAACACTCACAGCCCAGATACTGGCAGTCAGGCGACGTAATGGAAGTGCTGGTAGTAAGTGGACAAAGGTGCTGATTCGAAAGCCCGCAGCATACTGTCTTTCGGTTCCTCTAATTTGGTTTCCTCACTTATGGTTGCAGTTTTGGGCTCTGAGAGTGTTTGACGGGGATGGAGCTGAGGATGTGGAGACTTTCACTCTCATTTCACGAGCGGGACACCGCCCCGGGGCAGAGCATCACCTGGCCACCGCGCGGCAGCTGGCTCGCCATGGAGGCCGCTCGTGGGGGCTTTCCGTCTGTTTTGTGACCCACAGCGGCAGCGAGGGGCAGGGCGGCAGGGAGGGACGTCCAGCTGTCCTCGGGGAGGGCTACCCCACTCCGCACAGGGGTTCTGTTCTCGGTTTTGGCCAGCAGGGTAAGAGCTGCCGGGTTTCCCTGGACATGGACTAGCAGCCCCCGTGTCACTTCCCTTGCCTAATCGTTTCTGAGACCCCATTGTAGATGGAAGTGGGAGCAGGCTGCCGCCTCTGGACTCAGCTGTGCTGCTGGTCTCAGTGTGGGTCCGTCTGGTCAGCCCTGGGCTCTCACAGCCTGGATGCTTGAGAGAGTCATTCCAAATTCATTCGTCATTGGTCCGTCCACTTAGCTTTCCACCGGGACCATCATTTAGTCATTCAGCCACACTGAGACCATCGCTTCTTCGAGACCATCGCCTCTTATCTCTTGTCTCTGCTGCCTGGCCCAGTGCCCAGCCCATGGATGGGGCTCCATCGCCTGTTGGCTGACCTGTTGGTTCAGGTTCGATGTTGAAGTCATAGCCTCCAGGACCTCGGAACGAGACCATGTTTGGAGACAAGGTCTTCAAAGAGGGAATGAATTAAAATGAGGTCATTTTGAATTAAAATGAGGCTCTAATCTGATTGCTGTCCTTGTAAGAAGAGAAGATTAGGACACAGACTCACAGAGAAAAGGTGAGGTGCGGCCACAGGGAGAAGATGGCCATGGGCAGACCGAGGGGAGGGCCCGGACAGCCCCCCCTACAGCCCTCTGGAGGCAGAGCCCTGCCAACACCTGGGTCTTGGGTCTCCAGACTCCAGAACTGCGAGGAAGTAAATGTCTGTTGTTTAAGCCCCCAGGGTGTGGTGCTTTGCTCCGGCAGCCCGAGCGGACTAACACAGCTTCTCGACATGTTCTCTGAGCACGTGACCATGCGCAAGGTGTTCTAGGAGGTCGAGAGACCAAGGAGGCAAGTACAGGAAAGAGGAACAGCGAGAGCCCGTCTCCTCTCCACATTTTCTCCTCCCAAACTCCACTCCACGCAGCTTCTCCCTGCCTCTACCCCAACAGAAAGCGGAAACTTAGGGGGAAATGAAACGGAGCACTCCCTAGCAGATGCCATCCTACAGAAGCTCCGGAACAGAATGAAAACCCTTTAATACAGAGTCAGAAGCACCAGGGTTTTTTTGTCTTTTTCTTTTTTCTGGCTGCCTCTCTTTCTCCACAAGTTTTTATTTAGCACATGTGTATCACACACATGGCCAGAATACACACACCCACATGGCCCAGATGGGCAGCTGTGCGTATGCACACGCCTCTGAGGAGGATCGGGGTAGTCTTTGTGGGCACGCTATGATTGGGCAGCTGGCAGCATGCTCACCAGGGTGCTGGCCAGTCCCAGCTTGGTTGCACATGGTGGCTGGAAAGGACCATGGTTAAACCTTTCTCTGGCCCATGAATTGCATCACTTGTCCCTTGTGACTAAAGACCGTGCCAATGTTGAGTTTCCATACAGCTGCTATGGGAAGGTTGTCCTTTGACTTATGGCCTTGGCTGATGGCTGTGGGCCGGTATCTGTTTGTCTTTGGAATCATGGAGTAATCTTGGGATCTCTCGGAACATCCCTGAGCCTTCAAATCTGCCGGCCTGTTAAGAAACCTGGTCCATTTGAAAATTTGCACAGTATGTAAGTCTTGATATCTCTTTCTTTTGTAGTGTCTACCATTTTTGGTCAAAGGCATTTTCCACCACACAACTTGATAATAATCCTGTCCCCTAATGGAGTGCTTTTGCAATCCTAGCTTAACTCATTGAGTGTAAAGGGAACTGGGATTCCAGGAGTTCAGTGTTGATCAACTCAGTTCATGTTGCGTAGTACTGGGTTCCCAAAGGCCTTGGGCAAAGCTACTGCCATCAGTGTGGTATAATCAGCGTCTGCGTGCACGACGAGGCATGACATCTGCAGGCCACGGTCACTCATACTGCCAGTGGTGTTTCTGAAATGCGGCGGCATTTCGTCATTTAACGTTGATGCTAAAACCAGCTTCCTATCTTTCCTACACACAGATAAATGGATGCATTTCAGGATGGCCCGAGGGCTAGCCCAGCCGAGTGTTACAAAGCCACCGCCTGCTGGACCCTGCCAGCCCCACTTCACCTGCTTTCTTGGTTGGCTGTTCATCGCTGACCTCTTCCTCTTGCTTCCAGCTTAGTGCTATGATAATTCCCTTACATGCCTTTGATGTTCACATCCCTGGAGGTTATCTGCATTTTAAATGAATGGCTCCTCAATAGATAAGCTTTCAAAACCCAGAGAAATTATCTTCCAATGTTTGAATGGAACCAAGTGTTTCTACCTGAACTGGTTGGGCAGACTGGTCTACTTTGCTTACTCAAACAATAAGTCCAGCAGGGACCCCTTGCCTTTGTGTGTCTGGCATGATGCAGGTGTCTTCTCCTTCCAGCCAAGGCTGCAATGTCCCTCAAGGGGGTCCATTAGGTATCTGCTTCAAGTGGACACTGACTGGGCTTTTGGTGCGATCTCTCTGCCACTTCCCCCTAGAGCTTTATTTACTAACTAGCAGGTAAAAAAGACAGCTCTATATGCTTCAAACCTGCACCCTCTCCACCCATGCTTCGATTTCATAATGGCTCCTCCACAGAACCGAACTAAGCCCACAACCATGCGTGCACTTTTCAACAACTTGATGACGCCACTTCGCTCCAGCCAATGAGGATGGACCAGTGATCCTTAGATAAAAGCTTCGTTTGGCATGACTCATCCTTGCAGACATCCACCTGCTTGCCCTGGGTTCTCAAGGGCCTGGTTCTGCAAATATTGACAGTTAGAACCCATTCCAGGAGCTGACAAGCAATGATCTGGAAGGTAATGTATATGAATATGACCAGTGATTAGGCAATGCTTGTCATTGCTAAGATTCAACCACTGATAATATCACCCCATTATCTCTCTTCTTAATAGTGGCCCATTTCCTTGTGTGTGACTCATAGCTAATATATTATGGTGTCAGATTCAGCAAGGGAAGTCTAGCCACAACAAAGGACGACATCCGAGGCCACTTCAGTTTCTAGGATACTGACTTCTTAACAAAGATGACTTTGCCAAGAAGGAAAAGCTCAAAATGAGTCTCCATCATTAAGAAACTAATGGGGGTGTGGAGGGATAAAGAAGAGCTTCCCCTCCCTTGAGAGCCTATGTGTTAGAACCTACTTATCCATATGGGCACATTTCCATGAAGTTCCCCTATGAATGCTTGTGGGTCTGCAAGGGGCAGCAGCTCTCTGTTCAAGCCAACCCTTTGGACTTGCTGGCCTTGACCTCAGGCAAAAGACAATGATAAAGCTCTGCCTATGCAAAAACTGGTTTTATCTCTTGCTCTCCTTTTCTCACTACTTAAAATGCATTTATAATTACCTGAATGTCTACTGATGCTTTCCAATGGCTTTGGCTGTTTGGTTTATTGAGCTTTATGACTGTGCAGGAACTTCCCATGTGAATTACAGGCCTTTTGAAAGACCTTTGTTTATTTCCTACATTTGCTCCGGGTCTGTCCTGCCAAATCAGAGATGAGCTTTTTAATAGGTGGGTTTTGAACATGGGCCTTTGGCAGACGGATATGCTGGCTGAAAGTGCTGCCCTTGGCTGAGGGCAGGTGTGCGCATGCACACACACACACACACACACACACACACACACACCTGTAGTCCTCTGTATAATCACTTGGCATTTAGTGTGTTGCTCTGTAAAGGGAGCTGAGCCCTGCTTGTGCTGACAGCATCAAGAGGCCACACAGCCCTGTGAAGGAAGCATGCATTATCTCTACATAAGCCATCTCTTTGTCACTGACTGGCTGTGTGACTCTGGGCAAGTAACTTAACTGCTCTGGGCCTCAGATTCCGTATTTGTAAAATTTGCAGAGCTAGTGTGAATGGAGATAATGTATTTCACACCCATGGATCACAAAAACAGCTCAGTTGTAGCTATTAGTGTCTTTAGTACCAAACCACTGTGAAAACTGTCACTGCTAACAATTTTGGATTATTATGGATTCAAGGTATTAAGGGTCTACTATAGGTCTGAAGTTTCATGTGCATTGTATTAGCCCCTTAAGGAAGTATTATTACCCTCATCTTACAGAGGAGGAGCCCGAGGTTCAGGAGTCCAGCTAGCTAGGATTAGAACCAGGCATCTCCAGCTGTGGAGAGTGGGCCCTGGGCATTCCCTGTGCCACCTTCCTGGGAGGCTGGAGGTCACGAGTATGTGTGTTCAGCAGAGGTTGGCAACTTGCTGTGTCAGGAGGACACTAGGGCACCTGCTTCATCTTTGCCCCCATCACACGGGCACAGACTGGTCTGTGTGCTGTTACCCAAACAGCTTTGCAAAGCCCTTGCTTAACCTCCTGGCAGTGGCTGAGTGTTCTGTCCTTTTGTTTGGCTAGATTACACACCTGCCGAGTTGAGGGCAGTGTTTCAGGACCTGTTGATAACTCATATTTATACTGGAATGTTGATAGGTGGGTGACAGGAATCCAGTACCTTGGGATGTGTGGGGCGGGTGGGGGCGCGGGGTCTGGGGTGCCTGAGTAGTGCAGAAGGAAGCTTGGGCCGGCACTCACCCTGTCTATCCTGCTGACCAGAAATGGGCTGTGTTCAGGCAGAAGCTCTTCCTCCAAGTGGCCCCAGGCCACCTCCCCCAGGAAACATTTTTATGTGAGATGACAAGATCTAAAATTATGCCATCACACCACTGCATTATTAAATGCACATCCATGGTGTCAGGACTATATGGCATGTTTGGCAGAAAGGACAGGAATTCGGTAGAGCAACGTGCAGATCACAAAGGAGAGAGAATTCTCTTGAAGTGGCTAAAAATGAGTAAGGTACATTTCCCGGAGAGGAAATGTGAGGTGGAGAAAAGGATCCGTGCACTGACCTTGAGAGGAGAGCCTGCTTATACTCAACTAGAGCTTCCGTGCATGAACACTCCAGTCTTTGGGGTGAACCCGCTGTTCCTTCAATGGTGCAAGAGGCCCTGAAGGCCCACTGAGGAAAGGCCTCTTGGCATCACTTCTGCTAACCTGAGTCCTTTACCATCCCAGAAGGTGGACTGTGCTCCCCTGAGAGCCCAGAAATTACCTGGCAAGCTGGGACCGGAGGGAGCACATGAAGCTCACGGAGGCTACCTTGCAGTGTCTGGTGTTTCTGAGGTGAGGACAGAGCCACAGAGAGGAGGCAGACAGGCTTGTTCCGCCCAGAGGGGCTCTGCTCTGTAAGTCAGCAGGGGAGCAAGTGTCCCCTCTCAGGGGTGACCGAGGGAGTGGAGGCGAGACTAGACAGGCAGGACTGCAAACAGGTCCACTTTGACCAATTTTGAAAGGACTCCCAGGCTGCTCGTGGTTGGACGTATCTGCTTCCAGGCCTCCTAAATCCCTTAGGCTCAGGATTCTCTTCCTTGGTGCCCCGAATTGTTGCCATTCCCTCAAGCCAGGGCTCCCCTCCTGAGGGAGCCATGAGACGTAAACAAGACGGTGTTGGGAAGACACCTGGTACGCAGGTTGTGTCCAGCACATGCAGCTAACGCTGTTACTGCTGCTTATCCTTATGTCAGGCGTGTTTACGTGTTAGAAGTCTGTTCTCCTTCAAACCAAATGGCTCTTTCTAGCAGGCCTGCCCCCACCCCACCGCCCTCACCTCCCAGAAAGTTTGGGCTCCCCTCCTCTTTGCTTTCTTCTTCTTCTAAACAAATTCATTCCTCTTGTCCATTCACTTGCTGATTTGTTCTCCTCACCCTCAGGCAAAAGGCCTACTATGCGCCCGGGCCTGTGCTCTTGCTGAAGCGCCGTCTGCTATGCACTCCCATGCAGGTGTCCCTCGTCCCCAATATAGCTGAAGGTTCCAGGTCTCATTTCTGAACCGAGTCATGTGACCTCGCTCGACTTTTTTGTGCGTGTCTTTTTTCATGCGCTTTTCACAAGAATTTCATGTCTGCGGAGAGCGTTTGATTTATAAAGTGTGACGCGTTCCAAGGTCCTCGGAGGCCCTTGCTGTCCACATCAGAGAGGGGCTGAGGGAGGGGTCACCACACGCCCCAGGGAGGAAATCAGGCCCACGTGTACTTCAGGCCTGCGCCCTCCCCTAGCCCGCCTGGAGCCACTCTTCCTGACAGAAGGTCTGGGACACATTTCTGCTTTTAAAGAGCTGCCTGGACAAAAAATGACGGAGTCACGTTATTTGAGAAACCAAGTCGTATTGTCGAGGCTATAAGAGATTCGACAATAAAGAGCCAAATGGGGAGCTGCCCACTCCCCCAGCACTCACCCCAAATGCCCACTCGATGCTGCCATGGGGCGTCCAGAGTCGCCCTCCTTGAAACATGGGGGCCGCGAAAACAACGTAAAGGGGAAAGAAAAATATTGCAGGGTCAGGTTACAAATGCTTACCTAGTCCTGGAACCCTTATTCTAGGTAGTTCTTTGTAAACATGGGGGCAGCTGTTGGTGTCTTTGATGAGTGGAAGAAAAACAACCCTGGCGGCAGAGGCGTGGGGGAGCCAGGAGGAGGCACTGCAGAGCAGCCCGGGCTGGGCCCCGGATGTAGTAGCAGGGGCGCAGGGCGCATGCTCTCCAGGATTCTATTTCAGGCAGACTGGAGACGAGAATGTGGTCTTTGCCGTTCCCTCCTACAGAACTGCTCATCGGGAAGATGAAGGCAGGAATGTACGGCCAGTGGTGGTTACTGTGCTTTCCAGCAGGCGTTTTCTCTCTTCCCTCGCTGAGTCACATGTATTTTTGGCTTGCTAATTTAGACGGTGGCTGAGTATTTCCCCCCCTACCCCACCAGCCTTCATTTTTGAGAATGTGGGAGTTTTCTGAATCTGTGAGCTCTCTTGCAAAACTATGAGCAGTTTTCCAGAGCTACCCCATGTCATCTGTCTCCTTGACATAAAGAGGGAAGGAGGAGGGAGGAAAAAGAGGAGGGTGTGGTGGGGGGAAGGAGGGACAGAGGGCAAGAAAAAGGGAGAAACAGCTTGCTGACGTCAGCGAAGACCACACTCTACGGGATAACATTACTCGGGACCTCAACCACCCACTCCCTCTAATTTACTAGAAGCCCAACAGCCTGTTTTGAAACCTGTAGCCTGCAGTTTGTTATTTTGTTTTGTTTTGCTTTTTGCTGTTCTTCAGGGACCAAAAGGGCCATTAATTGTTGGGAATTTGAAAGCTACCTGATTCCCTGGAACAGAGGGGATTTCCATGAGTAATAATTTAGTCCGTGCTTGTGCAGGGCGCCGTAGCTAGAGTAAATTGATCCAGCTGCTCGCAAACTGATGGAAAGGTGCCCCGGGGAGAGGCCGGCATCTGCAGCTGGCCCCCCACCCCCCCACCCCAGCCACCGCAGACTCCGTCACGTGGCCCGGCCTTCGCCAGGCTTGTTGGGTCTAGTCCCTGCCCGGCCGCGAGCACGCCACGCCCAGCGCACCCCGCCTCCGCCGGCCAGCCTGCACGCCCCTCTGCTGGGATGGCGACCCCGCAGCCGGGGGCGTCCGCAGACTTCATTAGCGATTGCAATTCTCCCGCACTTGTGGCAGCCTCCTGGGAAATGCTGGACAGCGTGGATGATGGGGGACGGCCCTATTTCCTAAGCTCTCTAGAGAGTCACCCTTTTGGTGCACTGGCCCGGTTTGCTCGTGCTTCCCAGAAGCCTCCCCAGTTCTGTTGTCTGGACACCCAAGGCCTATTTACAAATAAAATCGGAGCTGGCAGCGGTAACCTGTATGTAACCCGAGGCTAAAGAAATACTGATTCGCTGCCCAGATGGTAGAGTTCAATCTGTTTTCTGGCCAAGGCCGCACAAGTTAATTTTTATCCTAGTAAAAAATAATAAACACGGCATTAGCAACTAAATGTTTATCAGTTTGCAGTTCATTTCCAGCCAGATCATTTCACTCCTGCATGTTTTTACTGCTAGCTGATATGCTGGAGTGCTTTTCACGAAACCATATGTGACTATTTAAGTCCTAGCCTCTGTAGCATTTCTGTGTGCTTTTCACCTTAATTGGATAATATTATTTGCCTATTTCAGCCATGGTCCTCAAAGATTGCGTTTTAATGATGAAAGAACTGCAGTAAAGAAAGCTTAAATGACTTGCTGGGGATCACCCTGCAATTCAAGGCTGGTGCGTAATGATGACCCTGAGTTTTTGTTTGCTTTTATGCATAACACAAACCCGTGTGTGCTGGACCCGATGCCTGAGTAGGGCCTTTTTGGTGTTTCTGCTTTCTTTTCCCCATTTTATGGCAAGTTAGATTGCAGAGAAGGAGTATCAAAGGAGTTAGGAACTCTGAATAGGAAGATGTTGCATCACTGGACATAGGCAGTGAGCACACATGAAGCTCAAATGTTCACCCAGCTGCCCAGGCGGCTGGGCCTTCCGGCAGAGGCTGTGGCTGGTTTTATGGTCTTAGTGGAACAGATGGGATCAGACCATTTGGTGGTGTCATCTATTGTTTATCACCAGACTGTTACAGCCAGAAGTGATTCCGTAATGACAAAATGAAGTGATGGCAGTGCTGTGTGAATCATGCAGACGCCAACCCTTTCTCCCAGCCTCCCAGTTCTCTTTCATTTGAGTATGTAATAGAAACCTCGGAATTGCCACATGCTTCAAGGTGGATCTAAAGTGGCCACTTGGGGAGAGGGAGAGAAAAAAGGTCTTTCAGAGGCAGCCGTGTGGAGCAGGCTTAAGTCAGACCTACATGTCTTCTTTACCTCCTTGAGAAAATAGCTCGCTCTCTTGAAACCTCGATTTTCCTCCCTGTAAAAATGAGGGGGTGGTAGGATGTCTTTCAGAAGTCTGGCATGCATGGAAGGGACATAATGTACTCAGGGCTTGGCAGAGTGCTTGGCATCTAGTAGACACTCAAGAAAGGCCCTCAGTAAGAAGAATAGGCTTGTCAGGGGCTGGTAGGCTACGGGTTGAAGATACCATATATGCCACTCCAAATGTGACACAGTGCCTCATTTCCCAACGAACAAGTTACAAAAGTCTTGTGGTTTATTTTTTTCTTGGCCAGCTTGAATATACACCCTTTTAATGCCAGAAGTGAAATAATCAAATTTCTAGTTAAAAAATTAATTGATTTAATTATATGCATATTTAAAATCACACACCTGAATATACTTATTTAGAAATGCTGCTTTCGTTTGTACTCATTATTCAGACTCTTCAGCATCATTTGCCATCATTCAGATCCTTTTTGAGTGATCTCACTCAGTCTTCCAGAACATACCATCTTGCCTCTGCCCAAGGATCTTTGAGATTTAATACTTTTTCAGCCTATGTGTTGTGGTCACTGGAAATGCTATCTTGAGCTCAGTATCCATGCACTATTTGTGACCTCATAAAGCTGACTTCTTGTGCTGCTCTTAAAGGGAATCTTAATGGAGTTGTGGCTATGTAAGGAAATGTTCATGCCTTTTAATGACGGGTACTGAAGAATGAAGGGGTGAAATGACGTGAGGTCTGGGATTTGCTTTAAGGTAGTTCAGCTGAGACAAAAAGGGGACAAGCAAGCAAAGCAAATAATTATTAATCTGGATGATGGGTGTATGGAGTTTCATTTTACTATCTTCTCTCTTGATGTATTTGAAAATTTTCATAACAAAAATTAAAAAAAAGAGCTTTAAAAGATTTGTTTACAATATCTAACACTTGCAAATGGAGGTGAGACCTTCAAGAATAACTACAAAAACATATTAATTTCTTTGTTTAAAAGAACCAAAACTGTTCTTCCAGACAACTTCTATACAATCCCTGATTAGCACTGATTGAATTCCTTTCAGGGTATTTTGTTATTTAAAATAAAGAAATTGAGTGAGCACTCTATAATGTGAGGGACTTTAAACAGACACAGATAATACGGTGACATGTCTTATATTTGCCTATACGTGTTACTTTCCTCTGTGTCTTATTGGTCTGAGCGGCGGGATTGGTAATGACCCCAAACGGAGAATTTCCATTAGTGATGGGAAGGCCCTACTGTGGGGTTTTTGTTAGAAGTGCCCGTTACCCTGTGGCTTTATTGGTATTGGAGCCAGAAGGCCTGAGATAGCAGAGAATATGCAGTCCCTGAAGCAGGCCTGGTGGTACTTCGTGGTGCTGGAAATGGGGAGAGGCAGCATGTTCTTAATTAAGCAATGCTTATCCCCTGGAGAGAGGCCACAGAGAGGCCACAGAGCCAAAGCGAGAGGGTAGCTGGGCAGTTGTCCAGCAGGTTCAGCTTAAGGCAGGAATATTTAGGACTCAGAGTCCTCAGTTGCCATGGTCTGAAGCAATCAGAAAGTGTTCACATTTATGTTAGTTTCATAGCAATGACTTTCCTAAAGGAGGAAAGAAAAAGTCATTACTTTTAAAACATTTTGGAGAATAGGATGCTTTCCATAAAAACATGATAGATTATTTGCCAATGAGTATTACGATTAAAAATATCTACTTAGCTTGTGTGGGAAGTCTGGAATTCTTTAGAATTCTTTTATCTTATTATATTTCACCCAAGGACGCATTGTGCTGTACCACAGTAGGCCGGTCAAAATCTTTATGAGATTTACTTCTGACATTTTTTCTGTTACTTTATTCACACTCAGTGTTTTATTAAAGAGAATTTTTAATATTTTGAAAGAACATTCCCCCAAACATAAAAATCAGAGCATAATGGCTTCATAATGTCTAGCTCACATTTCAGTGCTAGCAGATTTATTGGAATGCAGAAAAATAAGGTAAACAAAATACCAGTGTGCACAAACTGAGAGCTGTTTCTTTTTGAAGATGTGTTTTTTTTTGTTTTTGTTTTTTTTGATGAGCTAAGTGTTGATTCTAACCCCCAAAGACTGAAACAGTGTGAGGTTAGTTAGATCGGTGCCCGCTAGAGTCGTTACTGCCATGTGGATTCTGTGAAGTCAGCTCTGTGAGCACTGGTGCAGCTGTAGAATAAAGTTCACCCTTTGTTCACCCTCGCTCTGACTGAGTAGTTACTGAAAACCACCTTCCGGAAGCCCGCGTTAACTTCAGGTTAACTGCACTGTGAGGGCGGATGCTTCCAGCAAGGGAGCTCAGGATGAATTCTGCGGTCATCGCTTGAGCAAGGCCAAGTGGCCTCTGGCCAGGGTAGAAGTTAAACCAGGAGACGGCTATCAAATACAGTTGTTAGGTTTGGCACATCTTTCTCAAGCTGCTGTGCCGAGCAGGAAAGAGACATTTGTTTATGGAGTGAGCTCACCAGTTCTATAATGCATGCTTTAATCTGAATCTTTTTATTTGTTCAATAGAAAAACAAGTCTGACTTGCAGACCATGGAGGATTTAGATTGGCTGGCTTACCTCTCTTGCCCATGCCCCATAGAGCCCCGTGCCCACACTTTTCTCCATTCATTTTCTGGCAGCCTGGACAGCACCCTCAGTCAGTGGGTCAGATGCCTAGTGGTTTGTATTAAAAAAATATCCCATAGCTTTGCTGCCCACCCTGTGATGAATACAACAGCCTCCTATGACTTGTGATGATTTTGTACATCACACTGGTGAACGTGTGTGTGCGTTTGCATGAAAAATTGTATGGCTGTTTTAAGGAGCCCTGATTTGACTGTAAAACGTTTTTGGTTGGGTTTTCTCCAGAGTGGTTACCCTGCCTTCTGGACAGTGAATAATGTCATTCGAACAGAGTTTGGCCCAGGTACTTTAACCGTAAAGCTTAATGTGTAACTAGTATGTCTTTCTTCTGTGTCAGCAGTTGGCAACCTGATACTGTAAATAAGGATTCTGGTGAGTAAATGGGTGCTGGTGAGGCAAGGGGAGGGAAGGCTGGGGTAGGCAGTTTTGAAATCCATGCCAGTGGTTGCTGCAAGTGATAAGATGATTTGAGTAACCTGTAAGACCTGTGGATTCACAGGTTTCAAAAACAGGAAAGTCTTTTGTTTAAAAACCCTTTAAGGCAACATGTGGGCTTAGAAAAGAAGCTGGCTTGTGGTTTGGTGATTGTACTTCCTTATTGATATAAGGGGCTGGTGAAGCAAGGCCTTCTGGGATTGCAGCGCTCTGACCACAGGCCCGACAGTTACCCTGACAGGGGTCTGAAACGGGCCGGGGCTTTCTGGATGAGAAGTCTAAAAATTTCCCTTTTCATTTCCTCTCTTGTGTGACTTGGTGATTAAAAAAAAAACACTGGTAATTGAAAGGGAATTTTGCCCCCTGCCCTTAAGGAGTTTATCTTGACTGAGTAGCTCCCTCCCACTCCCCCAAAAATCCCGCCCTGAAAACCCCAAGCTAAAAAAAACCATCTTTTCTTGCCGATTTTTCGGTGGGTCTCTGTTTGTTTAATCCGTTTCGAGGCTGGTTTTCTAATGAGCAGGTCTTTTAACAATTGCATGCTTTTTGGAAAATATTCTGAAACCACTCCACGTCCTCAGCCTCCTGGCTGATGAAAGCCCAGGTAAATTCTGTGTCCTTCTGGAAACCTAACCCTCCCACAGCTGCTGGGAGGCTCGACTGAGCACAAGCCCCCTGACCCCATGCTCATGTTCCCAAAGAAATGAAAACAGATGCCATTCCTGTGTGACCCAGCTGACTCACCCCAGTGCAGGAAGGGCATTGGCTGGGCACGTGGGGCTGTCTTAGGCCTTGAAAACACCCTGCGTTAGAACCACACTCAGAACAGGGCTCCTTGTCGTCCAGGCTGACTTGGAGGGGATTTGAGTGGGCTGAGTGGCCTGAACATGCCTTCGGTGGCTGTTTCTTGTGCTCTCCATCCAGAGGAGAGGGAGGCCACACAGGTAGAACCCACTTCCAAACCCAATTTCCTCCCCAAATCCTGTGGCTGTATTTTTTGTTATGCATCTGAAGTACGTATGTAGATAAATATGTATGCACGCATGTATGTATGTGTATTATCTACTCTATTTGGCCCAGCTAGAGAGTTGTTTTTATTTGTTAAGAGTTCAGAGAAGATAGCATTTGGAGCAAGTGTGTATTCCAGTGCTCCAGCAAATCACCCATCGAATATGCTGATTCTTACCAAAGGAACCATGTTGCTGATTCCTCCGTCCTGGGCCTGATCTGCCTGGGATCATTGGACATCAGGCTTTACTGCTGTCTCTCTTCGGTAAGCCCAGTAAGTCTGCCCCAGTCAGGTTACTGAGGCCACACAAATAATCCTGCCAAGTGTGGGGCTGACAAGAACTGCCCAAGTCTTAAGGTTACAGGGAGAACAAGGACCACTTTGTGGGTTATGCATGTCTACTGTGTGTGGGCATGAATACTGCGTGTGTGCTTGTCTGCTGCATATGTGTGTGTGTGAGCACCACGTATATGTTCTGTGTGTATATGTGTGTGTGTGAGTACGACACATATGTACTGTGTGTATATGTGTGTGCTGCATGTGTACATGAACTCTGGGCACGTGTGTGAGTGTGCATGTGTAATGTCTGTGTGCGTATGAGCACATGCACACGGACATGGTGTGTGTGGCACACGGAGTGCCATGGGTCCATGGGGCAGTGGTGGGTGTGAAGGGCTGGTCCCTTGCTCCCTACCAAGGGCTTTTCTTTTCTTTGCTTTGCTGCCCTGTCCTCCCTAAGCAGCATGCCCCTGCATTGCAGGAACCTTAAGATAGGTATAGATTGCGTCTCTCCTCCCAGCCTCTCAAGTGAATTCTTTTTAAATATCTTTTTTCTCCAGCCTCAGGGAAAAGGAGAGAGTTTTGTCACTGAGAAGGCGGATCAAGGATTCAGCATCACAATGTTCCTTCTCGTTCTGTGCGTGTGTTTCCTGTATATCCTGTATATCCAATAGGTGGAAAGAGAAGGGAAAACAGGGAGTCAGATCAGAAAGACTATGAATTTGTATTCATAAAATACAACTTTTATTCTCTCCCCAGGACTCTGCCCCACTTTCCTGTCCATAACCTCAGTGTCAGGGCTGACCCACTTCTGGCTATTTTTATTTGTTTCCTTGAAAATGCTCACTGTGATTAGAGTTGACTCTTGTTAACTCTGTTCTTATCTTCCCTGCCATCCGAGTCCGAGGTGCAGCCCTTCCCACCTCACACCCAATAATTACGGGTGAGTTCAGAGCCAAAGAACCGCGGGGTTTTATTGGTGATGTGACAAATGGCCCCTTTCCTCCCAACAAGGGACCCAAGGACAAACAGCCACTACCTGCATCCAGAGCTTTGCGCCCCACATCTGCAGCTTTTGTCTGCCTCTCGGAAACAGGCAGGCTGCCCGGGAGACAGGGTCCCCAGCCCCCAGTGCTCCTGGGGGGGCCCGATGCTGGGTCTCACGCCCAGGGCCCCTCTTGCCGGCACTTATCTAGGGTTACAGCCTGAGTCAACAGTGGAACCAGGAAGTGGACTCAGGGTCCGGCATCGTATGGAAAGTTGGGTGTATTTACTTTTCTCTCAAAGCAAACTTTGATTTACTCTTTAATAAGTTACCACTAAGGATATAGATCTGGGGAAATTTGACTTGGCATCTGAATCTAAGTCACATATTGATAAGGGAGGAGCGGGAACAGTGAGTCTTTTGCATTTTTCCAGCTTTATCATTAACCCCAAGTTTGCAAGGATACTTGCTTTTCAAAGCCTCTATTTCCAAGTTTTGGGGAAGGTGATAATTCTCTTTTGACGAGGAATTTTAACATCTTTAGCTGAAAAGGCATTATAAAAAGGCTAGCCCGGGCACAGTGGGAATCCTGGAGGGGCTGTGTGACCAAGTAGTGGCCTGGACTCCACGGAGGAGTAAGTCGGCTCTCCCAGTTACTGTGCCGCCTGGGGAATCCCTTCATGTCTTTGTCCTAGATTTCCTCATCTGTAAAATGGGGATCAAAGCATCTCCCTCAGAAGGTGGTTTACAGCATTTATTAAGGAGACGTATGTGAAGAGCTGGAACGTCGTACACACTTAATATGCAAACTGTTAGGAGTACGAATTGATGAAGTCATTTTTATTGCATGGAATAAGACTTCTGTTTTCTCTTTCCAGCCGTTTCTCCAGGGAGTACCCTGTACGAGGTAGAAAATGTGAGTTTATCCTCTGCTTTTCCTACTCTTTTCCACTTGATTGGCTGGAGCCACCCTTCGAGGAATAGAATGAAAGAATGTCCTTGCCTCACTGCTGACAGGGCCTCGGACCTGGGAATGATCAGGGGTGAGGGTTCCCCCTCCTTTACTCTGGCAGTACTTCCCCATGAAATGCAACCATCTGCAAAAAGGAAAACAATGCAAGAAGGAAAAGGAGGCACCATGGATCCTTCTCTTAAGCCTATGACAATCTTTGGGGTTGAGTTATTTCTCTGCTTGCACAAAGGGCCCAAGAGTTACTTCTAGGGAGAAAGAGAGCACCCCTTTTTGGGGTTCTAACAGGGCCTCTTTCGCAATACTCCCATGGTAGAGACATGAGCGAGGGTGCAGGTTACTTTTGTGTGAAGGGCTTCAGGAGCAAGAAGAGAGTGTGGGGCCACCCAGGAGATGAGGGGCGCATGGTGGGCGGGCCCATGAGGGATGCACTGTCTCTAGGGAGTGAACTGCTTTTCAGATTTTTAATCACCATGCACTGGTAATTCTAAACAACGTCAGTGATAAAACACACCTTCCAGCAGGTGGCCACTTCTGCTCTCTCTAGGCGTACGCTGGCTGAGTGGGGTAGAAAGGAGAGTGCGTGGCCCCAGGTCAAAAGAACCCGAGGCATTTCCTTTCCCAAAGGAGGCTGGAGAAGCCAAGCGCTCAGGCATCCTGTGGGGTCCAAAGGGTGAGAAGAGATGGGGAGAGAGAAGCATCCAGAGTGGTGGACGGGCCCAGAGGGCTCTGCTTCTCTCCCTGACCGGTCCATGGGGCAGGGCCTGGACCCAGAGCCCATGAAGGGGCTGTGTTGGGCTGGGGGCCACATTTTGGACAGAATCTGGTACGCAGACCTTAGAGCAAAACAGGCAGCCTGGAAGTCAGGGGTGTGACAGAGAGCTTTGGCATTCCTGCGCGTAGACTCCCAGCCCTCCGTCTTGGCCGGCGGTGCTTCTGCCATTACTCGTGGAAATCACTGTAAAGCCTCCTGCTTACCGACAGGGTGAGCTCGTCGGACCATCACAACCACCTGGGGAAGGGTGCAGAATTCTGCCCCTTAACAGATGAGGAAACTGAGGCTCAGGAGGGAGCAGGAACCTCCCAAATATCACCCAGTTGGGGCATGATGGGTTTGGGAATCGTCTGTCCGGCGTCTGCCACCCTGTGGCCTCCCTCCCCTCAAAGGCTGACTCCGCCCCTGCAGAAGCACATTGTTTCTTACCCGAGCTTTGTGCTGCACAGATCATTTTGGGGGGAATAAATGGAGCTCCCGTAAGCATAGTAGGCCAGCTCATCACCTCTGAGAGCCCTTGAAGGGCCCACTGCCAAACAGGCAGGCAGGCAGGGGCTGGCCCAGGGGCTGGTTCTCCTGCGTGGCGGCACTCCAGCAGAGAGGCAGAGGGGTGTGAGAAGGCAGCTATGGTTGAAGGGCGCCCTGGAGACACACGCTCTTCACCGATTCCCGGAGTCCTTGCTCAGAGACAAGATCGACTGTGGGGACTTGCTGGCTGAGAAGCCTCACTGTTTTGAAGGCTTTTTTTGGTATGGAAAATTTGACAGACACTCTTACTACTGTCCCTGTGCTCAGGATTTGCTCATCTTGAGCAAACACACGACTTCTTAAGCATAGAGGAAGCCTCAGAAAATGGGGGAAATGTAAGCGGAGCCATCTGGTGCAGCAGAATCCAGTGGGAGGGAGACCACCTTGTTTTGACTCATCATGGCCTGTCTGCTGGGCCCCTTGAACGACCCTGCTCATGGAGCCCTGAGCCCTGGGCAGCCTGGGGAATGGGCTGGTTCAAGGCTTCGCTCAGGCCCCAGGGCCGGTTAGGATGGGAGGAGGCCATGAGTCTGAGGCGGGAGGCCTCGCAGGGTCTCTTTCCCAGCCACGATGGTTTGCCTTCGACCCCTGCCTCCTGCAGAGTTTGAGCTCTTGAATCAGAGAGAGAACTCTACCTTAGGGAAGAAAGACCTCGCCTGTCTGGGTCATTTACAGGCCCCCAGGTCTGCCTTTGCTCCTCGGAGTGGTGAGCATAAAAGCCTGGCTGGGCAGGGACCAAGTGCCCGTCAGGGACTCGTGCAGGAGGCTGGACACCGGAAACCAGGGGCCTTCTCCCACCCGCCTCCGACTCCGGCTTAAACAAGCCCAGCACCCGCGCTGGCCTTTGCTCCCTCCATTCGGGCAGGCCCGACCCTCCAGCAGGCAGAGGGCTCTCAGATGTCTAGTATTTGGCCAGCTTCCTGCGGGAGAGAATCCTTCAGGCGGAAATGAAAGCTGTGGATGCGACCCATGGGGTTTTTTTTTTTGGTCTTCAAAAAAGTGAATTCTTTTATCTTTTTCTTTGCTCTTTAAATTGTTACCCATTATATTCATCAACGCAGAGAGATTGAACATTTGGCAAAATTATTTTAGTAGCACTCCAACCTGCGATCATGATTTCGAATCAAGGAATTTGCTGAGCAGCTGTGGGAAGAACAAAGGGCCTGAAGTGATTTAGGGCTGGGGGACGGGAGGCTGCGTGGCCGGCAGCAGGTTGCAGGCTCACAGGGGGGAGCTGGGCTTCTCAGCCCTGCAGTCCACCCACATGGGGCCACACTGCAGTTTCCATCTGTTAAACACACTCCCCACCTACATGGAGCAGAGGATTGACATTCAGTTTCATATAATGGTTGAGAGCTTCAGCTCAGGAGTGGGGCAGACCTGGCCCTGAAGCCTGGCTCTGCCACTCACCAGCCTCAGCTGAGTCATCTGTAAAATGGGAACAATCAGAACAACCACATCTTAGGGACTTTTAGGATTTATATTCCTTTATCTGGCCCAGCCCCTAGCACATAGCATGTGTTCAAAATGCTATTATTATGGCCAGTTTGCGGAAATGGACAATTTATGTGCTCCGATTTTGCAATTGATTTATTCAACAAACATGTTCAGGTGCAGGGCTAGGTGTTGTAGGCATGAAAAACATAGAAATTAATATACTATTAGAGAAATAAAACTACTTCTATTGAAAGTAATAGAAATAATGGAAATAGAAGTAAAGAAACAATAGGAGTAATGACCTCATTTTATAAAGAACCTTCTTAATAGATAGTCTAATAGAAACTGAAAAATGTATGGAGTTAAAAAAAACTGTTCTTATTTATAATTATTTTTGAACTTACTGCTTTTCAATAAAACTATTATCTAAATTAACTTAATTTCTTAAAATAAGCCTTGCTTCATACCTGAGAACTTCAGTGAGCTAATTTGCAGATAACCAGACCTATTTGCAAACAATTTGGTTTGCCTAAGTGCCTTGCACATAGCGACACAGGGATATTCTATACTTTGTCAGGAAGTATCCAGTTCTGCAAATCACAGTTTTAAGAATTAAAAGTATCCCTTCCAACCTCTCATCCTTTTAATAGAATTCCTGACGGATAATGATTGAGTTTCTGCTCCAACTCTGCTAGGAATGGAGAGCCCACTACTTCAAAAGGTGGGTACCTGCGGGTTTGAACAACTACATGTTTAGGATGGAGTCATTAATGGAAGATGGACTGAAACACACTGGCCGAGCACATGGAAAGGACAAAAGGCCTTCTTGTTGTTTTTCCTTTCAACTTGCTTTCTGTTTCTGTAGTTTGGTCTTGTTTTGACTTTCTGTCCATCTTTCCCCTTTTCTCCTGAACTGCTGCCTGCCCTCTGCCCCGAGGGAGCGATAATAGCCTTCGTCACCGTTGGGTGGCTGGGCAGACCAGCACACTGAGCCTTAGAAGTTGAAAGCCAGCCCTCAGTCCGTTGCTCCTCCTCTGGGGTGGCTCAACCAGGCTCCGCTTTCTTGGAAAACAACAGTGAACTTTGTTCAGCCAAAGCCTTGTTTCTCAAACTCTGATATTTGCTCACTGGCTCTCCCCTCTCCACTCCAGCTGTTCCCAACTGCTGACCACTTACGAGGGTAGCTGCTTCCGCTGTTCCAGCACTTCTTGGAGGGCAGCCACAAGGGGCCGAGGCAGGCGCAGGCCAAGCGCTGCTGCCTGTGGCCTTGGCCCGTGGTCTGA
Source organism: Phataginus tricuspis (assembly GCA_029783875.1). Taxonomy (NCBI): domain Eukaryota; kingdom Metazoa; phylum Chordata; class Mammalia; order Pholidota; family Manidae; genus Phataginus; species Phataginus tricuspis. The sequence goes on from JAQQAC010023241.1 coordinate 1,484,470, forward strand.
ATCCATGACTGGATCATTCGGAAAGTGTGTGTGTGCCTACTTCTGAAGCCAGTGGGCTAAAAGCAGAACGTCTCAAGAGCCTGGAGTTGCTTTATTTTCTTCACACTTCTGGTTGCCTGTGGAACTGTTAGAATTAAAAAAAAAGAAAAGCAAGTTGAGAGCAACAAAAGTAAAAAAGAGAAAAGGAAAGGTTTATTTTCGGAGCCCTTGAATTTGGAAACTCCTCCCGACTCTGCCGCTTAGCCAGCTCGGCTCCTAGTTCTCCCGTGCCCACTGGGGCTTTCAGTCTCTGGTCTTTCCTCGACTTCTCCGTCCCTGAGGTCCAGCTTCCCGGATCTTGGGGTGAAGACTTTCAGGGAGGTGCTCTTTTATTCTTCTGCCGTCCAGCTTCCTTACAGCCCGAGCCTGATATCTGTCACCTCGGTGGTTACTGGGATTGCTGGGATTACCCCTGGGTTGACGGGCCCCTCACCAAATTCTGAGTGGATCACCCAGAGGTCTCAAACCTATGCACCTCGTCCAGAACATAAATTGGGTTTTGTTTGGCCTGAATGATATTTAAAATAATTCAGTTTAGTTATCAACACTTAAGAAACAGCAAATCACAGGAAAGTTCAGATCTCCAGCTGGACTTGAAAAGCTCGGGATCTGAGAGGACTGGCTCTCTGCTCTTGCTGGAACTGAGCGGCCACTGCCCCCTGACAGGTGGCACACGCTCTCCACTTTGTCACCGTCTCTGCAATGACAGACAGTGTCTTTCTGGACACAGAGACTGAGTATTAGATGCTATTGAACAATGGGCTTCTCTCACCCTCCACCCCAAACTACCATTCATGAAGAGCCTGCCTGATTCTTCTGGGCATTTGAGTTTGCCAGCCCTGCTCAGAGCAGTTTTTTCAGTAGTCTTTTCTCTTTAAGAGACTCCTAGCTGCCTCATTCTCCTTTCCTTTCACCCTCCTTCTTCCCCTCTCTCCTTCCTTCCTTCCTTTCTCCCTTCTCCCACCCCCTTTTTCTCATCGCTTTTGAAGCTGTGAAATAAAATATACCTACAGAAAAGTGTCCAAAGCACAGCTCTATAGCTCCGTGAATTATCCTAAAGTCAACATCACTGTCATTATCGGTCAGGTCAACAAATACGACCGCTGCACTCTAAAAGCGCTCTCTGCTGCCTTTCATGCCTCCAACCCTCACTTCCCACCACAGGTAACCACTATCTTGACTTTTGACTTTCATGGTAAAATGTTCTTGATTTTCCTTCTAGTTTTATCAACAAAATACATGCCCTAAAATGCTAAGGTTTAGTTTTGCCTGTTTTGACAACGTCATATCAACTACACGGCAGGTATTCTTTCATGCACGACTCATTTCACTCAAGGTTTTACTTGTGAAATCCACCATGTTGTGTGTAGCTGTAGTCTATAAATTTTCATCCCTGGATAGTATTACCTTTTATAAATGTGTCACAATGTGTTTATTTATTCTACTCTTGATGGACATTTGGGTTGTCCCAGTTTATAGTACAAATAGTGCTGCTATGATCTTTTTTGTCCTTGTATACTGGGCACGCATGTACACATTTTAGAGAGTATTACCTCCAAGCCTGGGGTTTTCTTTGTGGAAAGGTTTGAAATTATGGATTCAGTTGATTTAATAGTTATTTGACTAGTTAAGATTCGTATTTTTTCTTGTGTTAGTTTAAACAAATTGTGAATTTTAGGAATTAACCCTTTTATCTAAATTTTCAAATGGAAAGGCATGACATTGTTTAAGATCTTCTTATGATCTTTAATGAAGGTGGTCTCTGTTGTGTGTCTCCTTATTATGCCCGACATTGACTATTTTTATCTTTTCTTTTTTTCACCCTTGCTAGGGTTTTGTCTTTTTAAATCAATGTTATTACTCTTTCTAAAGAACTCAGCTTTTGGTTTTTTTAATATTTCCTACTTTATATTTGTTTTCTAGTTCATTCATTAAATTCTGCATTTATCTTTTTTTCTTTCTTTGGGTTCAGTTTTCAGTACTTTTTCTTATTTCATAAGATGGCTGTTTGATTCATTAATTTCAAACCTTTCCTTTTATCTAATATATGCAATTAAAATGATAAACATCTAAGCATAGTTTTAACTTTATCTTATGAGTTTTAATATGCAACATTTTCATTACAGTTCAATTAAAATATGTTTAAAATTTTGTTTGATTTCCTATGGGTAATTTAGAAATATTTCTGAAATTTTAAATACATGGGAGTTTTCTACTCATATTTCTATAATTAATTTCCAGCTTAATTAATGTAGTTAGTGTATTTTGTATAATTTCAGGCATTTGATATTTGTTAAGATTAGCTTATGGCTCAGCAAATTAATAGTTTCATTTTTGAAACTGTTCCTTATGTTTTTAAAAAGAATGTAGAATTAGTAATTGTTCAGTATTCTGTATGTGTCCATCAGGTTATGTTGATTTTTACTTTTTATGTTTTGAGGTATTATATAGTTATTACTTTAGAATATTATAACTGCCTGGGGAACTGGAATTTTTATCACTATGAAATGTCTCTCTTTATGTCTAATAATAGTTTTCACCTTGAATTTTATTTTGTCTGATAATTAATATAGGTACTCCTATTTTCTTTGCACTGAATATATTTTTCTATCTCTTTACTTTTATCCATTCTGTGTACCTAAGTGTTATAAGATTCTCTTGTAAACATTATATAATTTAAAAACTAATCTAGTCTGACAATCTTTGTCTTTTAGTTGGAGCATTTAGTATATTTACATTAAATTTAATATAATTCCTAATATATTTAGATTTAAATCTACAGTGCTATTAAATGCCTTCTATTTATTCTACCTATATTTTTTTCTCTCCCTCATTTTATTGCTTCTTTTGGATAGATTATTTTTTAATATTCCATTTCCTGCCTCTGTTACTTTGGAAAAATTGCATATTCTTTTACTATTCTCTAGTTGATTGGCACCTGGATTACAGCATAAATTCCTGTGTTATTAGGCAATAAAAAATATTAGCTGAATCTTTTATGCTCTTCTCAGGCATTTTGATGACTCTGGAACACTCTTTTACCAATCTCTCAAATTTTGTATTATTGTTGTCATGCATTTTAAGAAATATATATTTTTAAATCCAACAAATCTCTTTATTTAATCTAGTCACTATCTATTTATATTTGCCTATATACTTGCTAACTTCTTAATTAAAGTACCACTGATATACAATCTTATGTTAGTTTCAAATACACAACACAGTGGTTCAACATTTACCCATATTATCAAGTCCTCACCCCTCCTGTGTAGTCCATTGTCCATCAACATATATACTTGTTATTTTTATGCATTTATTTCCTTGTTGAATTCCTTTCTACCTAGAACTATTTTCCTCAGACCTGAAGAGCAGTCTTTAATGTTTCCTTTAGTGTGAGTGACAAATATTCTTACTTTGGGTCTGACTATCTTTAGTTCATCACTCTTGAAGCATATTTTTGTTGAGCATAAAATTCTAGGTTGACACTTTTTAGCATGTTAAGGCTATTCCATTAACTTCTAGATTTCATTGTTTCTGTTGAGAAGTCTGCTGTAAGTCTCATTGTTGCTCCTTTGACAGTAATCTGTTTCTTATTTTCTGACTTCTTGCAATGTGTTTCTTTTTGCTTTGGTTTTTGGCAATTTTATTATGATGCACTGAGGTGTGGATTTCTTTATATTTCTCATGGTTTGGGTTTTTAAGGGCTTCCTGAATCAGTATCTTTATGTATTTAATTAGTTTTGGAAAAATTTACCTCTTCAAATATTGTATCTTTCCCATTCTCTCTCCTCTCTTTCTAAGATTCCAATTACATGTATATTAGACTTTCTCACTCTTAATGATTTCTCTCTCTTACCCTTTTTTCTATCCTTTATTCTTCCATGCTTCATTTCATATATATTTTGACCTAACAAATTTACTTCAGCTTTGTCTAATGTGCTATGAAACCATCCATGACTTCTTAAATTTGGTTATTATATTTTTTTAGTTCTAGGATTTCTGTCTGGTTCTTTCCCATGGCTTCTAGTTTCTTCTTATTCTCAATCTTGTCTTTTATATCCTTGAACATACTGAGCATATTTATTTTAAAGTCTATGTCTGATAACATCAATGTCTAGAGATCTTATGAGTTTGTTTCTATTATCCATTGTTCTGTTTTTCTATTCCTGTAATCTTTTCTTTTTGTTTCATTATTTTTGCTTAATAGTTAACGTATTTGCAAAATGAGTTGTGAAATAATTTGATGCTTAGAATGATGTTATCTTTCTCTAGGGAGGATTTACTTTTCTTTTCAGGAGGCTGGGGGCACTACCACCCTGAGATTAATCCAGTTTCATGAATTGAAATCATTTGAAGGTGAGCAACATTGCCTACAAAGGCCTGAATATTTCTGGTTAATATTTTTTCCTCATAGTGCAGTCCTTCAGGGTCCCATCCCAAAGATATGGGTTTTCCTGGGACTCTTGACTTGGCAGTCCCTGGACTCTAATTCCTTGAACCGTTACATATATGATATGCTCTCAAAAGTGCTATTCAGCCTACCAGACTCTCTGCTGCCTGATCAGGAGTAGTTGACTAACATCCCAGAGAAAAAGCCACTTTAGACTCCTGGGCCTCCATTTTCCCCAGTTCCTGGCATGCTAATACTTCATTTTTGTGTTAACAGTCTGATGCCTCAGGAAGACAATTTTTATATTTCATGTAGCTTGTATGTTTGTTCTCTTTGGAGAGGAATTGTGAATGATGAATGATCTAGTCTGCCATTTTGTTCCACTTATAATCTCTCCTCATTGTCAGCCACCTTTATTTTGTTTTTGTTTTTTCATGTCCTGTCACTTCTATGTAAAGCAAGCCCTTACATGTGTGGCTTGGTCTCCTCCCCAATCATAAGGTATCTTCAGTCTGTCCCTTGGTACTAGGCCTTCCCCTACAAACATGTTCAACTCTCATCTATAAAAACAAAACTATGCTCAACCGAAAGCCAAACCCTGTGATTCTTGCAAATCACCAGCCTATATTTGATGAAAATTCTTGCTAGAACAATTTATCAGTGATTTTTTTTTAGAATAATGTTGACAAGTCGGCTCAAATTAGTGTTCCCATATTGATTAATTCACTTGGCCAGACTAAGTTTATATATCAGTGGCAAATAGTGGAGAGGGTGGGAAAAAGGGAGAGCTGCAAGAGGAAGTTTATAATGTTTTAAATTATGCATCTCAGCTTAATTTTTCTTTAAAATTTACCTCTCTCTTTCTCCTACATTTTCTGCCTCTTCCCTTTCAATGTCAGAGTTTTTAAAAGGGTAACCCATTTTTGCTTTTTCCATTACCCAAACATACATTCTTATTTAAAGGACACCAAAAACATCCTAGTTGCCTACTCAGTGGCCTTTTCTCAGTCCTCAGTCCTCATTTTCTTTGACCTTTTTCCAGAGTTTGTCATGGTTTCAGCCCCATCTTAACTTCTCTCCTCTTTTAGGTTCTGGGATGCTTGACTTTCTTAGCTTCCCTGACTATTCATTCCTTTCTTCTACTTCCTAAATGTTCTTAATTCTCTTCTGTCCATTTCTTATTTCTTCTCTTCACAGACCCTTTGCCTTTGTAAATTCATAGCTTCCACCATTCCTTTTGTGCAGGTATACCCAGATCTAAATTTCCTGGCCCAAGCTTCTCTATGGGGTTCATTTTGCATTTCTCAATGACTACTGATGCTTTCTATCTGCATGTCCTAGGCATCCCTCAAGAATATTTAAGAAGTTGAGCTCATCATTTCTATCCATAACCTTTCTCTTCCTTCCAGTCCTCCATTCATCAGTCATGCATTATGACTATGGCCCTATGTCCACTTTTCTCTCTACATTAACTGCACTTCCCTTCATCTGAACTTGTTCAAATCCCACATAGCTTTGAAGGACCAGTTCAATGCCCTTTCTTTCAAGAAACCATTGAGTCATGCGAAAAAAAGTATGGGTCTCAGCACTGAGGGATATGGTTCAATCCAGGCTCTGTCCCTAACTGTGTAACTCTGTGTAAGGTGAACTTGAAATCGCTCATCAATAAAAATGGGAATAAGAGTGACTAACACAGGTTATTGAAAAGATTAGATGGCTTTTTAAGGAATATATTCTATTTCTTCTACTTGCTCCTTGAGAGCCAGATTCATTTCTGCTTAATATATGCCAGGTACTTATTAAATAGTTATCAAATGAATGGATTAATATTGCACAATTTGCCAAACAACATGGTGCCAATGCCAGCATTTTATCGACCAACTAGTTAGAAAGATCAAACCCACTTTATTTCATTCAATTGAATATTACCAAAGCAGTCACTACTTTGGCACTCTGATTTTTTATTTCTATCCAACTGAATGGCTTGATTTAATGTCAAATATCTGCTAAGATGGGTAAAATAATCATGGGCCTCTAGAGCCACCAGAGCCTCCATCTGTTGTTGTTCTTGCAAGTGCAGGGAAATTTGAATAATTGTCTAGTGGGTTGAATGGTGTAGACAACTGGCCTTGGCTGGAAAGGTCCCCAAATCCCATCACCTCTTTTTAATTTTTTGCTTAATTTATCCAGCTAATTGCCTCAACTCTTTACTTCTCCTGATCTTTGTCGAATAGCCCACTGGGTCCGGGCAGCCATCTGTTCCTTCTCCCCTATTATCATTTCTCTCCTTGACCTTCTTTCCTCTTTCTTAAAGGGGTGGGGGTGGGGGGGTTAGGCTGGCTGTAGTTGTCCTGGAAAACCAGTCCTCAGCTGGGAAGTGGACCTTTTCCAAGAGTTCATCAGGCTTAATACACCTGTCTGCCAACTTGGACATGCCAAGAACTTATCTCCCTCTTGGCCCATCGGGTGTAGCTGAATATGTTTGGCTGAAGCTCCAGCAATTTGGTTATTCATTTTTTTGTTCTCATCTGAGTGTAGACCACCTGCTCAGAGCTTGGCTCACCCACCTCCCCGTTCCCTTGGCTGGTGGTGTCTGACAGTCATAGTATCTTAGCTTCTTTCTTCCTCTCCCACTGTGCTTTATTAGGTAAATCTTTCAAGAGAAGGACAAATTAGTTGAATCTTACAAGAAGTCTTCAAGAGAAGGCAGGGTGGGGGGACAAGGTTTGGGCACACATGATGGAATACATCTAGAATAATGGGGAAGATTCTCAGAATACAGTTTTTGTCACGGTCATTGTAATAGGCTAAATAATGGCACCAAAGATATCAGGCCCTAATCCCTACAACCTATAAATGTTACCTTATTTGGAGAAAAATAACTTTGCAAATGTGACTGGGTTAAGGATCTTCGGGTGCAGAGATTATCCTGGATTATCTAGGTGCTCTCTAAATGCTATTACAGGTGCCCTTATAAAAGAAGTGCAGAGGGAAATTTAACACACACACACAGAAGAAGGAAATATTACAGTGGAGGCAGAGACTGCAGTGATGTGGTTATAAGCCACACTTGTAGATCTGCTACACTTTTTCTCCATTTAATCCAGTTCCAAATTCAAGTCTTGGGTGACTTCCTGGTTTTTGAGGGATTTAAATCACAACTTGGAAGCTGGGAGAAGCAAGAAATGGATTCTTTCCTAGAGCCTCACAGCGAGCATAATCCTATGAACATCTTGATTTTGGGTCAATGATACTGATTTTGGACTTCTGGACTCCAGAGCTGCAAGAGAATAAGTTTAATAGTCTTAAGTTATTGCATGGTAGTCAGTGACAGCAGCCATTGGAACCTAATGCAGCCAGTAACAGTGATGGCAGAGGTAATCACTGTAAGATCATAAGCCCCCAACCTACAAAACCATATCTGGGGACCCCCAAATGCTATGTCATAGTAAGTCAGCAAGTATTTATTGAGCAATGATTGGATTGATGTTTAGCTGCAGAGCTCAGAAGCCACCGTAGTTAGTTTAAGCAGGAAGAAGATTTGTTGCAAGGCATTCAATGGCTAGCAAAATAGTTGGGAGGACAGGCTCCAGGCTGAGCAGGGATGGTCCACTCTCCTGCCACCATCAGGGAGGGAGCTGCATAGCTCATGAGTTATGCTCAACGGCATAACTGCCCTACGGCTACTATGATCTGCACACCTCAAATGGATGCCTTGCACCACACTTCTTTCTCCGTTTAACCCAGTTCCAAAGTCAAGTCTTGGGTGACTGCCTGGCACTTGAGGGATTTAAATTACAACCAGGACTTTAGCTGCAGTAGAGTCTGGGAAATGTGGTTTTTAGCTTTCCAGCTTTTGCATTACGGGAAGGCAACATCCCATTGTGATAGATTTTGCAATTCTGAGGCCATAGATGTTGAGAGAGCCAATCCACAACTTCTAACACAAACAGTTACTATGCGCTAAGCACCGCTCCAAACAAATAAGGTGAAGTCTCTGCTCTCAAGGAGTTAATTTTCTTATGGGTGTAGATAGCAAGTTCATCAGTGGACACAATCATTTCACATACAGGTAAGTGCCATGAAGAAGAGAAAGCTGAGGAACGAGGTGACGGCTGGGGTGGAGTGTTGGTTGCTTTAGTCAGATAGTCAGAAAAGGCCCCATGATGTCACGTTCTTATGAAGTTCTGAACGGTCAAGAGACAGCCACGCAAGCCTGGGGAACATGGCGTCTCAAGAGGAAGGAGCGAGGAGTCCAAAGGCCTGGAGAGAGAAATGACTCGGCATGTTTGAGGGGGAGAAAAAGGCCAGTGTAACTGGAATGTGCTAACTAGCGGGAGAGAGGAGGGAAGCGAGGTCAAAGGTAGGTAGGCTGTAGATCCCGGGGCCTTATGCGAGTATGGGTTATGTTCTGGTTACAGGAAGTCACTGGAAAGCTTTAAGCAAGGAAGTGTAGTAAGTTGGACGGTGCCCTCCAAAACTCATGTCCATTGGAAAGGAACAGAATGTGACCTTATTTGAAAATAGGCTATTTGTACTGTATTAAGGTAAGGATTGAGATGAGATGATATCATCCCGGAGTAGAGCGGGCTGTCAATCCAATAAGATTGTACGTACCCTCCCCACACAGGGTCATATGGAGGATGGGCTTCAGGGAGAAGTAGGTACAGGGATACAGTCTGAAAGGCGTCAGCCTATACGTGATATTTAAAATCTTGGGACTACAGGGAATAGATACAGAAGAGAGAAGAGCTGATGTCAGACCCGTGAAGACAGAGGCAGAGATTGGAGAGATGTGGCTATGTGCCAAGAACCTGAAGGATTGCTAGCAACCCTCAGCAGCCAGGAGAAGGGCGTGGGGCAGACTCTCCCTCAGAGCCTCCAGAGGGAACCAAGCCTGCCGTACCGCGATTTGGGGCTACGGCCTTCTGAGCTGCAAGGGTATGAATTTCTGTTGTTTTAATCTAAGTTTGTGATCATTTTTATGGAAGCCACAAGAAACCAATATGGGGTGGTGTGATCTAATTCATGTGATGGAAAGTCACTCTGGAGGCGGTCTGAAGATAAACCCTAGGGGGCCACGACCAATGGTGGCATGGAGGCCTGTTTGGATGGGGTGCAGGGGTCCAGGTCAGAGATCACATCACCAGAACTAGGGTGGTTTCTGGGCAGATGATGAGAAGCTCTCAGTTTCAGGATATATTTGGGAAACCCTACAGGCTCTACTCTTGGATTGGATGTTGAGGGAGGCCTGTGAGAAGAGGAAGAGGGGTTAAACGTGAGCCTTGGGTTTGCAGTTTATGCAACTGGTATGATTTATTGAGAGGAGCGGGCTCAGGGAGCTGAGCTGGGGTTGAGGGCTATGCTTTTGTCATGCTGAGTTCGAGATGCCTGTTTGAATCCTAAGTGGGGATGCTGAGCTAGGCATTTGGCCTTCACAGTCCAGGGCTTTAGGGAGAAGTAGGCACAGGGATACAGTCTGAAAGGCATCAGCCTATAGGTGATATTTAAAATCTTGGGACTAGAGGGAATAGATACAGAAGAGAGAAGAGCGATGTCAGAACTTTGGGACAGTCAGAGAAAATGTGGAGATGTGGCCGAGACAAAGGAACCTGGAAAAGCATGGAGAGGGGTGTAAGAGGAACACCAGGCCGAGGTGGGATTGCAGAAGTCACCTAAGAGAGTGTTTCTAGAAGGGAGCGGTCAGCCCCGAGTGCTGCTGGGGGCTTGAGCAAGACGAAGACGCAGGTAAGTGTTACCTGAGCTTGATGAGGTCTTTGGTGACCTATTTCGGGAAGGAGGTGGAGGCAAAAGTTTGCTGGGAGCAGTTGGAAGAGAGATGGCGGTGGGGGCGCGAGGAGGTAAGGAGGATGAGTCCAGAAAACTCTCTGGAGCAGTTTGTCTCTGAAAGGAAGTTTGGTGTGTGGTTTGCTGGAGGGGCTGCGGAATCAAGGGAGGAAGGGGGTAACGGGGGAGGGGGATGTGTCCTTGGGGAGACAGGGCAGGATTCAGGGGATGGTGTGGTCTCCGCCTTCGCAGCCCAGGGGCAGTTTTCCTGTTGTGTGAGGTGAGGGGCCTGTGGGCAGGGCTGCTGATGGGCTGGTGGAGGGAGCTGGTTGCTGGTAGACAGGATGGGGAAGCTGAGCTCAGGACCCAGTGATGAGGGCTGCCATCCCTGCTGCAGGACCTTTGCAGGGAGACACCCCAGTCTCAGAGGTGGTTTGTCCCATTCACATCAGCAGCATCCAAGTGGCAGGGGCCCGGGACTCTGTCAAACAATGAACTAAAAAAAAAGGTATCGCCTCTCGCTTGAAGGTCAGGAACCACTGCATCCTTTCTTCCCTCCACCCTCATTCTCCTCCCCATCCGCTCTCAGTGATTCTGAGGGGTCAGAGCATTTTTCTATTAAACCCTTTAAATACCAAGGGTCTGATTATATTCCCTGTTTCTAGAATAATCTTGTTCCTCCTTTTCAAAATAAAGCCAATAAAGTCATTCCTCACGGAGTCCCCTTTGGGAGCCTAGGAACCCCTCTGCACCTCTCCTTTCTAGTAGCTCCCTTGGGCATCCTTAGGGGACCTCACTCATTTTCTTGCCACAGCTGTCTTACAGGGCTTCTCTTATGGAGCTGGGTCTCTGACACTTCCCCCCACAAGGGGAAAGTCTCCATAAATTTAATCTTAGCAAATGAATACATATGGTTTGGTTTGTTGTCTTTTATCTCTGAGGGCAGTTTCTTAAGAGTCTTCCATAGACCACTAGTCCCACGAAATATTCTGTCCCCAAAAGAATTTTATGGTCAAGGCAATTTTGGATATCTTGCATGTTAAAGGCTCAGAGAAGCCCTGCAGTTAAAAACTTAACTGTGTTTTATCCCCTATTTCTCAAACATATTTGACCATTCAGTGTTCTGCAGAACACATTTTGGGAAATTTCTACCTATACTGCACTCAGTGTACCAGGAGAAAGAGTCATTCTGCTTACCATCTGTATCTGATGGAAACATTAAAAAATACTTTTCAGTTATTTTACAAATAATTTGTAGAAGAGAGTGAAAAATTAGAAACTCAGGTAGAAACTTAGACACTAGAACTGAACACAAAAAGTCCAAACTTTTCTCCCATTTTTTCCTGATTTTGGGCCTATACATACATGAAGGGATGTATAGGATGCAATTGCCCATCAGCTGTCATGCATGATTCTGCAACAGCTGTCCTGTAAATACCAACTCAGACTTCCAATCTCTAGTAAGTTCCAGTTATCATTGCTTCTCCTTCTTCTTCTGCACTTGTATTGTCAAAAACACAAGAAAAAAATTGAAGGCTTTGATAATTTTGATGAAGGGCAGATGGCCATATTCTTTCCTTCCTAATTGCAAAGCATTTTCATTTTTAGATTATAAACCAATGAACTTGGTCCGCCAAACAAGTTTCTGTTTACTTGCGGTCACTTTTCTGTATCCACCTGCCTTCAACATCTGTCTACTCAGGTAGATTCCCGGTGCATCAACATCGTAAAGGATGAAGGAACACTGCCAGATGGCCACTCAGCGATGGTCCAGGATCTTGTGACAAGATGTGAGCTGAAGTCTTCCTGGTGGAATGGCCAAAGGAGAACACCGTATTTCCTTTTGGCCCATAGAAATATATCATGTGCCATCAAGTTTTGGGTTTGAGAAAATTCGCTGAGGATATTTATATCTAAGACTTGGGGTCTGAGATTTCATTTGCACCATCAAGTTCACCATTGCAATTAGAGCCGAGTTCTGTTGTCTCTGCTTTCATCTTCTGATTCATCCAAGAATTATGAAACATCTTCCTTTACTTTTTCTCTTTGCCATTATAGATAGAAACTAAAAAATTCTGAATCTTCAGCTGTGTTCAGTACAAGCTACAAGGATGGTGTCTCCAGTCTTCTTTCATGCCTTCTTGAAGGTGGTGCCATGCTCTTGCCAGTGCAATAGAAAAACGGGTGACGCCATTGTGATGATTTATTTCAGGACTGCACCGTTCTTCTAGGTCATTCCATCATCCTTCCCCTTTGTTTTTAGTATCCTTCAGAATAATTCATGAGTAATGACGAAATAGCAAATGTGTTTCACGACATGGGAAAAATAAGAATCCTAAGATCCCCAACTGTGACTTAATGCATAACAGAGTCCAGTGGAGGCAAATGGTAATTACAATATAGATTGAGTTTCATTCCTTTAAGAAAAATAAGCAATTACTTCTTTTTTCTTTGGAAAACCTCTAATAATAAAGAATAAAAGTCAAGTAATATCAATCTTTACAAATAGATAAAACTGCTCAAAAAATAAACTCAAAAAATAAAATCGGATCTAAAGGATTGTTAGTTTTCTCCCATACTTTGACTCACATATAATCTCTTAAATCTAATCCTTTTCCTTTTGGAGTGGTATATGATAAAGAAGTGATTTTGAGTAAAACATCTTTTACAGAGTAGTTTACTTTTAGTTTTTTATATTGGAAATTTATTTTTATATAGTCTTTAAAATATTCACAGTACCTGTCCTTTCCCCACTTAAGTGGCACATCCAGTTAGTTTGAGGGGAACTATGCAAGAAGAAGTGTGCTTCATAGTGAATAAAGTAAAAGAGGCACATTATGATTTGATTTTAGTTCCTCTACATATTTATAATACATATATATTATTATAAAATATAATGTGTTTTATAAATTATATATATTCTATAATAAAAAATATATTTGGAGGTGTGTCCTCTGTGGGCACTGCAGGCTCCTGGGCCCTGAGGTCCTGATAGTGGGGTGAGAGGTGGGGTGAGCCTTAGGGCGGCCTTTATCACATGGACTCTGGGGCTGCCATGGAGAAAGCTGGTGGGAAGTCCTTACGCATTGGCATCTCTTCTTGTCAGGGTTCTTCTGGGCCGGTCAGCATATACCTTGTGTCCTCGTGCGGTGGGTCAGCCAGGCCTGCGGGGACACATCCCCAGCTCCTTTCCTTTGGAGCATATTGCCAGGAATCCATGGCCAACAGGACCTTCCCTGTGGGTGCCTGGCTCCTGCAGAAAGATACCTCTCAAACCCCTGCCCTCAGAAAATATCTCAGAAATAGATGTGCTGGGGTCAGCAGCCTCTTTACCATGAGTCCAGGGGCTTTAAGAGTGAGCAGGAGAGAAAGGAGGACAGAAGAAAGAAAAAGAGAAAATAGTTTAGAAAAAGAGAGGAAGTCAAGAGAGATGGAATGTGGAGAAAGATGGAAGAAGAAAGAAACATATGCAGTGGGGGTTGGTGCTGAACCGGTGGCAGGGGACTCTCTTGTTAGGGGTTGTCACCTCCCAGCTGGACACCACCTCCCTCTGTGCTGGGCAATAAATATCAGGCAGGCTGTGGGTGGAGTATCACGAGAGAGCTACTCATCTGTCATGCTCTGGGTGCAACGGGGCTGGAATATAAGCTCTGCAAAGGCAGATACGGGGAATTTCTTGTTCATTTCTGCATCCTGGAAGGCCCAGGACCACTGGCCCACATGACACAGGCATGTGCTGAGTTTGTTAAGTCGAGTGTTTTCTTACGCACAGACCAGCGCGTGCCGAAGGAAGGAGGTGGGTCTGCCATGGTCCGTGTGCTCCCGGCTGTAGGGGAGTCCCCCCTTCCTCGAAGCCCACACCTTTGGAGATTACCCTGTGGGGCGTGCTCAGGGGCAGCCTGGGAGGTGGGCAGACCTGGCTCTCTGTGGTGAGGGCCTCCAGGCCAGCTCACCCTCACCCCCTTCCTGTGCCTTCAGGTCCCCCTCCTGAAGTCAAGAGTTACGTCCTTGAGGTGTGGAGACAATGACGGGTTCAAACGGAAAATGACTAAAACAAACGCCCTGTAGTGTGGAAGGTCTGAGGGGCCACCTGTGAGTGAGGACTCAAGCGGGTGAGGGCTCGGCCTTTGGGAACATGAGAGAGGCCAGAGGGTGCTGGGGACAGGCGACTCAGCCGTGGGTCCCTGGTGGGCACGCTTCGGGTTTGTGGGGGTCCAAAAGAGTGTGTGCGCCATGGAGGCGGGGGATGGGCGTCTCAGTGACGGTGCCGACCCCTTGGACTCGCGCAGCACCGAGTCCTGGCTGCGTCCTCAGGAGGCGGGCACAGAGGAGGCTCCCTGCTCCGCTGCGCCGCGGGCCCTGGACCCCACGCTGGGAGCCCTGGGGAGGGCCCGCTGCTGCGGGGCTCCCTCGGACTGTGTCTCTGCTCTCAGCCACCTGCGCGGGGGCAGGGCTGTGGTAGGAGCTTCTGGTTAAAGCCGTGCAGGGGTCTCAGGGTCGCCAGGACCCGGGGCGGGTTCCTTTCCCCTGGCTTTCTGTCCACGTCTCCGGAGCAGACCAAGAAACCTTTAAATGACAGCGGTCAGGGTATCTGGTCTGGGACTGGGGGTTCCAAAAAGCCCAGCTCACTGTATGAAATCCAGTCGGCGAGGTGCTGGGACAGGCTGCTTCCTTGGCATTTGCAGGCCAGATGGTCTGGGAAGCCACGGCGCCTCTCCCTCCCCTCTGCAGGAATTCCACTTAGTGACATGCTCATGTGGGAGACAGACTGCGCTCCGGTGCAGGCCTCCAGACTGCTTCCCCGCCGGATGCCACAGGGCTGCCTCCAGCTGAAGAGCAGGGTGCCGTTTTCCTTGCCTAGGGCGTTGCTCTGCAGAGCTGTCCAACAGGCTAGGAGGCCCCACAGGCTGGAAGGCCCCCTCCTCCCCACAGGCTGTGTGAGGTGTTGGGAATACAATGATGAGGAAAATGGAGCCCCTCCGCTCCAATCGCATACAGATCCCTAGAAAGATCTAGGCGCCTAAGTCAACAAGTGCTTTTCTTTTCTTTCCCATCGTATTCCTTTCTAGCTTGTTGGAATGGAAGCCAGCTATTAGTAACCTTGAAGAAGCTGAAGTGCTGGTGGGAAGGCCCAGAGTCTGCATGGGGAAGCCGTCCCTTGCTTGCTGTTGGAAGGAATGCTCAGTGAATGCCCACCTGAGAGACTGGGGAAGAGGCCCTTGCTGTGGCCACATTCCGAAAAGCAGACCCCAGTTCACAAGGCTTGGTGGTCTGGTGCCCTGAGGCCGCTGCTGGGATCCTGCCATTGCTGGGGTTGCCAGGCACTGAGGTGAAGCCTCCGCTCAGCTGATGGGCCGAGCCTCCCCAGACTGACTCTGCATCCCACCACTGGCCTGCTTTGGGTGTGCTCTGGAGACCTTCGCAAGGGAACAAAAACCCACCCAAACCAACACCCACTGGTCAGGCACCCAGAGAAGCCAAATGCGGCAAATGCCATCATCCCAGAGACTTGCCCATGGCGGCTGTGAAATTCACCCCACATGGGGGCGGGGGAGCTAGGCTGCTGTGACCCCGGCACTTGCCATTGTAAACATCTTGAGGGTGAGGCAGGTGACACTGGCAGCTCCCAGCCTGGGAAGGAGCCTGTCAGCCGAACTTGGCACAGGTGTGCTATGCAAGGCAGCCGCTGTGGGCCCCAGGCCACTCCTCGTCTGTGGGCTGCGGCCGCATGACATGGAAGGTGGGAGCTGGGATGCGTCTGGGTTGGCAGGTGGAGTGCTGGCATTTGCGGGCACGTGAAGTGTGCCCCGGGGGAGCCGGGGTGCTCACCAGCTGGCCCAGACAGCTGCAGCCCCACCCCTAGACCAGAGAGCAGAGCGGAGGGGTCAGGCCTCGTGGGTGCATGAGCCAGAGCCTGGCCAGCAGCACGCTGGTCGGGAGTCACCCACTGAGGCCCTGAGGGGCTGCAGAAAGCCCTCCACCCAGTACCCCAGATGGCAGAGCCTGTCAAAGATTTAGGCCCGTGAGTCTGCTAACCATTTTGTCTTCTCCTGCCCCGTGAAAGGAAGTCACTTAATCTTCTCAACCTCCTGAGAGGGAGGCAGCATTCTTCTTCCTATTTTGTGTGTGAAGATACCAGCTCAGAGGTGCAGTGATGTTTCCTGGGCCAGACAGTCAACCCAGGCGTTGTTGGGCTCCCAGCCAAGGGTTTGAGGTGCCAGGCCAGCGCTCCTCCAGAAAGCAGGTAGGGAGCCCCTCCTGGAGGGTTGGCACCCCAGGTCATTCCCGACTCAGGAGTGTGGCTGAGATTTGCAGCAGCGGCGGTAGTAGTGCAGTCAGGCAGGGCCCTGGGGGCAGGTGTGAGAGAAGCCTTTGGCTAGTCCCGTAAAGGCCCCCTCTCCCTGTTCCCCTGACCCAGGAAGGCAGAGAATGAAGAAGTAACATCACACTCTCCACAGTCTGCAAGGCCCAGCTCCCATGACAGCTCATCCAGAAAGCTTGGCCCTCCAGCTCTAAGTAACTGCTCGGTCCCTAAGCTCTCAGAAATGGTGGCCACCTGTCTTAGCAAAGATGAGTGACCACCGTGACCCTTCCTCAGACAGGGCCAGCAGCCTCCGCCACCCCTCAGGCCCTGGGACTCTCCCCTGGCCCTGTTTATGGAGGGCCCTGCTGCGTTCTGCCCTGGCGTGCAGGGTGCAGGGCCGCGAGGTCTCTGAGTGAGTGCTGCTGGCTTATTAGTCTGGGAGCTGCAACTCCATCAAAGAAAAGTTCATAATACGGGAAATGGTGTTGGAGATATGAACATTTCTCTTCTTGTTACCCCTGCCCCTCTGGGGGGTCTGAAGCTTCCCGTCGCCTCACACTGCTGGCGTTTTCACTGTGGGGGTGTGTGTGGAGGGGAGACCCGAGGGCTGATATTCCCTCAGTGTCAGAGCCGCATTCTTGTGGATTCCCTTTTTCCTGCCAACTGTTAACCCATAATTTCCTTTTGGGTAGATAAATAGCAATTCTCTGTCACCACCCAGCATTCCCTGTCTCCCTCCCCACCTCCATGTTCTTGCATAAACACATGCCCTGGATGGCCCGTCTCTTGATGTGTGAAGGCCATCCTTTGGAATTCTAAGAGAAATCTTCTGGTTCTCAATCCGGCCTGGCTTTTGCAAATCCAAAGGAGTTTGTTTTTCAGACTATTGTTTCAGCTAGAGGTAGACAGGATCTTCCTGAGAGCTGGAAATCCAAGAACTTGAACTTGGCACTGCACAGCCTCGGGGAGCCCCTGGGGGAGGACCCCGGCAGGGACAGCACCCCGAGGCGTGGGGTAGGTTGGCGCAGGCAGTCCTGGGGGCCACCACTTCACGGCAGGCTTCGTCAGTGTGTCGTACTGACTTTGACAGTTATCTGAGAGGCAGCATTCTGAGGAAAGGGAAACTTTCTGAATTTGAAAATGAGCTGCTGAGGGGCCCTGATTCAGGGAAGTACAGGAAACAGTGATCTCTTAATGTCTTAAAATATCATCCTGCCGTAATAATGCAAAATGAGAGGTGGCACAAGACAATAAGGGTGATGGGATTTCAGGGACAGGAGAGTCAGGAAGGTCACAGCAGGGAGGTGGACTTGAACTGGGCTTCAAGGAGGAGCTCAGCAGGCAGAGGACAGCAGGTCTAGGTGAGGTTCTGTCGTGAGCAAAGGAATAAGAGAAGGGGTGTTTGCAGAGTGGTTGGGGACAGCACGACGTCCCTTCTGGCTTTGTGTTGGAGAGTGGCCCAAGAGAAGATCGGATGAGTCGTCTGGGCGGGCTGGAAGGGCTCCAGGGGGCAGTGAAGGAGAGCTGGCTGGGGAGGAGGGCAGACTAGCAGAGGGCAGGCCCTTGGGGACGAGGGTGCCAGGCTCATGGCAGTGAGTGTGGGGGAGGGGCCTGCCCGAGGAGGCGCTCTGGAGGGGGATGGCAGGGCCCCAGGACTGAGCACGGAGGCTGAGAGCCGATCAGACTGCAGCAGGAACGCAGAGCCTGGAGGGGACCATGGGAGGGACTTCAGGGTGACTGGTAGGCAGCTGGTGGCAGGCACCCAGAGACACAACAGAGGGGTCAGGTGGAGGGTGCATGTCCGGGGACTGTCTGCACGGAGGCCACCCTGCCCCTGGATGAGCCTGAAGGCGGTGGCTTCTCTGAGAGAGGAAGGCACCTAGCGAGGACAACGGGAGCAGCCTGGGAAAGCCCAGAGGGAGAGGCCACTTCACAGACATGACATTTTTTTTGAAACTGAAATGGTCATATGTGTGACTCAGAACTCGTGCCATGGGCTGGTGATTTCTCATTGTTCTGTGATGTCCGTTTCAGTTTTGTTATGAGTGTTTATGACAAAAAATAATTAGCACAATGAAAATCAAAAGCCCTCTTGAAGTTCCGGAATGGAAAATAGATCTCTGAAGAACCAGCTTTCTTTACATTGTGAATTGTATATTCAACGTCACTGAATTCTCTCGGAGTTGTGGACCGACCCTGAACTCTGTTGCCTCCCCCACCCACCCTGACACCCACCCCTGGGCCTCCCCGACATCTGGGAGGGACACACACCTGGGCGGAGATTTTCCACTCAGCACTGGTGATTTACATTTCTATTAACACAGACTATTTGACGCGCACGCTGGAGATTTTTCAGGGTGCACCCCCTGGCAACAGTCGTGTTTCTGGGCTGGTGATTCAAGATGACTAGGCAGGCGGAGGGGGATCTGATGCCTTTTTTTGACCTGAGAGCTCTTCCAAATAAATGAATAGGTTACTTCCAAAAATACTGCAGTGGAAGAAACAAGAGCACCACGGTTCTTGTGCAGCCCCCCCACCACTGTTCTGCCGTCCCTGGTCCCACTGCAGTCCTCCCCACCCCCCCCCCCCCGACAACATACTCCCACTGAGGGTGAGAACAACAAAAAGCATTAGGCATGGACTCACCACACTTCCTCCCCTGAGCACTTCCGACAGCCAGCAGCAATCAATAAATTAGGATGCAGAAAATGACATTTGGCTTTGTCGTGTTCTACTGCAGTTATGGTATTGAATGGAAATTCTGTTTCCTTCCCCCGACTCTAAACTTACAGACTGCTTCCTGCCTTCCTGTTAGGGCCTGCACTCACCCAGACGGTTCTGACACGGACTTACTGATCAACTTAGGCTTTTTTAAAGCACAGTTTTAGAAAAGTTAAACACACACTCTCACACACATACTTACAGGAAAAGAGATATACAAACAAAACGCCCTGTTGAGGAGTTGACTAAGCACAAAGGCTTGCCTTCCAAGGGCCCGGGCCAGGATGGGCATTTTCAGCCTAGCTGACTAACATAGCTCACATTTTTAATAGTTTACAAGTCTGCGTGAGCTGTTAACACTTTGGCGTCTCAGAGGGTGAACACCTCCAGAGTTCTTCCAACAAGACATGCCATCTCTGTTTTAGAGAAGAGCAAACAGTAATGTTGCAGGAAAGATGAGTCAAGTGGCTGAATGAGTTGGTGTCAAAATGAAGGAGCCGCAAGCCAGGCCCCCTGGGGCAGTTTTGGAAAGGCTTGTGTGTCTCCATGCTGCAGGGGCCAGCAGGGCTCTTCTGTCCCAGCCTTCGTCCTCGCCTTTCTGTCACCCTGATGGTCACTAAGGGCCCAGAGCAGGAGAATAAAATGTCTTTGACGTTGTCTTGGGCACAAAGTTAACCCAGTCCTGGATGAAGGATGTTGTTTTCTTCTGGTGGAATTTTTGATGTGAAGGTAAAACAGCAGGGCCCGAAGTTGGCAGTTGGGTGTGGACCCCACACAACCAGCCTCACTTCCCAACAGGAGCCTAGTTTCTGCTTCTGGGTCTCAGGATTTGCTCAACTCAGACCATGCACCCCGAGGGCCTGGCCGAGACCTCTGTGTGAGGCTCTGGTCCCAGGATTGAGTAGACGAGTTTGTACAGAGGTCGCCGATACCCGCTGGCTACTGTGCTGCACTTGCTTGGAGGAAAAGGCGCACACTTATTAGATGGCCAGAAGTGATTCTTGCCCACCAGTGAGCCCAACTCCAGAGAGTTTCCGGGGCCTTCAGAATGCATTTTCTGAGCACCTAACGATGGGCCAGGCCCTGGGCTCTCCATGGAGGACAAGGCCAGAGCCTGCCTTCTGAGGCCCACTGTCTAGGGCAGGGCTGCAGATATTTGCAAATATTTCCTGCTTTGTGGGCCATATGTCTCTGTCACAGCTACTCAGCTCTGTCATTGGAGTGTGAAAGGAGCCATGAACAAAGAGTATGGGTGTGTTCCAATAAAACTTTATTTATAAAACAGATGCTGGCTGGATTTGGTACGCTCAGTTACTGCCCAGATTTTTTCTTCTGAGCTTTTGAAGGGCAGGAAAAAATTATTATTCGTGTTTATCTTGCTAGTGCTTTGCGTGCGGCCTGATTCTTGGTGTGTGCTAAGTCATATTCCATGAAGATCTGCCAAGGAAAATTTGGTGGGTGTATTTATAATATATATCTTGAACTGCACTCGGAGCCATGATACCCAATTGCTTAAAGGATCCTAGTATCTCTCTCTTTCACACACACATGCACACACATACATATGAATGCAGGTGTTTTACAACCAACTCCCAGGTATATGGGCAATTTATATTCCAATTCTGTTTTTCTTTCAATTCCTCCCCTTACTGTCCCTTCTCTCTTCCTTTTCACCTCCTGTCCATTTTCTCATCTCTTTCCCTAATATTTATTATGCATCTTCCACATGCCAGGCACCATGCTAGGCTCTAGATGACATCTAAATATAACAAACACTAAGACATATAACATTTGCCTTCAAAGAGCTTACAGTTCAGTAGCTGAAACCAAAGAAAGAAAAAAGAAGGAAAACTAAAGAGAAATGCAGAATTTAATGAACTAGAAAACAAATACAAAATAGGAAATATCAATGAAACCAAAAGCTGGATTCTTTGGAAAGAGTAATAAAATGGATTTTAAGAAACAAAAATCTAGCAAGCTTGAGCAAGGGAGAAGAGAAAGAAAAGGTAAAAATAATGTCAGGCATGATAAAGAGACATCACAACAGAGCTCACCTTCACTGAAGATCATAAGAAGATATTATAAACAATATCATGCATTTACATTTGAAAATTCAGATAAACGGGTAAGTTCCTAAAGAAACACGATTTTTCAAAACTAACAAGGAAAATATAAGTCTTGACTAGGCCAATAACTGTTCAATCAGCTGAATCCATAACTTAATGGCTTTCTACAAGGAAAACCCCAGACATGGAGGTCATATGCTCAGAAATGCATACACGCATGCGCAGTGTACAGGCCCAAGGAAGGTGATAGCAACACTGTGGTCTTGTGGACTAGGGACAACCTGAATGTCCACCAGGAGTAGAACAGATGAGAAGACAAAGCCACAGGATATTGGTCTGCTCCTCTGGAAGCAGTGTGCACAGATGATGTGTTCCGCTGTGCTGGGAAATGTGCATGGGCGAGGTCCTTGAGCGGAGGCTTGAGAGAGAGAAACTATCTACTGGTGGGTTTGCTGGGAGGGCGGGCAGAGAGGCTCAAGTAGCAGTTTGTTTGGGAAAGAGCAGGCTCTCGGTGCAGCTGGGGGCTAGGGGCAAGGCAGGTCCAGGGCAGGTCCAGGTGATTCGCAATAGGCCAGGGAGAGCCATTGAGGGGTTTCAATAATATGATATGGCTTCCTGTGTTTCAGAGGACACTGTGGTGGGTTTGTTGAGGTTGGATGAAGAAGTCAAGCTTGGAGGGGAGGGTTGGAGAGATGGGCAAAGTCAGACGAGAGGTGTTATGGCAGGAAATGGTGCAGTAGTGGTGGGGGTAGAGAGGAGGGGTAGGAACAGAACTGTTACTAAGGTCGAACCTATAGGACTTGGACAGGGAGTAAGTTTGGGAGATGGAGGAGAGACGAAGGGGTCCAGCACAGCCCTCTCATCACTGGTTTGGGTGGCCAGGTGGATGGGGATCCCCTTCTCTGGGGAGGGAATAGGGGAAGGAGAGGGGTTAGATTTGGTGCATGTTGAAGTTGAGATTCATTGTCCAGGAGAGAGTTGGGTATTTGCATTTGGGGCTCTGAGGAGAAATTCTGTGCTGTAGATATCCGCCGTCAAGAGCAGAGGTGACTAGAGGGGTGGAATGGGGGAGGAACGCTGTAAGGGAAAGCAGCTGGGCGGGGGGAGAATCTCCGGGCGGCCCCACTTCCCACAGTCTGCTCCATGGTGGGAAGCTTCCTGCTGGAAGGAAAGCGTAGTCCCTCCTTGGAGGTTGTCTGCGCGTGCTGCTGCAGAAATTAGTCAGACTGGCCGGGGAAGGCCTCCTGTGGGAGAGGAGACCCCAGACAGGGGAACCCCATGGACTGAAGGAAAACAGAAGCCGTTAGATTCCAGGTGTTTCTTCTTTTTCAGCAGCAACTCCCGTTCTGGGTCAACACTGGGCCTCTCTCCAGTCCTCTTGCTCCCTTAAGCAATAAGGAAATAGGGCCCTTGTGGTCCCCGTGTGGAACCTAAGAGTGCTTTTGTTGTCATCCACCCCATAAGGATCGAGAAGCCTTTGAATGCCTTGCCCTGTCTGGGAATGGCTCAGCTCCTGGCCCGTGGTGGTTCCTCTCTCCCAGCTCAGGAGTGGACCTGGCAGCTTTCTGGAGTTGTCTCAGCCTGTAAGCCACAGATTACATCTGAAAACTGTCTGTAAGTGCACGGCCCGGTGATGAGCCTTATGACCAAAGTCCACATGATTGGTCATAGATATTGTGAAGCAAAAGAGTAGGGAGGTCCTTATTTTGGGGGACAGAAAACTAAGCTATGCTGACAATTTAAAACCAAAGGAAAGTAACCCAAGGAGACTGGATCAAACAATTTTGGGAAAATATAATGCAGAAGCAACCTTTGCTTGTTTAAATACATCTCACTGAGGAGCCCCATTACTAAAACAGGTAGATGACGAGCTGCTCTGGACCTGGGGAGCCCACCCCTCCGGGCCTCCCACCCCTTCTTCCCACTGACCCCCGCTCTCTGGGCTCCACCCTCAGTATATCGCCAGCAGATCTGCGTGGTCCTTGGACCTATACCTGTAGAAGTTTCCCTCTGTCCTGCTAACCTCGTCCAGCACCTCGGCCAGTCATTCGCATCTCTCAGTTGGGTGGAAACTTCTCACACACAGCGTGCTCTGCATGCCGCTCCTGGCTGAGCTTTAGTCACAGAGACGTCACTGGCTCTTTTGTTTCTCAGAAACAGTCCAGCCAGTGTAGTTACTAGCCTGGGGCTTGGTCCCAAGGCCCCTGGCTGCAGTCAGCCTCACATCCTGTGTCTGAAGGGGCAGTCAGCTCGGGCTTTGAGAGAAAAGAACCCCAGGGGTGCGTGCGTGCCCGTTGTGTACATAGGTGCTGGCTGTGGCCCAGCGGGGGCCCCTCGGGACTCCAGGCTCCACACCCACTGTCTTCCTTGGGTGGAAGGGAAAGAGGACAGAGCCGGGTGGGGAGTGAGTTTCCCAAGGGCCCAGATCTGGAGGAAAAGCCAAACAATTAGCTGTTTAAGGCTTTGAGGGGTTGGAAGGTCAGCATGCAAAGGACACAAATAATTCAGGTCAACAGACCTTACGAATGTACAGGATACTGACCATCCTACTTTGGAATCTGCTGTTTAAGAGAATGTCCTAACCTAATAGGGAGGATTCAGGAACTCTGAAGATGAGGTCATTTAGTAAGAGGTCGAGGTCCCACGGAGCCACTCTGGGTCACCTCTGCCAGCTCAGCAGCTGGTCATAGCCTAATAATAACAATAGTGAGCATTCATGGGACACTTAGGGGCGTACATGGATTGTCAGGCTCAGTCCTCAGGTCTACACCTACATTAGCCTCGAGGACCCACATGGCGATCTCAGCTAGGGCACACCTGCGGGCACTCACGGCGTGTGGGGCGCTGTGCTAGCATGCTCAGTGCACCACATCACCTACTTCTCACAATACCCCTGAGATGATGAGTGTTGATTAATTGGTGTGGGTTTGAATGCATCTGTCCTGGGAATGGGAGTGAGCTCCGGTCCTGCGGGCCTGCCCTGGGGCATGGGGATAGACAAAGACCATGTCTGCATGACTGAGGTGTGCATCCCTCATGCACATGTCCCCCACGGCAGCGGACAAGACCCAGCGCTCCCCGGTGACAAACTGACCTCTCCCTTGGAGGTATAATAGGAGAGCTCAGGCAGCCTGCGGGACCTGCCTTGTTTCTCTGATGGGAGATGGTGCTGCCTGGCCAGGCCCCAGTCTGTGGAGGGTTTGCCATGCTACAGGATCACCCACAAGCTGCTCAGCAGAAGGGACTGTTCCTGTAAAAGGAACAGGGACAGGAGAAGGCAGGGAGGTTCTCCCCTGGCGGTGGCAGGCCCCGCCCCCCTCCCCACCCCTTTGGGGATGTGCAGTCGATGGGCTCTGGATGAGCCCGGGGTGGATGGCAGGAGCTGAGAGGAGTGCGGAGCGCGGCGGCAAGTACCGTGGGCGAATGCTGAGCAGGAAGGAGTTCCAGGGGCTGGGAGAGGGGCTCGCCAGGGATGCAGGGGGAGCAGAGCCCTGCAAGACAGCCTGGAGGTGGGGGAGCCCAAATGGGCTGGGCCCTGGGTGCCGTGAATGTGGGAGTGCCCGCCTCCGACAGCTGGGACACGCGCACCCGGGAACAGAAATACCACTGATTCTCCTGTGGGCTGGGAAAGGGTGGCTTTAGTAGGACAGCTCACAATTCCAGAACACAGTGAAGTGACAAAATATGTGAAACACATTTCTCTCTCTCTCTCTTGGTGAGAATGATGGGGGATGATGGGGGAAGATGGGCAGAGAACAGAAGGACCACCGTGGGGACAGCAGAGTGCGGAAACCTCCCCCTGGACCCGCTCGAGGCACGGCCCCCAGGGAAGGGAGACGTGGGCAAGGACAGAGGAGCAGGAGGGGAAGGAGTGTGTGTCCTCAGGTTATCCTACAGTTTTGGTGCTTTTAGTTCAAGGTTCTTGGGTCCATTTCCCATGTTTGTACACTTCCCTGTGTAGGGAAATAATAAATGAGATTTTTTTCCTCCGAGTTCAGAAAGAACAGAGCTTCCAGATGGCAAATAGAAAATGTGGCTGCCAAAGGTATGGATGATGTTCTGGATCTCAGCTTCCAGGCCAGCCAGCCCTGCTCCTGGGCCTCGGGGTAGGGCAGGACGAAGGCTGTCCCTCGTGTCCTTTGGGCCTGTCCCTGGGTGTTAGTCAAAAGAACTGGTTCTTTAGGAAGGGGTGGCGGGTGAGACTCGCCCCATGAGTCTGTGAGATGGGACACTGTCTAGACCTTGTTTTGCCAGGAAGACGTGGGCATCCTCACCTCCCTCCCAGGTGAGTTAGCGAGCTCTCTGTGATCTGCGGCCCAGGCATTACCACCAAGAGGTGCAAAGGACACAAGTGAGGGAACTGTGTGTCTTTTCATACCAGGTCCTGGACGAGTGTGTCCCATGATGGACAGAGCACAAAGGCCATGGCGCTGAGCTAACCTTGGTAGCTAAGAAGGGGGGCCAGGGAAGGGCCAGAGCCAGCAGGTTCCCAGGGAGGGTAGAGCTCAGGTGGGCGGGGGGCTAATCTGCACAAGGCAGGCTGGCTTTCAGATGGTGGGGGTCTTGGCTACTCCACAGCGCGACGTGGGGAAGGACAGAGGGACGGAGGCCTCCTTTTGCCTGCGAAGGAACAATGGTCATTCTTCCACTGAAGGCTGACATTCCGACAGGGAGGAAAGGCCTCCTGGTGGCAGGGAGGGGGCAGCTTAAGGACAGAAACGGAAAGGGAAGGGGCCCAGCCACCTGCACTGATCCGGGCACGCGAGAGGCCTTGGGAGCTGATCTGGAGTCTGATACGGCCCTGTCTGCAGCACCAGAGGAGACAGGCCGGCTCATGCTGCCGCCATTATCTGAGCATGACTCTCTGCTTTGCGAGGCCCCACTGACTCAGCTCCCACCCCCGCTGCACAGCTGCCTAGGACCCGAGCTGCAGGCCTGGACAGGACACTGCGACGCTGCTCAGGGCAAGGGTCCCACGCTAGGCTGTGTGGTTGTGTGAGACCTACCATCTATGCACACGGGGCAAAGGATTTCCCAGAAAAAATGAAGGATGCTAGCCAATATAATCAGTGCACAGAAGTCCCTCCTCTTTCCAAATATGCACTTATCTCCAAAACAATCAAAACTGCCCCATTAAATAACACTGGTTCAGTACAAAGGAAGTGCAGCATGATGGGATTACGTACTGGTTCCAAGTAAAACATTCCCGATTGTTAAGCATGCAACAATGAGCAGAGAAGCTGAATGGCATGTGCGCTTGAGGCCCTCTGAGCTCAGAGCAAGCCTCGTGGAGTGGCTGGGTGTCCAGTCCAGGGGTCACCAACGGCTCTCCCAAGGTCAGCTCCCAGGGACAGGCTGCACCATGTCGGGAGGCGTGGGGACCTGGTCGGGGCATCCCACACAGGTCCTCACCTGATGGGCCATCTGTGCCCTGCCCGCTGCCCGCTGCCCACACGCAGTGACGTGGGCATTTCCAGCCCTCAGTCCCCTCAGGGGAAGCAGGCCCTCTGACAGCGCAGGTGGTGGCACCAAAGACATCATCTGCCCAAGAGGAGATGGCATGCAGGGGTCAAAGGCAGCTGAGAGGAGGGGGCGGCTTTCAGCTCTCACCAAAAAAAGGGTTTGGTGACCTTGGTGACAGCACTCATTATCTGTCACGGACTGAATTGAGCGTGTCCCCCTATCCCTCCCGTTCATTTGTTGACGCCTCAACACTCAATGTGACTGTATATGGGGTAACTGAGGTTAAACGAGGCTGTCAGGTTGGGGCCCTGATCTAGAGGGCTAGTGTCCCTGCAAGAAGAGACACCAGAGAGAGCTCTCCCCACTCTCTCCTCCAGCAGGAAGGCCGCTGTCTGCAAGCAGGAAGAGAGCCCTAACCGGGCACCCAATGGGCCAGCACCTCAGCTGGGACTTCCAGCCTCCAGATCCGTGAGAAATAAGTGTCTGTGGTTTAAGCCCCCAGTCTTTGGGAGTTTTGCCTGGTGGCCTGAGCAGACTAAGACATCATCCAACAATCAATCTGAAAGACAAAAGGGACCAGGAAGTCTCAGGGGCAAATGGTCCCTAATGGCCATCTTAGGCATCTGTGGGCCTGCGGATGAGGGCTGCTGCCTTTTCCTGGAACTGGCTAGGGAATTTGCTCGGGGGCATGTGTGCGTGTGTGCTGGCTTTTATGGCCAGGTTACTGAGGTGGAGAGGGAGAAGCCGGAGAACCCCGACCCTTCTCTGAGTCTCCGCTGTCCGTGCACGGCTGTGACTCCATCGTGTGCCACGTCACATGGGGCCCTGAGAATCTTCAGGCAGGCAGTAAGCAGCACTGAGAGATAGATTCCTAATAAAACGAGTCCTGTTTTTATGCAAATGTGCCTGCTAATAAAGAATGAAGGAGCAGGGACTACAGAATATTTACGACGGAGAGAAGCAGGACTGTTTGGAAACAGACGTTTTATTAGGTTCCCGTGAGGCACCAGCCGCTCTTTTAACATTTCTATTTCGGGGCTTTATGTAGAAAAGCAATCGCTCTATAAATAGCAGTGCAAACAGAGCCAGGGAGGCGGTGGTTATCCTGTGGGGAGGGGGAGCCTGGAGCCTGAGGAAACCTTGAGACGCTGTCCCCTGTCCTCTGGGGGCTTCTCAGCCTAGACCCTCTCCTGTGGCCATCTCCCTTCTCAGTGGACTTACAGGCGTCCCGAATTCTTGCCCTTTTGCCAAAACCTCCATGCCTGCTTCCGGGCAATTTCGTTTTCATAATTTTTCAAATCTTGAAAATGTTTTTCTTTGTGTTTTGAAATAAACTCAGCCCTCAGAAAAGCTGCAAGAATACAACGGGGACCACCTGTAGGCCTTTGATACAAATTTACAAGCGAACAACTTGCTTCTTCTCTCTTTCTGATTACATATTCATATTTTTTGCTGAACTATTTGGGATTGTGTCGCAGACAACATGCCTTTTTACCCTGAAAGAGTCGAGCAACCGTCTCCTAGGAAACAGCCTTTTTCTTCTGTAACCGCAGTGTGACCATCACACCCAACACTGCAATCTCATGTGAAGTCAGTGTTCGCATCTCACCAACGTCCCAATAATGTTTTTGCAACATCCTCCTCCCCCAAGCAATCGGTACGGTTGGTACCGTCCCGAATCATTCCTTGTGTGGCTGTCCTGCTGTCTCTTTAGTCTCCTATAGGCAGCCAGGATTCTGTGTCCTTTCTTTGAATTCAGGGCATCCATCATGTTTGGATCGGTTAGGATCTGAGGGGGAAAGCAGAAAGACAGTGCAAAGGAATCAGGGATTTGTTAGAGGGTTGCACCCTTATACCACTATGGAAGAAACTGGGGGACTGCCGTTCTGGAGGGGGCACTCGGGGGTCAGAGGAAAGTGCTAACTTGGGACTACATGGGGTGGGGTGGGGGGGGCAGGAACGTTACGGAGGCTGCCCCTTAGATGGAGGGATAGTGTGCTGGGCCTGTGGTCTCTGCAGGTGGGCAGGGCACAGACCTGGGATGGAATGGATGCAAAGCAGGAAAAAACCAGGGCAAAGTTACCCATATGGGGACTCAGTGGCTGTGTCTGTCCCCATTGCACCTGCAGAGAAGCCAGTGCCCTCCACCAGGGAGCTGTCCCCAGGCCTGGCCCAGGGCTTGGGCAGCTGAAAGGGGAAGGTCCCACGGGGCAGGAGATGCCATGAGTCGGGCACTGCCTGGCATGGAGGTGGTGGCACACGGTGGCAGTGGGAGCCCTTCAAGCCCAGTGGTCATTCCCTCTCTGCCTTCCAGATCCTGTGTTCATCTCTCCCCGGGCCTGCCCCAGCCACTTCCCTCCACAGACTCCTGTCCCCTCCGGTGACAAGTGTGAGGCAGGTGAACACCTCGTGAGACAGCCTTTGGGTGTGGGCACAGCAGGGCAGGCGCCCCCTCATGAGGCGGAGCCCCGCTCTGTGCCCATCACAGCCCGCGCTGCCTCCCCAGGCTCACCCACCTCACCGGGCTGCTTCTCCTCTGCCTTCTTGTCCTGGTGAGACGGGACGTGTTTCTGGGAGGACAGGGCTTGGCCCGTCCTCCTTACAGCCGTACCTCCAGGGCCCAGCCCGGCGCCTGGAACAGAGCCGTCACTCGTGGACTAGCTGACCAATGCGGGGATGAGCTGGTAGCTCTCTTGTTCTGGAAACTATCTTCAGGGTGCTGCCTCGTGCTCTGAGGGTCTCGCTGTGAGCCATGGCCTCGGCCGTCGCGGAGCCACCCACCCGCCATTTTCCATGGTGACTTTGTCCTGGGACAGAACATCGTAATTGGGGCGGTCTTCAATTCAAAGTACAGAAAATCCAATATAACTATGGCTTATGCAAGATGGGAGTTTATTTCCCTTTTATCTAACCCAAGTCTGGAGGGACCTGACCGAAGGGCTCTGCAGAGGCCCGGGCTGTCCCAGCGCCCCTCTGTGCTCTTCTCAGGAAAGGGCTCCTCCTCTTGATCCAAGTTGGCTGCATCCACATTTCAGGCAGCACAACACACAAGGGGACGGACAAGAGACAAGTGCAGCCATGGGTCCCTCCTGCGTGCATCCCGTCACCTGGAACTCACATGGCCATACTTGGCTGGGAACGAGGTGGGAACATTGTCTTTATTCTGGAGCGCACGTGCCAGGAAAAATGCTGCAACTGTGGAAGAAAAGAGTGGTTTTGTCGAACCATCAGTGGCCTCTGCCAGGTTGTGTCTCGGGGAAGGCCACTTGGCTTCCTGCTCACTCCGTCCCTCACATGCGGGCTGGGAGGCGGCGGGAGGCCCCAGGCCCTGCACTTGCCTGCCAGCATGGGGAAGCCGGTCATCTTTAGCTTTTCCTGCAAGTGGGGCACACAGGCAACTGTGTGGTGTGATTTGATGATTTGTATTGAATGACATGAGGTCATCAGTGAAAATATAAAAGGGCAGGGAGCAGGCTGTACTTCAGTGTACCGGGAAAAGTCTTAAAACGCAAAGACCCACCCAAAGCCCAAGGGAAGGTCAGTAGGGAGTAAAGGCTGCAGTGAGAAGGCAGGCAGACGAGCCGTGTGTTTCCGGGGTGGGGCCACCACGTATTATGGTGGCTATCTGGCCATTTTCACTGCAATGTGATTGAAAGAGTGCATTTATGATAGGGTGGGAATTTTAAATCTCCTTTCAAAAGCATGAGTGTCATGGGAGTGCGCCAGAGGCGGGGAACTGCTCCCTGGAGAGTAGTTTTCTAACTACTTGTAGCTGAGTTTATTTTGTTTTATTAAAGTATGCCCCACTGAACATTTCCTCTTGTTCTCATGCTTTCGGACCAGAGAACTCAGGAAGTAAATTTGCCTCCAAACAGCACAGCTAGCAGGCTGTGAACAAGGGACTCTCCTTATCGTGTCCAGAGGGTGCATCACCTTGACTCTGGGTGGTCAGTGGGGGCAGGGGAGGAGCTGCTGCTGGCCGCGGAAGTGCGAGGTGCTGTCCACTCGGCTGAATTACACTTGAACACAAACTGCTGGTGTTTATTTAAGGCGACCTCCCCATGTCCCGCATCTGGGGCTTGGACTGCTCCTGTTACAGCCACCGCTGCTCTTCCACGGGATCTGCGCCGCTGTTCTGGGCATTCCAGGGCTAGAGCTCGTTTATTTAGTGGCGTCCGTTTCCCACGAAGCCCTTGCACTGTTTGGCAGGCCAGAGAGGCAAATGCAGAGATCTACGTAAGTCAATACAAAATACAGGCAGCAGTGATGGCCATTTACTAAGTGTGTACGGGGTGGTAGGTCCTGAATATGTAAGATCTCAGTATGTCCTTTGACAGCTATGAAAGGCAGGGGTTGTTTTTTTTTTTCCTCTGGAGATGAGAACAAGGTTGCAGCCGTTGAGTAACTTGCCGCCAGGTCTGTGTGTGATGGGACGTGGGGGTCGGGGCGGGACGCTCAAGCAGAGGAGCTGCCCAGCCTGCTAATGCTGCCAATAGGCACTGATGTAGAACACGCTTTCTACAGAAGGTGGGGGCCTCTCGGGCTCTGATGCAGGGTGACATCCCGCCCAGGATCACCTCCTCCCTCCAAAAACAAACCAGCCGGGGCAGCCTCTTTGCCAGGGGAAGCAGCCATTGTGGTTGACAAAGGTCCTCCAGCTTATCCGGCCTTTGGTTTCTCGTGATAACTAACGTTTACGCCAAGACAGTCCCAGCCCCCCACCTCTGGAATGAAGTCCCTCCTTAGAGTGTGAGGTACCCCTTCCTGAACTTTCCACCTGAGTCCACACTAGCAATTTAACCCTTAATCATTTTAATCTACTCCTTTTCAGACATTTACTGGTTTATCAAGCTCTGAAAGGGAGGCATCAAGTATTTAAATTCTCTGCTGGAGCAGCGCTAACATAGCGGAGAAAAACAAATGCTTGAAGACTGGTTGACAGACTTAATAATTTTAAAAAGTTACTTCCCTACCTTGTTGGTTTCTTTTGCAAAGCAGTGTTCTTATTCCATTAGTGATTTATTTTTTCTCCTGTGTCTAGTGGGAGAGAGACCTCAACATGTTTACGGGTTACTGTTCCGCTGAACTATTCATGGGCCCCTGTATTTCCTATTGCAGCGGTCTGTGTATCTTCCGTCCGAGGGAATAGACTCACACAGACAGAGACTGGACTAAACCAGCACCAGAGAGACCCCGCCCCGCCCCCAGGTGCCATTCAGGGAATTCTCTTACAACAAATATTTCTGTACCAAGGAAACCTCTGCTTCAGGACTTTCTCTCATTTCCCCCAGCTGCTTTCTTACATTTCTAAGGCACCTAGTCTGTGCTGCGGCAGTAGTGAGAATCATAAATTATGATCTCTGCCCTCCCGGAGCTTACAGTCCAGCAGGGGGCTGAGAGGAAGAGTAGTAGAGAACTAGGAAGGCAACGTGGCACCAGGGCCCAAGGTTCATCCTGCAGGTTGAGATGCGTTCCGATGCATTGGCAGGTGGATTGTAAAATTAGTGTAAGGGAAAGTAATCAGTATTTTTTAAAAAAGAAAATAACTAAAATGGTAAAGATCAGAGTGCATATGATGTAGTAAGAATAAGAACTGTTTTGTAAAACTTTGGTTCTGTTTTACGTATAAAGATAACGTATTTCTTACCATGGGTCTTGGTCAAATATGTCTGAACAGTTCTGGCAAGCTGTGCGTGAGACACATAGGTGCAATGGTTCCCGATTGTGTGTGAGTCACGGACCCCTCAGAACCATTTGGAAACAATTGGAAGCCTCCTTAGAAAAATACATATGCCCGGCATTTTGTCTGTGATCTGAGTAGTTTGAGGAACATGCAGCCTTGCTTAGGGCCCTTTGATCTGGAGACCAAAGCCAGGAGGGAGGGAGAGGGGAGAGGCTGGGGGAGATGGTGGGGCCTACAGCTCCCAGGGCTTTGTATTTCCGACGAAGAGAGGAGATCACCCGTCACCGTGGGAAGCCAATGGGAAGCCAACGAAGGCTTCCGAGGAGGGAAGGTCACGCATGATCCGATTCATACCATAGGAGGACTTTTCTGGAAGCGTGAGAGTCCAGAAGTCCAACTTGGAGGCTATTACAATGAATTATTTGAGAGATGGCAGAGGCAGATAGGTGGGGGGCACAGCTGTGAGGAGTTTTGAGGATTAAAAAAGTGACTGAGCTTGGTGTCTGTGTGGGTGTTGGGGGAGCCGGGGAGCAGGAGGGGTCTGGGGGCAGTTGCTGGGTTCCAAGCTTTGGGTGGACAGTGATGCTAATCTCTGAGGCAGGACACCACACAGGAGGACAGGGAAGTGTGGGAGGAGCACTAGTGTAGTTCTGTAGCTCAGGGACACGCGGAGGCACATGCCCGGCGTGGGCTCCCAGCCTCCTCCCTGTGGAACTAAGGAGCGAGTGCTGAGAAGGCTGGTGTTCAGCTGGGGCTGGGGGTGGGTAGGGCTGGACAAAGATGCAGCTTCGGGCTTCTCTTGGGTGGGTGTGTGCTCTGGTGGAATAGTTTGGTGGTCCTGTGGTGACAGGAGTGTTCCAAAGACTCGGTCACACCCATTCACAGTGGACATGGCAGGGAAGGTGCAGGGTGAACTGGAGGCGAGGGGGCCTGTGCCCGCAGACAGGTTTTGGGAACAGAGAGGCGGGGGCAGGTCCAGCCCAGTAGGGAAGAAGGCCTAGCATGCCGCGGCAGGGGTGTGTGTGATTGTGTGTGTGTGTGTGTGTGTATGTGTGTGTGTGTGGCAACGCCTAGCCCCATCTGGGTCTGCCCAGCCCACCCCTAGGGTAGGAAGAGGACTCATTGCATCCCAGCCAGTATCTTGACTGCCTTTTGCTGTGCCTCTGGCCTGCTCCTGATTGCCCAGTCACTGAGCTCTTACTGGGTGCTGTTTATGGCTTGGCACCACCCCCGCAGGCCTAGGGCTTGATGCCACCCATTCAGTTCTGACCTCTGCTGACCTCTGCCCCGTTCACCCACCATTGACCTTGAACCCTGGACTGAGCTTCTGCCAGCCTGTCCAGGCCACTTCCCTGTCACATCCAGTCTCATGGTCCAGTTTCTGCTGGATTCCACTGAGCCTGCCAGTGGGAAACATACTAGAGCCCAGGAACCTGACCGACCATATTTGTTTCAGCTACAGAGGAAGGCACCGTAGGCAGAAACTTCATGTTCCTTCGCTCTTGATAGATCTGCTGGGGCTCTGAGTTAGAGTCAGGTTTGTATTGGATGATCTGGGCGAACTCTGTAACTACTCACTGGTAGTATTGTTAAATATTTCCATACGTCAGCACAACATGCATACCATGATGCTGTGATCGGAGCATTTTTTTTTTAACAAGAAAAATGTATAAGCAGAAATTAAATCTCTCTGTCTGGAACCCACTATAAAGATCCTGCATTATTTACCAACCACAACAGTTTTTCCTTCGCCGGCGTGTGTATCTCTCCTAGTACTTTTCCCAGCTGCTCACACGCTTTGGCCGTCCCTCACGAGCTCCCAGAGTCAGGATCACGGTATTCCTATTCAGTGGCTCAGTGATTTGGCACCCAGAGAAAAAAACAAAGGCAATTTCAGAATTCTACTAACTCTCCAGAGGGAACTAAATAATAGCCCTCACCTCATGAGCTTCTTGTGGAGATAGAAAGTATTTGGTACGGTACCTGGCTTCCCAAGGGCTCAGTCACGGCCAGCTCTTTTCCTTAGGAGGGCCGTGTACTACCCAACCAATGGATTTTCATATCAGCTGGGACAGTGACATCGAAGCTTTCTGTGTGAGCTTCTTTGTAGTTGGAGAGTCTCGGGAATGCTCTGCAAGAAAAGAAACAGGTAGAAAGAATAGCAGGGTGGGGCTGAAAGAGCAAAGTTTGAACCCTCAATTTATCTCCTCCTTCCTGAGTGACCTCAGGGGAAATACTTAGTTTTGCCGAGTCCCAGGGCTTTCACTGGAGAGTGGGAATAACGCCTTCTCGCCGAGGCAGAATCAAATAAGAATGCTGGCAGCAGGTAAATTATGAAGCAGCCGACGTTCACCCTCATTTCTCACAGCAGGTTGTCATGAGAGCACCACATTGCTTCATAGCTTCTTGGGTGTTACTGAATCATTTTACTGGATGAGCTCTGCCAGCCTGCAGGGCCACCAGACCTGGCAGGCTCCATGGAGACCCCATAAGAAGGACTTTTCTTGGGTTATTAAAGCAACAGGTAATTTCCACTCAAGAGATCTGGTCAAGGAGGGGGGTTGATTTTGCAGAAGGCAGTGAAAACTCAGAAGTGGAACAAGGGCGGGGCAGCGGGCACACATGGGGGAGGAGGGAGGCCGTGTGGAACACAGAAGGCAGGGCAGAGACATTGCCTCTCCTGTTGCTCATGGAAGCCCCTTATTGGGGCTCTGGGGTCTATGAGGAATTCTGAACAGATGTGGCAAAAAACAAAATACCTTAGCACCTGTGCTGGGCTTGCACAAGGGTGAAATGGGGAATCGTGGCACCTTATGGACCATTTGAAGGGGAAGCAAGGAGTCCCCAAGAACCCCTTTAAGGCCTTGGCTTTCCTGCATTTCAGACTAAAGTGTTATTTTGACCAGTGTGTGACCAGGTAATGGCCTCGGTCTCTACGTAACTTTCCAGGCATAGATCTGGTCGTAAGAGTCTTAGACCATTCCTGCCAGTGGGAGGCTGCAGTGCTAGAGGCCAATGTGGGACTGATTTGAGGAGGGGGAACAGGCCCGGGGTCCCAGAGCTCAAGGTTCCAATTGCTGGGACGTATGGCTGTCCAGGGAACAGTGGAACCTGTGGTTACAATGATGGTCTGGGGAATCTGAGGACCTGATCCACCAAAGAGTCTTAGAAACTTAGGACTTTATGCTTGGAAAGTTGCCAGTGTTTCTGGAGTGGCTGCGCTTTTGGGTGACAGCCGCTGAGGAAATAAAAATATTAGGTTAGGACTGAGAGCCTGACCCAAAATCACCAGACCAGCTTTGTGGGAGACGCTGGCCAGGCCCAAGGCCAAGTGTATCCTTGGTGGAA
Organism: Phataginus tricuspis; assembly: GCA_029783875.1. Classification (NCBI taxonomy): domain Eukaryota; kingdom Metazoa; phylum Chordata; class Mammalia; order Pholidota; family Manidae; genus Phataginus; species Phataginus tricuspis. The sequence goes on from JAQQAC010023241.1 coordinate 1,520,271, forward strand.
AAGTAATTCCCAGGGAGGAAGCCTGGGATTGGATGAAGGTTCTTATGTCCCCAGTATATACAGACAGCTGAGCTTTTTTTTGCACACAGGATGCTATTCCTTTAAGACCCAGTCTGGGCCATATATGTCTCAATGTGTCATCATGGTGATGCTTTCCTTGGATGGCCCCATCTGGGAGGGAGAAAGAAAGTTTCTGCAGGGGCACCTGAAGTGGGCTTGGTTCAAGCAAAGTGCTCAGAAAGGGTTTGTGAAAAGGATGCATTTATCCTGTTCACCTCTGAGCAATTAGGGTGACATGGCACCTGGTGCCGCCCACTTCCCCTTTCTGCATTCGCTCTTCATGCCTGGTGCTGCAGACCATACCAGGAACTGGAAGCCTGCCTTTCTTGCCAGAGTCTTAGCACTCCTTTGCTGCTCTCATCTCTCACGTAAGGGAGAAAATCCGATCAACTTGATAAACATATTAATTCTAGAGTGTTAGGGATTTAAGGCTTCACCCCAACCCTGAGCGGCATGGGCTCGAGGTTCAGAGCTAGTCCAGCTGGGTATAAATCTGGATTCTGCCCACTGTTAACTGTGAGGCCATGGGCAACTTGCTTCATCTCTCTGAGCCTCAGTTTTCTCATCTGAAAAACAAAGATGCTAATCATATTTATAGCTATTTCCCAGGGACCATGGGATTAAGTGAAGTGATGAATGTAAAGCTCTAAGTACAGCAGTGGGCACACTGCAAACATTCCAATGCTGGATACCAGGGTGAGATTTTGAAACTTATTGATGTTATTTTCTCTTTTGCCTTTCAGAACATAGAACATTTACGTTAACTGGCTGGCATTCGAGTAGAGGAAGTGGAGGGGAGATTGGGGTTTGTTACAGAAAAACCCTCCACCATTGATTTTAGTGACCTCACTTCAGAATAGGGAGCTGCCAGGCAGCTTTCACTAGTGCAGAAGAATACACTGCAAAGACATGGTCTTTAGCAGTGGAGTGCTGGGGGAACCAGTGGTGGCGGTTGGGGTCATCTTCCTCTGGTATAGGCAAAACGGGTGCATTATCTGTGGGGAATTTAAAAACAAGAATAAAATGAACCCAAAACTGAATCTACATTTTTTTTTTTATTACCATGCACAGGCAATTTTAAACATTCTCTGAGATAAAATAGTCCTCTCCACAAAAAATAACGTTCTAAGTTTTAAACAATTAGTGCAATTACTGTTGAGTTTTAATTAAATACATGTGAACTTTTTAGGTTATTTTTATTATTCATCCTTTAATAAACATTGCATTCTCTGAGGTAAGTAATTTGGAGAACTCCCAGTTATGCAGTTGGCCCCTGACACATGTTTACCCAGCTACACAATTCATTTCAAAAGTAAACTCGTAATGATCTGGAACCATCCACACTCACTTCGGGTGCAGTCAACCCCTGTGGTACACAACATATTCTTTTTTGAAAAAAGTGGTATATCAATTTAATGAAATACTGTGTAATGATCAACAAGAATAGAGTAGACCTATATGTACTGATATAAAACAATCTCCAATATATACTATTCAATGAAGTAAGCAATATACAAAAACGTCTAAAAATATTTTGTGTAGTATATATGTGTGTGTGCGTGTGTTTCATACATGAATAGAATATCTTTCAAAGAACAGTTAAGAAATGCTATGGATTCAAAAGGCAGAATGATAGTACAGTGATTGTAAAGACAAAGAACATATCCTCGAACCACTTCAATTCTGTCATCCTGCGCGACTGCTTGGAGATTTTGTTCACGTTAAAAATTTAACACAGAGTAGCACTGTGGGTTGTGAGGCGTAATATTTTTGTTTGGTAAGTGCAAATTTTATTTCATGCATGAAATATTTTAGTGAATCCAAGTAATATATTTAACACGGGCATTTATTTTTCTTTTTAAGTTAATTGTTTTAACACTAAAGAACACATCAAAAAAGTAATGGCTGTTACTCATTATTATGTGATTCATAGATGAATAATTTTGTGGCGTGGTGAGGGGGGCTTGAAAAATGATTCGCTGCATGTGTCTGATATGTTGTATGCCTCTAACTTTTAATCAGAACTTAAAAATGCTTGTTGGGCATTATTTTTATTTTACCCTTACGAGATCTGCTCGAAGGTGCAGTTGAATCAACACTTGTAAATTGGTCACGTTTGGGACGTTCCAGGTGTGGATTCCAGAAGCACACGCCGTGCTGGTCCTACCGATCTCCTCACCACTGCCTTTCCTACCAAGAATGGCAGCAATTTTCCTACTTATTGGTACTGCAATTCCTGTAAGGATTCCTTTTATTCTCGAGCTGAAAGCCTGAACACCCGTGCTGTTGAGGCAGCATCTCAGGACGGTGGAGCCCCAGCAAAAGAACCACCCATGGGGGGCCCCCCGGCTTTGGTCAAGGGGGAGTTGGCCGGGATTTTGAGAACCTCAAAGTAGGGCGTGGAGCTCCTTCTCGGTGGGAAAAGGGGCTCAGCGGAGGAGCCAGGAATAAAGTGTTTGAGGACATCTCTCGATTTCCGACATGGATCCTGGTTCCCTGCCAGAGGGCAGGGCTGCGCTTGGCAGCACCATTTCACGCCATTCACAGCAGGCCCTCCCTCCCCCCTCCCCTGGTGAGCCCTGCATCCTGGAATCATAAAGGGCCTCTCTCCACCTGCTTTCTGGGACTTTGTAGTGGAGGTGCCCTCCTGCCGCAAAGCTTCCCAACCGATGGACAGAAGCTTCCCAACCGATGGACAGAAGCGTGTGCCAAGTGGATTTCAGCTGTGCCAGTATGATGTGACCTGCCTGCCTCCTTGGGGACTGGAGAGGAGCCTGTGCTGCCAGAGGTCCCGGGCCAATCACCTCCTACTTTGGTGCAGCCTCCCACCAGCGGGCCACGCAAATGCTATTCTGTCCGTGGGCCGTTTTGTGCAGAAGCTCAAGCTCCGCCTGAGGGGCAAAGACAGTGGGCTCCCCTTGGCTGTTCAGGAGAAATGGACCTGTTATGTGCAGAGAAGGAGAAGGTGTTCTGGCCTGTTTCCTTACCTTGAGAAAATGATCTGGTAGTGCTGTTGCTCCCAGATTCATTTGAGCGTTTTGCGACTCGGCAGCCTGTGGGTAGTGTGTGTGGCTCCCTGAAAACGCACCCCTCTTGTGGCAGAAGTTGAGTTATTATTGTTCTCTAGCTTTGGGTTGTTGTGTTGTCTCCACCCACAGCCTCTTAACACCCTCTCTTTGCGAAGTGCTCAGAGATGTAGCAGAGCTGTACTCGTGGCTGTTCTTATTCTCCCTGCCACAGAGGGACGGCTCCGTGGCTTCGGCGCACTGGATGTTTGTCATCTAAGAGGCGTCATAATAAGGAGGTTTGGACCCCCGCTCTGCAGCCATGGCACCCCCAGTGCCTGAGGGGGATGGTGACAGTTATAGTAGTTGTTGAGTTGTGACATGTGAGTGAAACACAAGTCAATAATTCCTTTTGGGGGATTTTTCAGTCATTGATTATGCCATCCAGGCTTCATTCACCATCTTCCCATGTGGGATGAATGGAGCACCGGGAGCATGGAGGGCTGGGAGCTGGAACATAAACTGTGGTTTGTAAAGTGCATTCAGCCAACAAATATTTCATTGAACGACATCTGTGTCGGGCACCGAGCTACGTACTGGGCATGCTTTCCTTGGCAAGATAGAAAAGTTATTATAAAGGCGAAAGAGATTCCTGTAGGCAAAAGTTGAAGGTCTTTTGAAGTTATCCAAAGGTGCTTATTTAAAGGAAGATGTAGAACAGTGTCCATCTTCTATGTTTGTAAATACGTGTGGCCTAATTCTCTCTAAACCCCTGGGTCTGCGTCTAGCACTTGGAGAGCTCAGGGCCTGAGCACAGATGGAGGCCGTCAATTGTCCAAGTATTAAGGAATAGAAACCAAGCCTACAAGCAGCTAAATAAAATGTGTTCTGTGCTCTTACTTTCAAAAAAATATACATTCATGAAAACAAAGTTGAAAAATGTGTAAAGCTCTAACTTTTACATGACCAAAACCCAGCAGATAATGACGATGGCTGGATCAATCATTACTGCACGTTTTAAATGTTCTTTTGTTCTGTTTGAGTGATTAACAAAATGAAGACACACACAATTTATTTATACTTATTTATAATTTATACTAATTTATACTTATTTCCTTGACTTAAATTTTGCCTTCATTTCAGCATGATCACACATCCCGTCATCATAGTGAACGTTTTCACATAATTTTGTTCTATTGACAGTGATGAGAGCTAAAGGACCTTAAAAAGGTAAGTGTATTCAAAGTTTGCAAAATTTGAATTTATTTTCATAAAAATGTGAAAGCATAAAAAACGAATTGTTTCATATGTATTCTCAAAGAAAGGCATTTTTCTTATAAAATATGAAAATCAGAATTTGAGATATAAAAATTATAATTAGAAAATGTGAAAAAGTTAAAACAAGAGTATTTAAATAAAATGGAATTTTAAATTTAATTTTCTGAAAATTAAATGAAGTCTCACTCACTTCTTGTAAGTAATACTTCACATTTCTGACATTCGACTCTCACCTAGTTGCTAATATAAACGACCTGTGTCGTGCATCGCCCGTGTTTCACTGAGCCCGACACAGACACCAATTTAAGAGCACCAGAAATCGTGAGACGTTGCTCCACGTTCCTCAGCTGCCACGTACATTGGCTGCAAATGCCGTGGTAATTCTCCAGGAATTGGAACAGGAAATGAAGCAAGGAAACGGATGGTAGGTCTGCTGGAAATGATTTGTTATGCAAGAATCTGTTCATTCATGCCGCCTGAGGGGAGGGTTCACGTGTTAGTCTGTCCTCTCACCTCTGCGTATCTGCTGCTCAAATCCTGTGCATCCTCTGGAATGCCGTCCTGTCCCACATCAGCAGCCCAGGGTAGCCCACAGACCTTTACGGCACTTGGAAGCAGTGGGGGTTTTCTTTTTCCCCAGGACATCCGGCAAAAGATAGGAAGCCATGGGAAGCGGTTTCCTGGTGCCAGGGCGGTGTTAGCTACAGAAGTGGGTGTTTTGGGTTGTGTGAGGCTTGGCCAGCCCCAGCACTGGATCCCAAGTAATGGAGGGGCCCCTGTGAGCATTAGCACACCTACGTGTGTGTACGTACAAGTGTGGAGCTGTCTAGGCCTCAGGTCTCAGGGCAGGATTCCTTTTCCGGGAGTTCCCTCATTGCGCCGGCCACTCATACAGAGCAAGATGCCAGGGGAGATTTCGCACTCAGGGGGTGACTCTTCTTACTTTGGGTGGCTTCCCGAGCCCAGCTCTGCCCCTCCCTCTCCCAAGGTGGGGCCCTTCAAGGGGCCTGGCCTGCTGCCTGGTGTGTTTCCGTGCTGGGGGGTTCATGGAGCAGTGCCCAGTTGGGACTGGGGTAAAGGCGGCGCAGTGGGCTTGGAGGAAGAGTGTCTGCTTGTGGTTTGCATGAAGTTGCAGTATGTGTGGGCATTGTAGGGAGGCCTACTACTCCCCGGGAAACCTCTCTCAAGGCTGGGCTGCTCTATATGGGCTTCCTGGCTGCAGCACAACGGCTGCTTTTACCCTAGGCTGTGCTAGCGCTGACCAGCAGAGGAGATGGGGGCCCTTGGGGCTGATTCCCAGAAGTGCTTTTGTGTGAGATTCACAGATAACAATTACCGCACTGTGTTTTCATCTGTCCTGAGGCTGGTTTCAAAGCTGACCTGGAATACGCTACACTGCACGTGAGAAAGAAGTTATGTTCCATTGAAATACATCACCGTACTAGTGGAATAGTGATGGTGGTACCAGTCACGGCTGACGGCATTTATCAGGTATCTTTGCTATACTCAGAGGCAGGGAGGGCGATAGGCTGGACATATGGGGTTAATCAACCAGCCAGGACACCATGAGAGGTGACAGGCCAGGTGTGAGGTGGCAGACCAGGCATATTAAAAACCACCAGGCCCACTTTTGCCACTCAGCCTACCCTAGGGCCCCAGCCCTGGGATCTGCTCAGTGGTGCTGCAGCCTAACTCCGCCTGAAACCTGTCTGATCTTGCCTTCATCCTCTGTGGTCCTGAGCTCACTTCCTATTTGCTGGGTCTTTTTTCCAGCAGACCCTGAGCATCATGAATTCGTTTCTGACCTGACACCTTCACCAGGACTCCTGATTGCTCTCTTAGTTAACTGCGACGGTCCCGGAGCTTCCCGCCACGGCCCCTGCCTCCTGCCAAGGACATAAAGCAAAATACGGGGAGAAGAGGTTTGAACTTCTTACTCCTGAAGGTTTGACAGATTGAGAGAGACATTCCCATGTAGAATGAGCGTACAAGCAAAACGTGTTTAACAAAGTGAATGCGTAAGTACATGGTAAGGCACATGCAACATTTTGCGTGGGTATCCACTTAACAGAGGGCCGCCAGGGGAGGAATTCCACACCCAGCCCTGCAGGTAAGAAGTGGCCCAGTCCCTCTTGGACCACCTTGGCAAAGCCTCACAATTTGAAAAGCTTCCAAGACTCTCACAATGAAAACGCATGACGGTATGACTCCCACTATGCATTTGTCTCCTCCGCAAACTGAGCTTCGTGTCTGCGGAAATTAGGTATGTCTAACAACACATTTAGAATATATTTAGTTGTACTGTAATGCAGTTGTTCTCAAGGATATTCCATTTTCTCTGGTTTCACAGATGTTTTGGTTGGGTTTTATTTTTTAAACTGCCTTAGCCAGAAATGCCTTCTTGCAGAAACAGCAGGTTCATTTCCATTCACTATTTCACTTTGGCCAATTGCTTGACTTCGTTTAGTGCCCCATGCTGGAACTCGGTCTCCCTGGGGCCCCCACATGCTTCCCTCCCGTTAGCGCCACTGGGGGCCACAGCAGGCAGATTGGGGCCAAGGGAAGGCGGACGCCCGTGGCTGTGCTGTGGGGCAGCCAGCATTGCAGCGTGGAACGCTGGTGCGCGTGAATGGTTGTAAATGGAGCTTTGCAAGCCATATGCTGCCTTTGACTGTTTACATTGAGACACACAACATCTCGTTATCAAACAAGGCAAGACACAACATTCAGCAGTAGGAGACAGCAGCCACAGTGAGTGTCAGAGTCTTCTCCATCCACCTGCTGTTGCCTGGATGCTTAGTCTGGCAGAAATTCAGACCAGAAGGTCATTGTGGGGAAATGAGGCTGTGCCTTGTGCTGTGACTGAAAGGCTGTTTCAGAATGTAAGGGGCTCTCTCTGCACTCCAAAGCAGAAAAATATTTGGACTTCTGCTGCCTGGCTAGATTATTCCTCCAGAAACTTGTTGAGGCCCTAAGCTGAGCCCCATTTACCCTCAAGGGCTTCTCAGGTCAACAAAACTGAAATCCTGGGAGGCGGGCAGCTTTGAGGCCCATCTGTGAAAAATTGTGGCTGAGACAGTACAATGGAGGCCGACGTGGAGCCCAGTGGGTGCCTGTGCAGAGCCTGGCTGCCTGCTTTGCCAGGTGGGTGGGCTGTCACCCAGCGGGGCCTGATGCCTGAATGCACAGTTATGTTGGGTGTTGGGGCACGGGCTTGACCTTGCACTGTTGCTCTACCTGACGCAGCGTTTTGTGACCCGGGTGGAGGTTGGGGGGGAATCTCCCCTGTTACAAGTTCTGCAGCGCTGAGGTTCCAGCTCAGGTGAGAGAGAAAAGCCCTCCCTCCTGGCTGGAGGGCAGAGCAGAAGGAGAGGAAGAGAGGTGGACCCTTTGCCTGTGGCCAGACCACACCTACTTCAAAGCAACATGGATTCGGGAGGAGCTGTGCTCTTGCTAAACTTCCTGGCAGGAAGGTTAAGTGTCAAAATGTTCTTTCATGTTAAGAGAGAACAGAGGGAGAGGTGAAGGTGGAATGTCAGACCAGAGCCTCCATGGAGCGCTCTTCTGTAACCTCTGAAAGAATGGGGTTCCCACTGGGCAGGCACCTTATGGAGGTCTGATGAGTCTATGTAAGTGTCTAATGAGGGAACTGGACTAGAGGGATTTTAGGGTCCACTCTGCGCCTGACCGGCTATATAGCCAGTCCAAGGGGGAGTGCAGGCTTTGTCTGCCTGGGAGACCTGAGTTTAAGTTGCATCTTCCGTGTCTTGATTGCTGTGCAGTGTGGGGAAAGTACTTAACCTCTCTGAACCTGAGTTTCCTCATTCTTTAAATGGACAGTTGGTATGAGAAGTAGTCTGGTACTGAGTAAATGGTGGTTGCTTTCCCTCTGTCTCCTTCTTTGAGTTGGCAAAGGCCAGGGGCAAAACAATCCCTCTACCTCCCAAGTACCCTCCTCATCTACCACAGACACAAGTCTCCTTCCCACACCAGGAGGAGGGATCTTCAGCTATGGTGTAATTCAAACGGAAGGCACCGTCTCTGGGAGGACAGGTGTAACTCAATGCCACCTGTTGTCTGATTCTCTCTCTGCCGGGCCAGCTCAGAGCCCTCTGCCAGTGCCTAGGGACCTGAAATGCCCACGACCCTCATGACACCCTCAAAGGGGGCTGGCCCCTCTGTGGCTGGCAGAGCTGGGTTTCCTATGGGCTTCCGTGGCACTCGGTTCTGAGAGCACATCATCTCGCCTGGTGCGGCCTCCTCCTGCCCCACGAACGCCTGATCCGGGGTCTCCAGAGGAGATGGGAAAGAAAGGGGAAGGAAAGAGCTTTCAGTCACCCTGACCTCAGTTAAAGCCTCAGCTCTGCTGGTGATTAGCTGGGCGCGTTAGGCACGTCCCTGAACTCAACGTCCCAGAATTCTAGTCTGTAAAGCAGGGATATTAATTTCTTCTTGGCAGGAGTGTTGTAAATATCAAAGGTAGTGAGGTATCTGGCACACGGGAGGCATTTGGTAATAATATCCTTGTTATTCTGAGCAGTGTTCTCATGCGCTTAAATCATTTTCTTTAAATAATTAGAACAGTGCTTCTCAAAGTGCATGTGGCTCCTGGACCAGGGGTATTAGCAACACCTTGAGCTCATTGGAGATGCAGATTCTCAGGCCTCACCGGGGACTACTGAGTCAGAGACCCTGGGGTTGGGACTCAGCAAGCTGTTTTTACAAGAACAACGTAATTGGAGAATCTCTGAATTGGAAATAGTTTTCAGAACCTCGTCTTTCAAGTTCATTTCTTTTGCCAGCCTGACTGTGCTCAACTCGGTCCTGGATGTGATCAGGGAGGGGTTACAGACTCGGGGGCACAGACCTGTGGGCTGGGCTGGGTGACACGTGCCTGAACGCAGGAGAAGGGCTCTGGGACCTCTGAGTCCCATCCTCTTCCTGTGCAGACGGGGGCCTGTGGTCAGCGTTCTGGGTCTTGCCCCCACGGGGAGAGCAGCCCTCCTTCCCTCACCAGGGGGCAGAGTGTGCGGATCTTGTGCCCAGCTGTCCACCTTGGCCCAGTGAGCCTCGCGGGCATATGTGCCACTGACTACACGGCTCTGCCCCAAGAACGTGTCCCGTGGATGGATGCTGCCAGCGCGGCCCGACCAGCATCTCACCTGAGCCCAGCGTACCGTGTGGAGGGCTCTAATTTTAGGGGAAACCTGACGCCTCGGTGTTACTGCGTTCTGTCTAGCAATCTTTCAAAGGACGTGCTGACTCTGTTGTGTGGTTTGTTACCATCCTCCTCGCTGAATTATTGAACCAGGGGCATAGCAGGCAAGTAACACGAGCAGCCCTTGACTTTGAGTTCTGTGAGCAGCTGTCATTCCTGAGGGTCTACTGGGTGCCAGTCATTCCACAAGGCTCTGTCAAGTATTTGAAGCCCAAGGTGGTTTCTGTTCTGAGAATGGAACGTTTCCAATAGCTACCCAGAGTTTTTCAAGCAGTTCTCTGTGAGTCCTCAACATTTTACCTCTCTTTTCAGAAGTGGTGTGGTTTCGGAGTGAGGCAGATTTGGATCTGTGTTTGGTCCTGCCACTCACTCTGTGTGACCTGGGGAAAGTTACCGAACATCTCTGAGGCTCACTCAGTCGCCTTAACATTCCATTGGAGACAAGGATCATTGCAGGGCTGTTGGGGAGACGGCAAGAGATCGGTAGTATGGTGCTTGGCACATGGTAGGTGATCCACGACCTGGAGTCATTATCATTATGTCGGGGTTTGCTTCCGGGCACGGCCCTGGAAAGACAGTGTATCTCACCCCATGGAAAATTAACTTCGAAGTAACTATTTCAACATTTTAATGAAAGAAAGATGAAAAAGCTTTCAGGACTAGAAAGCAGAGGTCCTTCCAACAATGTCTGTGCTTCTTGTTTCATCATCCATCACAACGTACCCTGCTGGCGAACCCCCCAGGGCACTCCTGGACACCAGGTGGGGGACGTGTGCCCCAGGCCGCCATCGTCCAGCCTGTCAGGCACCTGGGAACTGACTCAAGATGCTGGTGAGCGTCGCTGCCTGTTCTCATCCATGAAACATTCGCCTGGAACCACTTGACTGACGGCACCAAATGCTCTGGCCAGACGACTGAGGACCCGGCTCTCGGCTTCTCAGTGTGATCTCGTAGGTCGGCTCACTCGGACCCTTTGGGGTGGATCCCACTGTCCACATGCAAGGGCGAGCGAGGCAATGTCTAGAGAATCCCTGGGCTTCGTGGGGGAGAGGAGCGACACGGCCTGGCTGAGGGTGGGTGTTCGTTATTCCCAGGCTGCTCGGCCAATCAGGTGCTTGGAGCGCAGGGCTCGTGGTTCTGGAAAATCAAAAGGGCTCTTAACTATGACACCAAACAGCAGAATAAACTTGTAAGACCTTTAGATTCTTTTCGCAGGGTGACAGCTTTTTGTTTCATAGACACTTGTTTGTGTTTTGCATGGTTTTTATTGCGGTAAACTACACTTCCATAAAATGTACCCTTTTAACCATTGTTACAGTGATATTTAGCACATTCAGACTGCTGTGCAGCCATCCCCATCGCCCATCTCCAGAACTTTTTCACCTTCCCAAATTGAGACTCTGTTCCCATTAAACACTAAGTTTCCATATGCCTCCTCCTCCTGAGCCCTCGTAAGCACCGTTTATTCTTTTGAAACTTTGGTAAAGACCAAAGGAGGCTTCTAGAAGATGGTGGAAGCTACTTCAACTAACCCTCTCCTTCGATAGTATTTTTCAGAACCCTGTCTTTCTTACTACAGGACCTCTGGCCCCTTAGATGTTGGCACAAAACAAAGGTTTGATTGTATGCGGAACTATTTTGCACTTTTGGAGTAATTGTGCATGACTTCATTTTGCCCATGCTGAAAAGAGCAATATAATGTTTATAAAACAGCACTTGGAAAGAAGAAAGGCTTGGAACACACCACTGTCTTCCTGAGCTGATGACAGCTGTTATTCAGTGGAAACCGTGGTGGAAACAAAGAGATACTGCAGCAGTGTTTTAACGTGAGCATTTGAAGTGGCTTCCTTCCAAAGCCTGGCGGATGTAGGTACCTGGGATCTCTGGCCAGAGCCTCCTGCACTGTCTTGATTTCTTCCCTATAGCTTTGTTGATGCAGCTGTGGAGAAGTCTGGTGTGCATCCTGAATCTGCAATTGCTTTCACTCGCTTGGAGGCAAATGTTTCTAGGTTATGTCACTGTGTCTTCCTGAATGGTTGACTGTTCCAGTTCCAGGGCATTTGTTGTATTGAGCAAGATTTTCATTGTTGAGAAGATTCAGAATCTCAGGGGTAGAATGACAGCCGACATACACATTTCAGTGGAAAACTATAAAATACAAAGGAATCTGGGGGCATTTAAGAGAAATTGAGAAATTTTCCCCTAGGAAGGGTGAAAAACATCAGTGGTGTTCTTTTAAAATTTGCAGCGTGCAGGTTGGCCTACTTGGGGCCGTCGGCACCTTATCCCAGACCTAGCTCACCACGTCTCGATACTGATTCACCGTGGGCCCTGCTGAGTCATTTCACGTCTCAATTTTTTTCCACCAATAAAATGGGGTAAACAATGCCTGCCCTGGTTGTAAGACTCAAATGAGAAAACATGAGAAAGTGATTTGAAAATCATAAAGTGCTTTCCACGAGAACTGCAGGGGCCTAGTGGTGAGCTGGTTCGGACAGCACCTCCCAGTGGGGCGCCCAGCAGGCAGAGGTGTGTGTGCGGATGTCAAACCCCTCCGCCTCCCCTGGCTGTGACTGATCTACAGACATTATCGCTTCCCAAGAGAGCCGTGACAGAAGACAGAAGTGGATGCAGAGGCCTGGTGGGGAAGAGTCTCTGGCTCGTGAGCATCTCCAGAATGGCCACCCTGCAGTGGGGTAGGCTGCTTAGTTGAATCCCCTGTAGATCAAAGATTCCATGAGGGCGGGGGGTCCACAAGGAGCCTCCTGTATCACCGGTTCCTCGCACATGGATTGTCTCTGACATCCCTTCTCAGCTACTCACTAGCTCTGTGACCCCTGTTTTCCTACCCAGCAAATAGGAATTTAAGTTGCCCTTCCGAGGGAGTGGCTGTCGCAGCATGCAGTCTGGGGGTGCTCAGAGGCGGGGGTCCTGGAGTCTTGTCTTAACCGGTTCTTGAAGCAGCCTTCCAGAGGGGCTGATGTTCTGTTTTGTGTTGCTTCCTTTATTCCTGATTTATTGCTCTGCTGTTTTGCTCTTCAAGTCCGTCAGCGTCATCACGGGCAAATACTTGATCAGAGTCGTGTACTCGAACTAAGAAACCTTGGCGCTAAATTTCTTTGAACCCATGTTTACTTAGTTCACCAAATTGAGCGATGGGGTTTTTGGCTTTCCTTTTTGGGACAAGGGTATTTGGCCAACTGGTTTCAATGCAGAATTTGGGATGGGTGAGCGGCATGTAATTCTATGTTTAAGTAAGCATGTCTACACGGAGTTTTGTCCTGTAGATAGATATGGGACTAGGTGGTATATGAGCTCCTGTCAGGACACAGCTGGGGGTCCTGTGAGACAGCATTGGGCCAGCATGAAATGGCCTCCTTTCCAAAGGCATAGGGGTTTCAGGCCCGAGCTGGGGGCCTAGGAGTCCAGCACAGATGGGGCGATGAGTGAGGTGGGCAGGGTGGGCTGGCCTGTGCTGTGGGGTCCAAAGCAGGGAAACACTGTCCCTCTCCTGAGCAAGGGAGGCCATGGGGCAAGGGGAGTTCCAGAACCTGGGGGAGGCTTGGGGTAGATGCTGGGTTCTGGGAAAGTTTGGGAATGGGACTGAGCAAAGGGGCTGAGAGGGATATGGAGGCATCACAGAGAACCATGGTGTGTGTGCTGTGCTTGTGTGTAATTTGGCGGAGGCAGGGAGGGAGCCTTCCCAGCGGGACAGCAGCAGAACCGAGGGGACCACAGAGAGAGACCCAGCTGGGCAGGTGTCCGAGGGAGCTGTTGGGATGTGGCTACAGGATCCTGGAAAGCCGGATAGCCCACTCCCCTCCTGGGGGCTCAAATCCCCTAAAAATGGCCCCAGTGGTTGGGGAGCCTACCCCTGGTACCTGTCAGGGCAGGACAGACGCTACCTCCTAACATAGCCAGCTTGATCCATTCTTTATTTTTCCATTGGATTGTATTTGAGGCACAACTCACAATAAAACACGCACGTACTCGATGCACAGCTCAGTCAACTGTCACATTTGCACCCACTAGTGTCACCAACCCCCAGATCAAGATAGAGAATGTTTCCACCATCCCAGCAGGCTCATCACACGCCTTTCCGGGGAACAGTCTCTCTTCCGGTCCCAGGGCCTGTTCGTAAAATCTGTGTCTGTGGAATCGTACTGCTGTCACTTGTTTGTGCCCGGCTCACACATGGAACAGCTCCTCGTGGTACTGAGCCTCTAGCGTGTGTACCTCTGCTCCGCCCCCACCTTAACTCAGCTCCCAGGGGGCCTCTCCCCTGACCCCCACAGCAACGGGACCCCCCCAGTGGGTGCGTGCTTCTGCTGCCCTCAAAGGACGTGCCGAGAGCCTGGAGGTGACCTTGAGAAAGTCGCTTGACCTTCCTGGGCTTCAGGTTTCTCCTTCTCGAGATGAAGTTTGCATCGGATGCCCCTTGCTCAGGTCATCAGCGCACCCTCTGTGCATGTGGAGTTCCTAACTCAAAAGTCTTGGCTGCGTACGTGTGTTTTTATCCCATCTTGAAGTTCAACCTTCCTGTAGACTTAATTTATTTTATACCCTGGGTTTGAAACAAGTCATTTCAACAGCAAGGACTCTAGACTGGTAGAGGGCTGACTTTATGCTGACTGACAAGGGGCTTCTTTTCCTCCAGCTGACCTTGGTTGCTTGCCCCTACCCAGAGGTGAAGGGCTGTCTGGAGGTCCTCTCTATAGAAATTTCTAGAAGTGGATGAAAAGAACACTTCTGTTTGGAGAGTATTTTGATTTCTTGGTTCAGTAGTTTTGGAAAATCTTTAGACTCAGAGCTCTTTGCTGCATCTACTTCAAGAATGAAGACCATTCTCAGCACCCAGACTGTGGACATTCCAGAAAATGTTGACATCACTCTGAAGGGACGCACGGTTATTGTGCAGGGCCCCAGAGGAATCCGTGGAGGGACTTCAGAAACATCAATGTAGAGCTCAGTCTCCTTGGAAAGAAAAAGAAGAGGCTCCAGACTGACAAATGGTGGGGAACTAGAAAGGAAGTGGCTCCCGTTTGCACTATCTGTAGCCACGGGCAGAACATGATGAAGCTTTCCTTACAAGGTGAGGTCTGGGTGTGCTCACCTCTCCATGAATGTCGTTATTCAGGAGAATGGGTCTCTTGTTGGAATCCAAAATTTCTTGGGCAAAAAATATATCTGCAGGGTTCAGATGAGGCCAGGCGTTGCTTGTTCAGTATCTCAATCCCAGAAAGATGACTTGATTCTTGAAGGAAATGACATTGAACTTGTATCAAATTTAGCTGCTTTGATTCAGCAAGCCACAACAGTTAAAAATAAGGATATCAGAAAATGTTTGGATGGTATCTATGTTTCTGAAAAAGGAGCAGTTTAGCAGTCTGATGAATAAGATCTAAGTTGTGCAGCTACAGAAACAGTGGATGCTGGATGATTCCTTAGACTTGTTTGTGGTATTTTAAAAATACAATACAAGTCTTATTGATTTGGGGAAAAAAAAAAAAGAAAATCTTTAGACTCAGAAAAACCTCTTTTGCAACTCAGTTCAAAATGGGCCCTTGGGTCCGCAGGAGAGGAAGCCAGCTGTCTATTATGCTTGAGAATTTTTGTGTCCCTTTGTCCCCCTAACCTTCTGTACCCACCCCCCAACCCCTCCCCCATGGTAACCACCAGTCACTTCTCAACGTCTATTAAGTCTACCGCTGTTTTGTTCATTCTGTTTTGCTTTGTTTTTATATTCCACAAATGAGTGAAATCATAGGCCAGCTGTCTAATGGCAAAGCTACCCTCAGCTGCCGACTGTCAGCCAGCTCCCGGGCTGCGAGGCTCAGGGTTTCCCACCTGTAAAACGGGCGAACAATTCCTGCTTTGTGTTGCAGGACGGTCATGACCATCAAATAAAACAGCGATGCCAGAAAAAAGGCACTGTTACAGTGAGTCTTTGGCGTGGGTAAGTAAACCAGGGATTTGGCCAGGGCTCAGCTGGGTAGTGGACTGATCCGGTTTCTGTCTCCCGGCGTGATCAGAGCCTGGCGCTGGTGGAGGGCTCTCCCTCTGCCCCACCTGCTCTTCTCTCCTCCCCAGCACCTCCCCTTTCTTTCACCCCTGCTGCTGTGGGCTTAATGAGCCCCCTGCACCCATGGCCCCTCGCAGGAGGTCCCCTGGAGTCCAGCTGAGGAATCTGGCCACCACACCACCTCCTGGAAGCACTGTGGGGCTGCCCCAGGAGGCCATGGCGTGCTGAGCTCGGTGACCCGTACACGTGGGCTTTTATTGCTATCAGCTGGCTTGGGATATTTAGAGCCATGGTGTATTATGACTGGACGGGACTTAGATTTCTTAATTGAAAGATGAACACCCTGCAGCCCTGAGAAGCTGAGTCCCCTCCTCAGGCCCCACAGTGTGTCTCCCATTTGTCTTTGCATTAGCTTTAAACCTGCTGTCTCTGCTCCCATTTATGTGGGGTTGCCTTTTCTTAAGCTCTTTGAAGACATAGACGAAGCCTCACACAGGTACTTGATATTTATTTTTGATCAGGTTAAATAGTTAGTAAATATTTGTTGCAGTTAATGGAAGGCTCAAAGAATAGCTGCATCATGCAATGCATTCTTGCATGTGAATTATTGGTGACGAGGCCCAGCCTTGGCCACAGGGCAGGGGACCCTGGTGCCCCCGTGTGTTTGGTAGTGCCTTCTGCCATTGTTGGTAGCAGAGAGGGTCAAGGCCGAAAGTGCAGCGGAGAAGAAGGGGCTCGTCTCTGATCTGTCTTGGCCTCCTGTGCTCCAAACATCCTTGAAACGCTACCTGCAAGTGACTGGAGCTTTAAATGGAAACGTCAACCCTCTCTTCGGTGGGATGGAATGTTCTGCTTTTCCCGTGGATGACATCCTTTCTAATACGTCCTCTGCAGGTGACTTCATCCGCGTAGCACCTGCAGCACCAGCAATGGGCTCACAGATAATAAGAACTTGGATTTTACTCTTTCATTGTGTCATTTGGCTCCCGGCTTCTGAGTCTCAGAGTCATAACCTAACCCAAAAACAAGGGGCTATCTTCTGAGTTCAGTTTAAGAATATCTCCTGACCTCCAGATTCTTGGGGAATGGTGGACCCCAAGTCTAGGAGCCGCACCGGGCCAGGTTGGGAACGAAGCTGAGAACAAAGCATCTCTGTAGCGGGGCTGGGCTGTGGGGGACGTCCTCTTCTCAGACAGGCTGCGGTCAGTGCTGGGTCCTTTCCAGTGCCGGATGGCATCTGCACGCCCCTGCCGTGTCTGCGTGAGGCTCTGTGTTGACCGAGAAGCTGGAACAAGGTCCCCCGGTCCCCAGCACTGCTGGAGAGCTGTGCTGCCCCACACCACTGGGCTCATTAATAATTCAAGGCCAGTTGACTCTGTCTATATAGACCCAGATTAGACGTGGTGCTGTTCATTTGCTTAAAATAGAGACACAAGCCCCACACCTAGAGGGAACTGATCAGGGTTACTTCCCGGTCTCCCTTAATAGATCTTGGAGTTGCTCTTCACGTGATAGAGAGGGAATCGATAAGCGTGTCCCCCAAGGTAGTTTCCAAGAATAGTGTGGCTGTTTCCCAGTCAAGGTTGCCTCACCACCAAAGCTCACTTGAGGTTCAGACTGCAGTGATTTCCCTTGCAGAGGAGGCATCTGATAATTTCCATGGCTTCCTGGGGTCTCCATGGCTGCTGCTGGACTGGGCTGGAAGGGGCCTCGTTTCCATGAACACTAATGACATCAAACATTCCACGTAAAGCTGTGGCTGTCCATCTCTCAAGTTCCCCTTTATAAACGCATATCTGAGAGGTCACAGGCAATGGGAAAGAGAGAGAGCCCACCCACTCTGTCCTGTGTCCGGGCTGCTGGCCTTCGCCAGAGGGGTCCTCACTCTCCCCGAGGTGTGTGACCTTGGGCCCCCCATGCCATGGAGCTGCTGAGGGTGGTTGGTCATTTCCAGCTGCACCTTCCTGCATATACCCCTCTTAGCCTGTCCCTTCCAGGGGCTCCACATCTCACATTGGCCATCCCTAGGCTGGTGGTCCCTCCTCAAGTCCCTGAGTGGCACCTGACCCAGGGTCGTCAGGTCTGGGGGGCGAGGAGGTTGGACCTCAGGCCAGCTCAGCCTCCCTCCAGAGCAGCAGGGCCTTGCCCGGGCCGCTCACCATCTTCACTTACGGCCTGCGTGGTCTTTGGAGTACTTGTCACCCCCTGCGTCTCAATCAGTTTGGGCTTATATATCAAATCATGGCAGACTTGGTGGCTTCTGCAGCAGAAATGTATTTCTCATGGCTCTGGAGGCAAGGAAGTCCAAGAATAAGATACTTGCAGGTTTGGGACCAGGTGAGAACCTGCTTCCTGGTTTGTAGACACTGTCTTCTTGCAGTGTCCTCACATGGCAGAGAGGGAGGATGCAGACGCACACGTACCCTCTCGTAAGGGCACTGATCCCATCACAGGGGCTCCATCCTCATGACCTCCCAGAGGCCCCACCTCCTAACACCATCAGACTGCGGGTTAGGGTTTCAATGTATGGACTTTGGTGGGGACACAAACATTTAGTCCATAAAACAGGTCAGGTGCCTGGGTATGGAACCCCTCCCCCAAGCTCCCTTCCTCAGAGGGTGAGGGCAATTTGGGGCACAGAATTGTGAGGGGTTCATCGGGGATTGCCTCTAAGAGAAGATGTTTGCTCTGAAACAAAAGAGGGTATCTGAGAATACCAGGTTAGTCAAGGGATAGCTAAATATAATCCCAAGGCCTAGGCTGGTCTATCTCTGTTTCGAGGACTAGCCTAATGCTGGTCCAGCCCTGGGCATGTGTGTCTGTCCTTGTGGGGGCTTGCTGGGGGGGTTTTAGTTGTTTTGTGATTAACCTTAGGTCAGAGGTTTCCGGAAAGGCTGGTCTGCTACTGAAATAGCCTAGCTGTGCCTCTGTGCATTGCTTCATATGTTCAAAAGACATTTATTAAATAATTGAAATGTGCTAGGCTCTTGGGACACAAGGTGAAAAATAAACGTTGTTTCAGCCTTCAGATAACTTGCAGTCTTAAAGAGCCTATAGGCAAGGAAATAGGTGTGTAGGTTAGTGATTGCTGTGTAACAAATAACTGCAAAAATCTCAGTAGCATACAATAAACATTTATTTTCACGGGTCTGTGGGTCAACTGGGTGGCTCAGTTTCAGGCTGTAGGTCTCTGGGAGTTGGCTGGGCCGCTTTCACTTCATGGTTGTTCATAGCAAGTCCCAGGCTGAGGGGCAATGAAGACCTGGCAGTAGACTCTTCTGATGACGACAGAGATTCAGAAGAACAGGTGGAAACATGCAGAGCTATCAAGGCCCAGGCCTGGACCCAGTACCCTGGCTTTTCTGCTCACCCGCCCCCGGCCAACCCGGGCAGCCCTGGCCCACCTGAGGTCAAGGGAGAGCATTCCTCCAGGGCATGGAGTCTGCCTGCCCTGCTCTCGCTCAGGGAGGGTCAGATCTCCCTCTCTGGCTCAGGCCAGCACACTGTCTGAGCCTTGGGCGTAGCCCAGGACACGGCAGGGTGTGGCCGGCTTTGCATCTGGGGAAGTGTTTCCCCTCAAGTTCTTCACCAGCGTCAGGCGCCACTGAGGTGGCCTTAGAAGCCCCCTCTCTGCAGGCTTCCCCTTCGGGCTGGTGGAGCCACAGGTCCCGCATTCTCTGGAACACAGTTGTCCTTGTGCCAGCCTCCTTGTCCAGGCCACCACCATCTGTGCCCTAACTGTTGAAAAAGCCTCCTAACCGGTCCCTCTGCCTCCACCCTTGCTGTTCCCCTATTTCTTCTCCACATACCCCCCAAATGAACTTCCTAGCATGCAACTCAAAACGTGTCATTTTCTGCTGAAACCCTGCCAAGGCTTTCCACTGAGCTGAGGGGAAAAAAAGAAAACACTCCTTAGGGTGGCCTCTGGTAAGTCCAGACTATTTTCAAAACAATGCTGAGGCATTCTTTGCCTATTCTACTCTCCGTCTGATGAGTCACAGTTGAGTTTCCCACAGGCTTCATGATAGTGCAACGGATTGAATTCAGAGGGAGAGGTGAGAATTTTGCTCTTAAGCTAGACACTAAAGAGAATTAAGAAAACGTAAAACAGTACCATTCTTTTCACTATTTCTTTTTGGAAATAGTCATCTTTCATAAAAATAAATATTTTATGTTAGCATATAGTGAGCTGAACTATTGCTATTTTAAAATGAATTAATAAATAATAAACTTTTTCCTGTTTAATTTCTAAGACAGTAAATATTGATAAACATAACCCCACATGAACAAAAGCTCTTTGGGGGTTTCCGTAATAGAGATTTTTCAGGCTGTAAAGATTCCTGAGATCAAAAAGCTTGAGAACCATGGGTATAGAGTATTTCTTAAACTTCGTTGATCCAGAATGCCCCTCCCTCTCCCTTTTAAGGTCAGGTGGCAACTTTCAACATCCGTTGGCAGTAGTGGTGCATTTGGGCAGTACTGGAACCGATAATCTTTTGTGGAGCAGGAGGCAGTCGTTTTGTCGCAGATAATAATTTGGGATGCGGGGTCAGTTAACTTGAGTTCAACTGGGGCTCCGTCACTTAGTAGCTGGACACGTGGGCACATTACTTGACCTTCTGGGCCACATTCTCCTCAGCTGTATGATGATAAGAGTGTTCCTGCTGGGATTACCTGCCCTCTAGGTCTGTAATGTGATCACACAGAAGACTGTATGTGATGGTGCATACAAGTCCCGGCCCCGGGACTGCAGTGTAATGCTACTCTACTGTGACTGTAGCTTATTTCAAAACGACAACAATAATAAAAGAAACGTTGACCCAGAGTCCATGAAGACTGGAGGAAGAATTTACTTTGAACGTGAGGAAGACAGTGGGAGTTAGAGGAAAGGGCTGCTCTGTGGTGTGGCCTTGAACCCCACCTGAAAAGGCTGGAGGTGGATTTTCACAGCTCGCCTGGTGGTTGGCAACGTGGGGGCTGTGGCTTAGCTGGTCTGAGGTTTATGACGGATCTAAAAAGAGAGATACTTGTGTACCTCCCCTGTCCAGCCCAAAGCTTTGGGGGCCCAAGACCGAGCGGCAGGGCTTGGCCTGACTGCACTCTGGAGGCGGCATCTAAAGACAAAATGCAAAAAATATGCCCCCTCCACCGTGGACTGAGCACATCTGCTGTCCCTTCCTTTGCTGGCTGCTCCTTGCTGCCTGCTTCTGAGCAACTGCTTCTTTGGCTGGTAGAGACGTGTTTGATGTTGGTCTATTTATACCAGGAAGGGGGAAAGTATGATGAGTAAAACCAGAGCAGGGAAACCATATGAAGTCCCCTGCGGAATGGTACAGTGTGTGAATGGGTGTGTGTGTGTTTGTTAACAATTTGGTCAAAGGCTTGGTTATCTCTAGGAGGAAACCTGACTGGCTAGTTCAGATTAAAGACCAAAATTTCTTTCCTCATTTGACCTCAGTTTTTCTGTCTGTAAAATGGGACCAGAGCTCGTGTCCCTCCCTGACGTACCTCTAAGGCACACAGCGGTGGAAGTAACATAACTATCAACCGTGGCAAGCATGAAGAGCTCTAGAAGGCGTCTGCTCTCTCTGCAGCCCAGCAAGAGAAACCACAGAATTTCTGGCTGAGGAGGGAAAACATGTCAAAACATCAGTAGTCCAACTACCTGTGGCACCCTAAGCCTCCTTTCAAGTTTCTCTTGCCGCGGTGTGGTCACAGATGAGGACAACCAGCCCAAGGCATAGGGAGCTTCAGTTTGCGTAGCAGAGAACGTCCTCGGCTCCCACGTGCCTCTCCTCATCCAGAAGCCGCTTGGAGGCCTTGCAAGCCACAGCCGGAGCGGCTCTGGGACATGGGGCGAGCAGCCCCTCCTCACGCTGACACCGGCAGAGGTACGACTGCAGATAAGGAGCCAGGCGAGGGAAGAATGGAGGAGATGAAGGAGAGGGTTTCCCCAGGACTGCAAAACCGTTGCATCCCTCACTCAGGGGCCGGTGAGTACATTTGGGCCTCGCATCCTCTGATCTTTCTTCTGTTACCTTGAAAGCCATGTTCCCCTTTGCATCTGCATGAGATGATGTCTAAAGGGGCCGAACCACCTCAAAATGACCTCGGCGTAGAGTTAGCCAGCTTGGCTAGTTGGAAGGTCTGTAGAGGTGTCACTTGGCCTGGAGCTACAGTGACCACATGCTGGGACAATTTTTGGAGAATGAAAGGGGATGCTATTAATAATTACTTGGGTAACAGGAACAAGCTGGAATGGTCTGGGTAAAGAAGACAGATGGTCACCCACCTGGAAGTTGTAGGAGGCCGGTAGAAGGGCTTCCCCATGGGGTTTCTCATGGAAAAGTGGCCAGGCCACTTTACCAGGGTTGAGCGGCAGAGAGAGAGAGTCCCGCTATTTCTGCCTGGGAGAGGTGGCAGCAGGGGACATCTTGGTAAAAGGGCAACAGGTTACTCAACTGGTGAGGGTGGCCCTTTCTGGAGGTCTGGTTTGGAGATCAAACTGGTCATCATAACACTGCACATTTTCCCCAGGTTCCACACTTTTCAAAACACACAATATCTGCGACTGAATCAGAAAATCCCACCCAACAGTCCCAGGGTGCTTGGGGAAGGTTATTATTTGGGAGGTTAGGAACTCGAGCAGATGTGCCTGAAGCCACCAGCCTGCCAGGAGGGAATTTGCTTCCCATTGCACTACCCACCAGGACGACGACCAAGGCCCACGTGTCTTAGAATGCATTTGTACCCAACTGGTGACCTTTAAGAGACTGCAGGAAATTAGGGAGGAGAACCCTACTGTGCTGCGGGGCAGGGAAGGCCTTCTGGACTTTGGAGAGGAACTGGGAGCCTGTCTGGATTTGGGGCTAAGCCTCTACTCAGGTCTTTTTGTGTACTTGTGGTTTGTAATATCAGCTGAGTGCCGGGCGTGCCACCGGTAAGAGCTCAGGGTGTGGGGGCTGGCTGGCTAGAGGCCGCGTGCAACCTACCGAGCCTTCCAAGGGTAGCGACTCACAGTGACCCTTGAGATTTCATGGAGTGGCAGGAAGTCAGAGCTGAGAGCAGCCTTCATGGTCATCTCCTCCAACATCCTTACCGAAAAGATGAGGAGTCTGACGCCCGGAGCAGGAGGCGGAGGCAAGGTGTGCCTACTCCATGCCAAGCGTCCGTCTGCATGGATCTCATTTAATCTGCAAAACACCTCTGAGACAGGACATTTATCTGAGATGAACTCTGTCTCCTAAACTCGTAAGTGGGGAGGCAGGTTGGAACTCAGTTTCCAGAATGACTCTGGAAGCCAAGCTCTTTGTACCACATGCCCCACCTTTCTCTGAGGCTCTTTGTCTGGAAGGGATCAGGCCAAGCTGAAGGTATGCTGACCCCCATGGAAGTCTTTTTAGGTCAACTTTCGTTGTAAATATTTTCTCTTTGACTTTGCAACCCTTGGCAGTTACTTACCAGGGCTGCAGAGTGAAGATAAACTTATAGGAGAGGAACCTCCCATCTGGCCTGAGTGAACCATGGGCAATTAATGAATGACTCTCAGGCTCTCAAATCAGTTACCCCAGGAGGTGAACACTCGCCATTCTGTAGATATGACCAGGGTCCATTTTTCCATGATCTCAGAAAAGCCAGATAAGCCAGAAACAAATCAGGCCCAGAGATGAGGTGGTAGGATGGTCTGGCAGATCCTAAAAGCCCACCCCGGCCCAGCAGAGGCCCCCAACGACCCCTGCGGAGGTGAACAGTGGTGGGTTTGCATGGCGGAGTCCAGCAGCAGCAGACTGAGTTCTGCAGGCAGCCTGCTCCCTTCCAGAGACGGTGCCTGGCCAGGGGGATCCTGACCGCGGGTGGGAGCAGTTGGGGCATGGAGGAGAAAGGCAGGGGCGGCACCACTGGGCAGGTGTCCACCTCTAATCTGTTCTCTCCAGAGGCAGGGGGATAGTGGGAACTATGTTCCCAGAAGACTATGGGTTCTGCAAAGAGAGAAATAGCCTCTTGGTTGAAACTACACATAGGGCTGGTGGTCTCTCTAGAGAGATCCTGGGTCTACAGGAGGGACAATCATGCAAAGGGGAAAGGCACCGGCACTGTCCTTGAGGCAAGGGTCAGAACTGTAAAGACAAACAGGCTGTTCTGGAAAATGGCCTGGGCCCCTCCCCTTGTGCCTGGTCTCAGGCACCAGTATTTGTGGAGTCTCTTGCCTTATATGTCAAGCAGCACTTAGCACACCTTTGAGAAACAGGTCAACCCAGGTGGCCCTCTTTATTTGCCAGGCTGATGGTTGGAACTCGACCCACACGGAGGCCACCTGGGCTCTGGAGTCACCAGCCCTTCCTGCCTCAGGTCCCCCTGCAAACGACGCCCCCAATCATTTTCATCCATGAGATCCTGGTCGCCTATTGGGGCTTGGCTGAAAGTGTCTCTTCTGCCGTGTGCTACCTTAGTTTCATTTTTCCCATTCTAAATCACGAACATTTCAAACATTTCCCACAGTAGGGAGCAGAACACGAGCACACCCTCTGTGTGTCATCCAGAATCAGGTTTTACCACAATCCCTTCATCTCTCTCTTCTTCTGGACTTTTAAAAGTATCATGTCGTTTTACTCCTACATACTAGATTTTACATCTCTAAAAAATATGGGCATTTCAGACATGGTGATATTATGGCTCTAGGCCTAAAAAGTACCAATATTGCTATCATCCAGTACCCAATCCATATCGAAATTTCTCCAATTGTCTCAATTTTTTTAAGAGTCAATTCTTTTGAATCGAGTCTACCATTCGATGTGGATGAGTTTTCCAAGGAATGGGGCCAGTCATTCTGCAGAATTCCCCCCACATGGCCTCCCTCTCCCCATTTCTGCTCTCTTTATATCCCTTATTATAGGGGCCCACTGCTGACCTGGCCTTTGTCTCTTCTGCAGTGTGAGCTTTTTGTCCCTTGTGAATCCCAAGGTCATGCACTGTGCATAATAAGTGTCCCATTAAAACCCCAAAGCATCGCCTATCAGAGTGGATTTTCTCTTTGCCACCTAAAACTTAAGTCTTGAGATTTGAAAGCCCCATGACTGGATGGAGTGGCTGCTGGACCCAGAGGGATCTGTACGCAGAGTGCAGGGTAGATGGGTTTACTGTTAAGACTCAGCACGACTCTGCGATTTTGGGATCCAGAATCTGGCTGATTTCAGACATTGACTTCGTCTTCTGACTGGGTTCTGGGATTTTTCAATATTCTCATGGTCAAATTGCATGAGCTGGCATGATCTGAGGAGACAAATTAGGGCATGATTTCTTACCATCACTTTTAACAACCTGGCAAGGGACCTGCCTGCCTCTCCTGTATTGCTGTGTCATTTAGTGAGTTTGCGTGGAGTTGGGGGCCTGGCCTGTTAGATTGGTAGCACCCCCTGCCCCTTGCCCAGCCTTCTGACTCAATTCTGTGTCCCTACAACCTCTGACTTGTTTGTTCTCGGACGTACGATCTATATGCCATATGGTGAGTGAACGAGAAACTATGGCTTCGTTTATGGGATGCGACTTTTTGATTCATTTACTCGGCAAGCTCTTTCTGAGAATCTACTAAGAGCCAGGCTCTGCCTGCCTAAGTTCTGGGCCTCAAGGGTGGCCAAGACCCACTTTACTGGCAAAGAGTTCATCACTTAATGAAAGAGACAGCCCACGAGTGCCATGGTGGAAGGAAGTCTGGGCACCATGGGAGGCAGAGAATGGCACCCATCTCAGACACTGAGGTGTGGGAGGGCTTCCTGAAGGAGGCAGATTCCCCCAAGGATACATGGGGATTTGCTGAAAGAAGGGGAAGCCAAGAGGAAGAGGGAAAAACATTGCAGATATGTTCCAAGGAGAGGGAATAGCACTTATCCTGTATTTTCAGAGACACTTGTAATAGAATTCACTTCACAGATGGTTAAAAAGAACAGGCCTCAGGGAGGTTAAATGATTTGTTCAAGGGGAGGAAGAGGAATTAGAGTTACGGTCTTCAGAGAAGCCGTTCGGCATCCCGACTTTCTTCCAGGTCCAGGAAACACTCCTCCCTCCAGCACGTAACTAGAAACTCTCATCTGTGCCCGTCATGGAAGGGCTGGGCCCGGCCTTGGCGAGCACACACCATTGCTACATTCAGGAAGGAAAGTTTAGGCTTGGTCCCCTTGTGAGCAGACTAGCCTTGGGCCCCTGCCCAGGGTGCCCCGGGACTGGCAGCTCTCAGAGAATGGCCAGTTTCTCTTCCTGAAGCGGATGCAGAGTCTCCCATGTCGGCTTGCTGACAAGCCAGAAATACCAGACTACCGACCACATGGGCCATCTGATGGTTTATGCACTATATGGAAACCACTGTGGTTTATTATATATACCTGAAGTGTTAGTGAATGTTATTAATCCGACCACAATCTTGAGGAAGATCAAGACTTTCCTTCTCCATGTCAGGTGATCAACAACAACAAAACTCTCTGCAAAGATTAGAAGTGTTCCTCTGGAAAAACTCCATGAGCTTTTTAAAAACCTTTTGTACCGGAAGTATTTGGCACTAAAGCCATCACCACAGCAGTGGGCACTTCGCTTTGAGGCCTTTCTCGGAGGAGGTAAAGGAAACTAATGATGACCCGGCCCCTCTACATAGCAGGCACCATTCTAGAGACTTCCACACATCATTCCATTTAATTCTGATTGTACCACATACATTCATTAGTAGCCCAGTTTTTACATGCGAGGGAACCCACGTTCTGAGAGGTTATTTAACTTGTCGGTGTCACGGAATAAGGGGCAAAACTGGAATTCTGACCACAAATCTATGTTTCCCTCGGCATCACTGCATTTCCTAGAGGGAAGGTGGAGCCAAAGATTTAGCTGTCGAGTCAGACTCTCTGGGTGGGATCCGAGCTCCAATAATCGCTTCCTCCGGCCATGTTACTTAGCTCCTTTTGCCTGGCTTTCCCAGCTGTAAATGGTACTTTTCCTATAGGAAGGATTCAAGGAGTCAATTCAGGTAAAATGCTCAAAACAGGGCTTGGCACCAAGAAGCACCGCGGGAATGTAAACTACTAGTGCAAGGACTTTCGCCTGAGATCGAGGTCACCCTTTGCCTTGGCTTGTCTTATTTGGGGAGAAGACGGAGTGCTGGCGTCTCTCTGAGGGCAGCACAGCTGCCTGGACTGAATAGCCAGGGGGGCAGTGGGCTGGCCAGGACTGGGCTTCTGCTAGGCAGAGCTGGAAGAACTGACAGATCGCGGTGCGAGGGTCCCGGAGCCCTGAGGAGTTGGGTTGCCTTTGCTAGACTGGACCCGTTTGATAGGCCAGGCACAGAGGATCACGTGCTTTGGGAGACAGTGGCTCCTGAAACAACTGAGAGTCGCAAACCTCTCTGAATTCAGTGATGCTGTGGGTCCCTGAAGGGCGCTGAGACCATGGGCAGCCTCCGCCGGCAGGCGCGGGTCAGAACCAAGCCCGGCGTGAGCAAAACGAGGCTCGCTTCAATAGCCCACTTTCCCAGCCATCAGTGGGGAGAGTGGAATCTTGTCTCCCAGGGTGTGGAGGTGATGGTGCTTCTCAGAGAGAACAGACCAGGATCTGGAGTCTGGCTTGGCTGAAAACCAGGCAGTGCCCACGGGGTGGGCAGACAAAGGCCGAGGGAGGTGGCCCGTCGGCAGTGAGAGCAGATCCGGGCAGGGAAGTGGGTGGCACTGTGCATGTAGGAGGATCTAATGAGCCACATTCTGGGGGCTCAGGGAGGACAGGCCCCTGAGCCCAGGGAGAAGGCCTGGGAAGGTCGGCAAAGGACCTATGGCCAGGGCAGGGTTTGGGGGGTGTTTCCAGCCCTGGTAGGTGAGTTCAGGGGTCCAGGCGAGAGACAGGTGGGCTGCTGCAGCAACACCTCATACACAGGGCACTGTGCTTGCTAGGGGCAGAGGCCAGGTGCACATCCAGCTGGGCCAGCACTCGATGGATGTGCACTGAGGGCAGTCACCTCCACCCTGGTGGAATCGGAATCCCCCCACCCACGAACTGAGGAAAACACTACCTGCTTATGGGGCAAAGGACAGAGGTTAAAGGAACGGTGCTGTGCATTGGGATAGCATGGTGTATGGGTGTCCCTGTCCCAGCCCTCTCTCCGCACCCTAATTGTTTCTACCCAGTCACGTCACCTCCCTGAATCCTGTTTGTCTCACCTATAAAATGGAGGTAAAAATAACAGCCTTATCTTACTGTGCACCTGAGGCTCTTGATGCCAAAAATGTTAAAGAAATTGAGTCTGAGGCAGAGTGAGGGCTCCTTGAGGGCAGGGGAGGGAGGGTGCTCGGAGGGAGCTGGACCCTCAGGGCACAGTGCCAGCAACCATGCCCGGAGGGGAGCTGCTGCCCTTGGAGGAGGGCCATGCTGTCCTGTGGCTGGGAAGGGCAGGGTCTGGTGTCCTGCCTGGTGCCCAGGCAAGGCCACTCCCAACTGGCACCTGATTTCACCTTGTCAGCAGGGAGAACTTTGCATGCAGGTCCCAGTCCATGTCTCCTTTGAGCAGGGCTCTGCCTTCTACCAAGTCTCCATGCTGAAGTGCAGCCGTCTCCATTGTGGGACCCAGCAGCAGGCCTCTTCCCTCTGGGTGATGTCTGCAGGGCAGGTCTGCACTCTGCCGAGAGTCTCCCTGAGTCTTCCAGCTCCTGGGACAAAACGGCTGTTAGAGGGACTAAGTAATGGTGATCTATGCCTAACCCATCAGACCATTCGGAGAGTGGCTTTAATGGCTATCCTGGAGGTGACATTCCATTAGGGGTGATTGAACTTAATTTTAATGGCAGGATGACTTACTGTTTCATCATCCTCTCCCGGGCCTGAAGGTCAGTGGAAAACTTTCTTTCCTCCAGGAGTTACATTTCGAGATTCCTGTAACACTGTGGCAATATTGATCAATGCCAAAATACTGAGCTATAAGGGACCCCTTCTGCCCAAACAGGTTTGTTTATCTACGTGGGCCTCTTGGTTCAGTGCCCCTGGAGTCAGATGGTGTAGTAATGAAGGTTGGCCCCAGCACTCACTGGCTGTGTGGCCTTGGGCAGCTTGCTTCATGTCTCTGTGTCTTGGTTTCTCCATCTGTGAAGTTGGGTGATAACAGCATATGCTTCTCAGAGCTGTTGGGAGGCTTACATGATTTGGTGTGTGTAACATAGTTAGAACAGTGCCTGAAACATGAGAACTGCCATGGAGCTTTCACTGGATTCTTAGCCTATTACTAACTCTCTAGAGAAAAGAATAGAAGCGGCAGCATTTACGAAACATGGTCAAAGCCACAAACGAGCAGATAGTCGGGCTGAGGCAAGGGGTT